>OX454416.1:141618658-142218658 GCA_949715475.1 Microchrysa polita
AGATAAGGGGGGATCAATCCCCCCTTCGGTCAAACATTTTTTATTATTACTATGGATAAATAAAACAAAGCAAAAATAAACATTTAGCTGGAATTATTCGAAGTGTGTAGTGTTCATAAAACATGAAACCATTTCCAGAACTGCAATAGCACTTCCTCAAATTTCAATTGTTTCAATTGTCAAATTAAAGCGTATCGATAGAAACCCTACAGCACAGGGCTTGACGTTCATTTACTTTTTCACATTAGTAATCCACAAGTGCTGCTAGAAAAATTATATGTGAGCACTGATTAAAATTTGGTTGCTGGAAAATCTTAATGTTCAGTTCAAAACTTTAAAAATAATGTGGAACACGGAGTGTTCCCAATGGGGAAATATACAGTAGATAAGATTATAAAGATAAAACGTTTTAAAACTGATTCAAATTTAGCATCCTTTATTGTTTGAGTTTATAAACATTCTTTCTTCTTTTTTAAAGTTAAAATTTGACGAAAAGTTTTATTTTATATAGCAGGGCAAAGCGAGTCTTTACTTTCTCTAGTTGTTCGGAATTTTATTGAATTATACGAAGAACTCTCAAAGCTATAAATAGGTTTTTTAGGTAAATCTTTTATTAAAATTTTTTTAGAAATTTCCACAATTGAAGGAGAAATAGTCTTATGCAGGCAGTAACTCGAACACAAATTAACAAACAAACGGAATTCCGCGGTACCCTAGGGTTTCGTGAAGATATCTCACGGGTTTCGCGAAGATATACAACGAGCACTCGTCTTCACAATTTCCCTTTACTGGAGATTTAATCATATAATTTATTTGAATCCCAGTTTTGAGATGTTCCAGGAAGAAAAGTGGCGGTGTTAGATATTACGTGACTCCAAAAAGTTTGAGAACCACTTATCTATGATCTCAAACCACAATAGCAAAAATTTGTACGGAATTGGAATACTGTGGATTTACACCGTAGTAAAAAAGCCAAATTATCGATTCAGTGTCACGATTTTTGCAGAGAATTCAATATTTTCAAGACGTTTTTTATGCAAAAATTGGTCTATTTTTTGCAAATAAAAAAAAATGCTGGAAAACACTGCTAATTTGAAGTGTAATAAATGCAGTCATTGTTATTCTAAAATTCAAAATTTGATAACCGTAAAAGTATAAGAATAATCTTGTCAAATGACCCTCTCAGAAAAGCTATCTACGCCACTGTGGACAGCCACTCTAAGTAGGAGCAAATTGCATAAAAAAAAAACGGAACTCGACGAAAATTTCGAGGCTTAAACAATAAATTATTTACGAATAAGGGCCTATGAGTAAGGAGGATGATTCTGCTTCTTAAAGTTTATAATTACGACCCAGCTTTGATCAGCGGAGAAAGATTGAAACACGAGTATGTCTCGCTCTGAAGTTGGACTGGTAAAATCAAGTCGCATTAATGCTTCATTTTTCAACTAACTATACAAATTGAGATTGCGACCATGAGTTAGTTTGCATTTTAGTCTTGCAGTCATCATTATCAGAGGAGAGTAGGAGCCTAACTATAGTAGATTTTAGCTCCAGATCGGATTCGGTCTAGCTCTGATTCAACCGCGAGATTATTATAGAAATAAAGAAAAATAGAGCGTTCGTGCCATCTGTTCGAGGAAATTGTCCACCTGTATTGTAGCTGATAATTTCTTGAAAATTTCTGATTTAAATTTTTATGGTTATGTCATTATCATTAGTATCCTCATGAAATTCCTGAAGTATGTACATATTTACGTAATTACGTTTCTTATAAAGCTATATTCACTAAATCGGACATAGCAAAAAATATGTATTGTGTATGAGTTTTGACTCCAGACTGACTTCGGATTGAATTTTTTAACACCGTAAAAAAAGAAAGAACCTACTCTCTACCCTGCCCCTCTTTTCTTCAAAACACACAGGCTTAATTCTATGCCAATTTGTTTGTACATCTGGTCACCCTAATTTAAAGAAAAACTAAAAAACGAAACTTACTGATATTTTTCATCCACTGCAAATTTAAATATTTTCAATTTTTCATTTTCAAATAGTAACGACAAAAAAATGCTGCAAAATAATTTGCCAAGTTTCCGCATTTTTGTCCAGACTTCATAACGGTATAGCATTTGTCTCATTATTGCTAATTTTGGTCAGAATATTTTTTTTTTAATGAAATTTCAGGATATTTTCTTACTAAAATATTTAAACAATGAAAATAATAATACATATACACTGCCTGTCATAACTATAGCCGCACCATAAAACAAACTGATCCTTTGAAGTTTAAAGACTATACAGTTATTCCATACGTACTATAAAGTAAAAGGATATTGAAAAGACAAATAATTTCACAAAAATTTTCCTTTTATTTCAAACCGTTATTCTTCTATAAAGGAAAATCTGAAATTCCAGTCTGTCATAACTATAGCCGCACTTGGAATTAGTATGGCGAAAACTGATTAAAAAGCGGAAATTTAGGAATGATAGGAATTTATGATGAGGATATTCCAGAGAAGTTTTTACTGTATTAGAAGTGGTTACATCAACTTTTATATGTATAAACAACCCAGGTTAACACTATTAAATAACTCTGTCCAAAATTTGTATTGAGATCTATGAAAATCTAGCAAGTGCTCATTAAAAATATTGGCCAGGATAGTCTACCAATAGAACACTTGATTTCGTTATTTCCGGCATAGGAAAAATTTCATAGGATTGTCCTCATAATAAACTGCTTCCATTTTATACAGAAGATAGGTCACATAACGGATTATGAGGCAAGAGATGGCATCATCTCTCACCAGTCGTAGTAGTTCAAGTTGGTTCCAATGTTACAAATGTTAGGGAGGTGGCCTCCCATTGATCGAAAGTATACTGGGAACCTTGTGGAGAAACATTATTACGTAAAATTTATAAAAAAACGAGACCGAGGCTAATTTCGGGCGCGGCCGAAATTTGAATACCCGTCACATTTGAATGAAACTGAAGCTCCTTTTGTGTTAAAAATTTCTACCGCAGCCCAATAACGTGTTCCGATTACATCTGTTCCTGGATACGTTGGGGTTAATCCAGGAACACACTTGGATATATTTTGGTTAATATTCAAAAAGAAAAAAAGTTGTTCTTACAAGAATCCAATATTTGGGGGTTGGTTTGTATGACAGCCCTATGACGTAATGTTCCGATTTCATCCATTCCTAAATATCTTTTGAAGCTTTACTAGTCTAAGGTGACCTGATTCCCGAAGGCCCAATGCAGTACACATTCCGGAATTCGGTTTTCAGGCAAACGCTCAATCGTACTATTTTATTATTTGTTATCATTCGCTTAATGTTATCAAAACAGCAAGATCCCGATGTGATCGCATTAAGCGGCGTCGATTGTATGTCACGAGGCTACCACCATGACGGATGCCATAAAACGACCACATATTCTCCATCCGTTCATAAGTGATATCTTCCTAAACGGAATACAGCAAGAATAGTAACTTTTATTCTGAACCTGAACCTTGGGAAACCAATATTCCAAGGACGTAGCCAGAGGAGGGGTCCAGGAGTCCCTAACTTCCTACAGTATTTCTAATCTATTCATTCCTAAAACTCTGGCGAAATTAAGCTTGCAGTCAGATAAATTGTGTCATCTGGACGAAAGTAGTGACTATATGTATAATAAACAATTTGGAATACACAAAAAATCTGGTGACCCAAAATTGGGATCGTCTTTCATAATGGAAACTTCAACAAATTTCGTAAGGACTCATACAGGCTACACAATTTGAAATAAAATATTTCCCTGTAAGAATGAAGAATTTTTTTTTGAGCCGTGCGAAGGGAAGGCAAAAGCAGCATGACGCGGGCACCGAATACGCGATCGTACTTTCCATAGATCCATAGTTGCTGCTTCGTGCATATACCATGGCCCACGAGCCCTTCTATAATTGTACAGATAAGAAGTCTTTGGCGTTGTAGACGTGACACTCTCTGCTTCCGATGATAGCAGAGCAATTAAGTAATCGTGCGTGCACTCGTGCTCGCCCAGCCTCGTCAAGCGATAAAATTGGATTCGACACAGGAACAGTGGGACAGGAGGCATATTATGCATTGGGGCAGCGCCGAAACTAGTGTCTTCAATTAACAACAAGATTCTAATAATGTCATAATTTCTGATATCCAGCTAAATCCTGGCTACGTCCTTGCAAGGTTCTGTTGGTACTAAACAGGACCCAGAAAAGATCCCTCAACTTCTAAATGTTCTCATAGACAAAACCTCATCAGCATGTGAAGTGCAAATGTATGTTTTAAGACGCAAAGTTATAACAGGCATGGGAGAAGTGTAGCCATCAGGATCTCGTTTAAAAGGGGCAAACCCAACATTTGTTTAACACAATGAACCCGAATTTTTTTTAGGGTTAGGAATAGGTATTTTTCAACTTTTGAATTTCAGTGCTCGAAACTGCAGCCTCAGCAGCATTGTTGGGATGATGATGGCCCTTTCCCTATCTCAGACTATCCGTGACCCTGAGACAAAAATCATGCAGCTGTTTATTTGAAGTACGAAAATTACACCTCCTTGCACCTACCTATTTAAAAGTTTCGTATTGTTTATTACAATAGATAAATTAATACCTCATTGCGTAGAGAATTCTTAAGCGGATGGCGACTCTCTGGGGATTTATCGTTACTTTATTGGATTTGGTCAACATATAGGGAAAATCCTTGCAGAGTCCTTTAGTTTGAATTTTTTTTTCCTAAAGAGGTTGATAGGGGAATCGGATGGAGTACAGTAATTTTTCCATCGTTTTATGAAAAATTTAAATCGCATCTTTACATGGCTGTTACTTCTGAGTATTGGTAGCTTTAGATGCTTGAGATTTTCACCTAATACGGGCAGTGCGGTCCTCTATACATGGCTGTTAAATGTCAAAATTTTCGATTGAATCGATTGAACTCCCGAACGCAGATAAGTAGGACCTTGAAATTTGGGGACAATGTGAGCGGTGAGCGCCAAGTATAGCTCTACAGCTACAAGTGTGAGCTAGAGCCTTGAAATGTTCACAAGTCTGCCAATTTTCTAATTTATTGGACACATTTTATAGAGTTTTCGATTAGAAAAGTCGAAAGTGCGATTTGGGCAGCTGTAACTGTCGAACGCAGATAGGCGACCCTAAAATATGGAGAAATGTAAGTAAATGTAATCCCTAGGTTGTGGAGCTACCTGGCGCTTACATTTAGGTACATTAAATTTCAGAACGATTGACCAAAGAGTTTCGAAATTATCGAAAATGAATGTTTGCCACATGAAAGTGCGATTATCCTGCTAATAACACCTAACAGACTAACTAAAGGCCTCACCGAGGAGGTTTTTATGAAATCATTAGGCTTCTTTGGTGTGGCGTTGGGAAATCTGTACATTTACTAATGTTGTACGACAGGTATTGTACAGCAAAATGGTGTACGTCTGGCCACACATTTGGGTGAAGTTTGGTTGATTGATTGACAAAGAAAAAAGTTGTTCATGCAAGAACCTAATTTCCAGCGGTTGGTTTGTATGAGAGCCCTATGACGTAGTGTTCCGATTTCATCTGTTCCTAGATATGTTTGGCGGCTTTACTAAAAACACATTTGCGCAAAGTTGGGTTAAGATTGGTTCATTAAGAAAAAAGTTTTTCTTAGAAGAATCTAATTTCCAGTGGTTGGTTTGTATGACAGCCCTATGATGTAGTGTTCCGATTTGATCTGCTCCTAGATATTTTTTGAGGCTTTACTAGGAATACATTTGGATGAAGTTTGGTTACGGTCAGATTAAAAAGGAAAAAGTTTTTCTTAGAAGAACTTAATTTTCAATGGTTCGTTTATATGGCAGCCCTATGACGTAATGTTCCAATTCCACCCGTTTCTAGATATGTTTTGAGGCTATACTAGGAACACACTTGGGTGAAATTTTGTTAAGATTGGTGCATAAAGAAAAGTTTTTCTTAGAAAAACCCAATTTTCAGGGGCAGCCCCATGACCCCATGGCCCGATTCCATTCGGTCCGACATATATACAGCGTAAACTAAAAAGAAACTTGCATACAAATTTTCAGCTCCATAGCTTCAAAACTGAGGGACTAGTTTGCGTTGCAACAGACGGACAGACAGACAGACAGACGGACAGACAGACAGACGGACATGGCTCAATCGATTTCTCTCGTCACGCTGATCAATAATATATATACTTTATATCGTCGGAGGTGCTTCCTTCTGTGCGTTGCAAACTTCATGACAAAGTTAATATACCCTTTCACATAGTGACGGGTATAAAAATGAGTTCAGTTTAAAGATTCAAATTTCTCTTTTACTCAGCATTTCGAAAAGAAATAAAAATATGAAAAGTAAATATAAATATAAATATTTAATTACAATTAAATTCAATTTTTATAGGACGTAAACAATTTTTGGGATTTGTTTTAAATTAAATTTTTTTAAGTGCTTTCGAATTGTGTTTTCCCAGGTTTTGATATCTAAATGGCAAATTAAAAACCGTTAGTAAGCCATCACTGCAAATTTTGCAGTTTAAAGTGCAATTTAAAAACAAATATATTTTTTTGAAGTTTCAGTATCTTTGTATCTGGACAGAAACGTTTCAAACTGACTTCAGTCTTTTCGAATAGGAAGATAAAATAATTTTAGTTTGATGGTTTCTGACAGAATGTTTTTTGTTTCTTGATTTATATCCTTTTTCCCAGAGAAGTGGCTTTGTTTTTAGTGATGCTTACAACGTAAAAGTTGCGAAAAGATGACTTTATCTGAAATTTTATCCCAGAAACTGAAAAAATATACCAAAAGGAAATAGTTGGGCGAGGCAAGGTCAAAAATATAAAAAGTTCTTTGGGCAAAATTTTCATAGTAAAAATTCTAAAAACACAAACATCTGGACAATTATAAGCGAGTCCTAGAAATTTCAATAAAAACTTCAACTTTAAACTTCAGAATTTTAAATATTTGACGCTTTAGTGAAGTGGCTGTCTCAATCAATTTTGACAGAGCACTGTGACTGTTTTCGTTTATTGGAACACTCACAGCATTATGTACTAACTAAAAAACGATTTCGCAGTGGAAGCGTGCTGGGCCCATAACCTGATAGAGTATAAGGGCAATTTCAAATACGATTCGTAAGTTTGATGTGGATTTATTAAACCGAGAAATGAACACGTCTACATACAGTCGTAGTCTAGAACGGAATGGGCAGAGCCAATATGCAAATTTAGTAATGCCAAGTTACAAGTTAAGAATGTACGAGAAGGCGGGAATTTCAAAATTCAAATTATATTCAACAAGTACATATTACATAATGAAAAAAATCGAGGAGTCACACCTTTTGTAGTCACACAGTTTATGCATTAGCTTTGATTTGAATGCTAAAACGAGGGTCAAGCAAAAAAAACATCTGCAAATAATTTCCAGGGCAGTGGAATCTTATAGGAAGAGCTTCCACATTTCTCCCGATTCCAAATCTGTATAGCCGAATTTATGAATTAGATTATCGTCAGATGAATGTCACCTCCGTTTGCTTGCATTTGCTTATTTTTATTATAATAAAAATGGAATTATATGCACACGGCATGATTTTGAATATTTTGGAAAAAGTTGAAAATTTAAAAAATTGCTTTCCAAAATTTTTGGCACTGCGATCCACAAAATTTCAAAAAATTAAAATTGAAGTAGATCGCGATTTCTATGATTTAGATTCTTAATTTTAAAAATTATTCATAAAATTTATTAATTTTTCATTTCTTTAGTAAAAGAGCTAGTAACAGAAAGTCATGAAAATTGTATGCGATGGCACATATATTATACCGGCTTAATTGTTTTCAACTTATTTTACGCCATATCCTAGCGTAGCCAATGTTTAGAATTGCCTCCCAGACATAGCCGTGTCTATCACAATTATTCTGCTGGCACACTCGAATCAATTTGGCCAATCTAAACTATACTTCTCGGGAGCATTCAATAAGCGCAGTTTTATCGAGCCGGTCAGCAGGTTCGACATATTTTTAATATTCATATTCACCGTGACCCATTAAGTATCATCGCTAGACATAGGATCGTCTTCGCAGTTTACCGATTTCCCTATTTTGATGTTAAGTAATTTCAGTTTAATTCAAAATTGACCAGATGGATTTGTCCAATTTATCAACTCACCCCAGTTCCACCATTAATTCATAACGCTCAAATTGAATTAGTAGATTATGGAACATTATGCAAATGATCACCCTTATGCGTAATACTCACAGGCTTTATTTTTTTTTGCTCATTTTGCCCAGTACTATGAATATGAACAGTTCATTAACAAACATCCATAAAAGAAAACAACAGAGGGTTCATTGTACACTCCTGTGGCAAACTACATACATATTTATTTCCATCTTCGCGTGCTGCCCCTATCCACGTAAATTTCCACCTGTCTATTATCTTGGCATTTTATTCTCATGTGAACAACCGTTATAATGTGATTGACATATGCGCTCTTGTTCTTTGCTAAATACACTTCAAAGTACCGATAGGGAAAACTAACTCTGAACTCTGCAGTGTAATTATTTGGTGCACTACCGGATCGAGATCGCTCTCGGTGCGCCTAGACTAGAGGAGTAGGTTTAGGTGCATGTACTCATACGTGTAGGTCGTCACCCTCGTGAGGCGCCCTCTAAACGGTTTCTTCATCTTATCTCAGCAGAGTGTATAAGTTTTCTCAGACCTTTTGTTTTTAGAAAAATAAAAAGAAATGCATACAAGATACAGGTGAAGTGGTAATAGCCGCGGTAATAGTTGTTTGTCATTACAACCATAAATATATTAGGTCATTAGACAATAAATTCTGTTTATCCACACAGGTGGTCTTAACAGTCTTTACGGAAGTTCAAAATACACTACTACGTACGACTATTAGAGAGAATTTAGTGCACTGTTGTAGCGGTATGTGAAGCGGTGAGAATGCATCATACGTCAATGATCAATATCGGAAAGTAGAGAAACAAAGGTTTACTAATTAGATAATGGGGAAATAATAAGTGTTTAGAAATTTCTTTCAATCCGATAACATCGAATGAATGACAATGCAGCAGTCATACATTTGAATATCGTTTGTCAGCTGATGGTACTTTTACTGGAATGATTTTGATGAGGCGGCGTTTTTTAGTATGTAGATCAAAAGCGCATTAAGTGGCACGAACATGGGTTCAAAATAGTGAGATGTGGAGTTTTTTTCGAAAATTGATTAACGTTTTGTTACGCTACGAATGTAAATATAAAATTTAATTCTGCAACTTGTGTTATATGTAGTAGGAAAATCAGAAATGTAAAGATTTAAAATTGGCCTATTTACGAATTGAAAATGTCGGATCAACTCAGATGTAGATCAGACCTGCATCATTGATATTTGTCTCCCATCCACTGAGAAAAGACTGGTTACCCAGAAGTAGCTCTAAGTCGGTTAAATTTAATTTCCCAATGGATAATTAAAAGGACAAAGCGTAGGCTACATAAAGATAGATATGTATTACATAAATCAGAGCCGGGTACTTACAGAATCCCCCATATATTCAGTTTTATTCACTATTATAAACCCTAAATCATAAGCTACAAAAACCAAAGTGACTTCAATATTTTACACACAATCCGCATATCTCCCTCTTACATAAGTGTTATTGAAATCCTTCTTACAAGGACTCTTTTGTCTCATATTTTAATCTAAAAAATATTTACACACATTTACTTGGAATTATCACAAGAACAAATAAGAATGAAGACACAACCAATCCGTGTGTTTCTATACACAGGAATCCCTATACACTCGCACTCCGTATAGACCAAAAAAGATATTCCGTTATGAAAAAAAGAGCTGAATCTCTATTGTTATCCCCATAATGTTCCTTTGTGATCTTGCCGAAGAAATGAAAAAAAAAAACCAAACTAAACTGAAATGAAAAATTAAATCATTCACATCTGATGTTGTTTATAGCAGGATATAAGGTTGTATGGATTTTTCATAACTTTTGGGACTCTCCTTGCAATATTATACTTTATGTGTGTAGCACAATGCGTCGTCGGCTGTTTGCTAAATAGGACATCAAGGACAAAGTGCTTTTGTTTTCTTTTGTTGCAGTTGTGTGACTAATTTATTTCAGTAGAGCCGACTGAAAGAGTAAAACGAACGATGAATATAGAACGTAATTTGTAAAATACGTCCAAGTTAGCATCAGTCCATTGAGAAATAGGAAAATTTATGAATTTTATGTCTAGACTGATCAATTGTTTAATTTTTTTTGACAGAAAGCTTTCACTTATTTTAGGTCTTAATAACTGACAAAATGCACACTGTGTGAAAAAAGATAAGGAATCTTTACGCGAAGAAAAATTTCCGTAATGGTAGCTCTAAATTCCAATTTTCAATTCTCAAACACAGCCCGTTTTTAGGACTGAATCAGATTAACAGAATCGGAAGAATTATTAAACTTGTAAAAGAGGAATTGTCCATTCGACATTTTCTACCATTGTAATTATACACAGTAAGAAATTGGGTGGTGGTTATTTTTTAACCCACAGTAATTTAAATATTTTACCACCATGGAGTTAATTAATAGAGCTCCATAAGGGATGTATGTGCAATTATACGTTTCATTTTTTAGGGTCTTTTAGAAAATTTTTTTCAAAAAACCCTTATGAAATCGATTTTGTCCGTCCGTCCGTCCGTCCGTCCGTCTGTTCACTAAATAACTCGCGAACGGCTTAACCGATTGTCATGAAATTTGGTAGGAACGTGTAGAATGGTTACAGTCTTTGGCACATATACCTTAGAAGTTCGTAGGAAGAAGATAACAGGGTGTCCCGAACGTTTGAAAAAAGTCGACTTTTTTAGTTTTTATCGGAGATTTACGTATGGGTATTTAAATCAAAGATCTAAACAAGAATATCTCATATCAGTTAAAATTTTCCAGATATGAGTAACGGTAAAAAAGTTATTGGCGTTTAAAGTTAAACTTCCTTTGCGACCTCCGTTTTTCTAAACCGTTATAGGGATCGATATGAAATTTTGCACATAGATTGGTCAGTATGGCCTTATATACGTTAAATATTAAGACTGTTGACTTTTGGTAAGGAAAAGTAAATAACAGTAAATTTGTGAAATTTCAATTTGTTCGTGTGTGACCCCTCTTAGGTTTTCAAATATGAAAATTCGGCTAAGGTTTTTTAGAAAATTACATAGGGAATATGTCTACGAATTTTCATTCGAATAACTGTATCCAAACCGGAAATATAGCCAAGTAAGTATTTAGTAAGGGCCTTTCACAATGCAAGGGAAGCCTCTTAAGCATTTCTTCAATTTATATCTTTTAACTTGATGAAACAATGAACATGAAATTTTGTGGAAATGCATAGAATGGTAATAGCGTTTGCCACAAATATTTTTATTTAGACCAATCCAAAAATAGATTTACAGAAAGCATTTCATTAATATTGTGCACAATTCTTATTTATTGCTTATAAAATATACATATGTACAAAAAATATTCACTATGCATTAAAATTCTAAAAAACCCTCGTATTGCGGGCGCAGCCCTCTGTACGCCGGTATTTTTTTTTGAATGTACGCCTTTTTCTTGACAAATGTAAAAAAAAAACAGTTGATGCGAATTTTTAACCTTCCTGTCATGGAAAGTGAGTGTTTCCCGAACGACCTTCTGCGGATGATTGCGTGCGGTGTTTTGTGTGTAGGAAATATGAACATATATATGTAAGTAAATGAGTGTTGAGAAAGAGGTTTATCCTTTTTTAAGCGCGGATCACTTGGGACCAAGAATTTAACAATTAACTTATTTTTTGAATATAAAATAAAATAAAAAACTTCGCTAGTTTCGTTACCAAGTTTGTTCTTGTCAATACAGACTAAATAATGGTAAGCCTCCTCTCTGAGAAAAAATCCATCTTGATTACAAGTTCTATGACGAGTAAATTTGTTACGTTACCGTTATAGAAATATTCAGTTTTTTTTTAAATATCTTCAATTTTATACTTGAGCCATCATAGGTCCCTTCGGATTACAAGGGGGCTTTTAGCATAAGCTGACCAGACTTCCGAAGACCCAATGCTGTACACATGCTTGCGGAATGCAGCTTCACGCCGATTTGGAGAAACATGAGGCCACCACCATGATGCATGCCATAAAAATAACTCATTCTTCTTCCCTTCATAAATGATATCTTCGTAAACAGAATTTCGAAGGAATAGTAGCCGATATTCTCGGAAATATGTGGTAAATCTTGGGATCGCAAGGTTCTGCTGATACTAAAGTTCTCAATGGTGATAAGCGGGGATTGATTCCCCTGGTCACCCATATTTTTATACCCTTCGATCATAGAGTGAAAGGGTATATTAACATTCTCATCAAGTTTGTAACGCATTCAAGCATCTCCGACCATATAAAAAGTATACATATATGATCAGCATGACGAGATGAGTCGATTGGACGATGTCGGTCTGTCTGTCTGTCGCAGCGCGTTTTTCTCGGCCACTATAAAAGCGACGGAGCTGAAATTTTGCGCACGTGCCTATTATTGTTGTAGGCTGTTTGTATGTTTGATTCACCGAAATTGGATCACTGGGTCATGGGGCTGCCGTACAAACCTAGCCCCCCAATTAAAGTTCTTCTAGAAAAAACTTTTTTATTTGTGCACCAATTTCAACCAAATTTCACACAGATGTGTTTCTCTTGATGCCACAAAACATCTAAGAATTGATCAAATCTGACCATGGGTTCATGCGGTGGCCATCCAAACCCAACCCCCCATTTTGGTTCTTCTAAGAAACAGTTTTTGCGCCATTTTCACAAAACCTTGAATTAATGTTTCTTTACCAAAGCAACATAAAAGTTCAAAACGAATGGAATCGTACTGTGGGGTCATGCTCCCGCAAACCCAATAAAATTTTCTGAGTAAATATTTTTATTTGCCCACCTATTTCAACCAAACCCAAAACTTTTGTCAAGACGGAAGATAAAGAATGAGGAGGGGGATTAAATACAAGCCATAGGTACGCCCGGAAAAACTTTTAGATCAAGGAGAGCGAGGGCTATCTAAATTTCGGCCGCGCCCGAAATTAGCCTCGGACTCGTTTATACTAAAATAATATAACTTTAGTTCTTTCCTAGTAATTGATTACATTTTGTAACAATGTCTTTTCACCCTATTGTAACTTCAATTGCATAATTGTTACTGTCTTGGCTAGAATTTTTACAATTCCTAGCGTATACTATCGTACATGAGATTTGGATTTCTCCAAGCGCTGATTTTCAAATAGTGCGACTGCCACAAGAACAGATCAGGTAGAATTTACTAAGAAAATTTTGCATTATAACGCACATCAGTATTGTGGGATACCTAGTGATCAAATAGGGTTGTTATTGAGCAGCATTATGGCACATGATGGAGTAACTTGGTTGTACAATACTGCATCATGCTATCCAATATGTAGTTAAGACAGGTTTTTCTCGTCTTCACGTCTTGCATCCTCGCTCTGCAGAACAAGACCACCACCGCTCAGAACGCCTCTCAATGCCAATTTCGCGAAGAGCATTAAGTTCACCCCACAACTTTCCAGGATTGAACTTTCAAGTTCCTAACACCGGTACATTGGTTTAAGACCGGTGTTCCATCAGTACCGGGACCAATATTTCGAAGTACAGATATGCCGTTTTTTTGTCCGTTTTTTTCAACCATGGGCCGGTCCCGATTTAACCGGCTCATGGTCGAAAAAAACCGGGTATGCTAAAAAAAACCGGCTCATGGTTGGAAAAAAACGGTCATGTAAAAAAAGCTGCTCAAGGTTGTAAAAAAAACGGGTAATGCTAAAAAATCGGTACTTAAATAAAACCCACTCATGGTTGAAAAAAAAAAACAGGTACTGAAAAAAAACAGCTCATGGTTGGAAAACCGAGAAGCGCCGGTGCTCCGAGTACTGAAGAAAACCGGTATCCGATATTGAAATCTGAGCACTGAACAGGCGTACTTTCAAGGTAGGTAGGTACGAAGAATACAATACTGCGTACTTACAATCTTTAGGCGATTCACGGTTCTTCCTCGCTGTACCAAACTTATTCCTCCAGAATCTCAGCTAAACAAGCAGAATAGAAACAATTTAAAAACCTTGAAGCAACGGCCTCTTTTTAGATCTTAGGGGTTCTAAAGTTAATTTTTGCACTTCCTCTGTCCTGAAAAAAAATCCTGACCACTGACTCCCTCCCTCTTCTGAAAAGTTATTTACGCCACTGGTGCTCATACAAACGTATGTTTAACCACAAAAGGTATAGCAAGGAAGAATACTCGAAATAAGATTCATTATACACATAAAATTGAAAATAGATTTCAGAAATTTAAGATTTCTGTAATCTATCGATGGCTGCAACTTTTGAATCTTAGAAGCTAGAGCCTTGAAATATTCACAAAATATGGACGATGCTCTACAAGTCTGCCAAATTTAAAAACTCCATTAGAAAACACAAAAGTGTGGTTTGGGCAGTTGTCACTTCCGAACGCGGATAGGCAGGACCTTGAAACTTGGGAGTCAAGTCAATGGTGTATATTATCACCAAATATGAACAGTACGGTGCTCTGTAAGTTTTCTAAATTTTAAAATTTTTCGCTCACGAATTTCAGAGTTATGGACAATTTTCAGTTAGAAAACTCAAAATTGCAATTTGGGCAGCCGTAACTTCCGAGCGCGATTAGGTAGGACCGTGCAGTTTGGAGGAAATGTGAGCGTCAAGTAGCTCCACAAGTGCCACTTTCCACAAGCCAAATTCCAGAAACATAAAAGTTCGGTTATCTCGCTAAATATCATATAGGGTACAGGGGTTAAGTTTTACACCTTAAAAGCAGTCAAGATTGATCGCAAGCTTCACCGAGGAGCTTTTCATGAAGTGATCAGGTTTCATTGTGTGGCTTGGAGAATGCTGTACATTTTGCTGTACATTTTCCAATGCTGTACGGCAGGTCCAAATGCTGTACTGTACAGCAAAATGCTGGTCAGCTTATTTCAGCACATATTTTTGGGGGCCAGAGGAGCTACAAAGTTGTCGTAAAATACTTTCTCGTCAAATGTACCGTTATAGAGGTAAACTTTGTTTACACGTTTGGTCAAGAGCAAGTCCCTTTGGAAAGCATGCATCAATGGGGACTCTTCTTTGGCGTCAGAGAATTGCCAGAGGTGACTTTCCCGTTAAATGTACCGTTATAAATATGTTTTCCTTAAAGTTTGACCGACTGTAGTTTCATTTTCGAGACACCCATAGATAATGACTTTTGACATGTTATTGGGGGCCTTAGAAGATACTAATTTGTTGGAAACTACTTTTGAGATTACATCACCGTTATGAAGATATTCACGATAATTCAAAAAAAAAAATAGCTTTATTGAACGGATCTTAGAGGGGATTCATAGTATGGACAGGATTTACTAAAACCCCTTAATTAATCGAGTCGAAACCCGCCTACTAGATCAAATCGTATGTCATGAAATTCAAAATGCATCGTAGAATGTACTTGCATTATTCAAATTGCAGTACAATATGGTACAACTGTCAACTAAATCTAGGATTTAGTAAATTTTGTCGATAGTCTGAATCGCCCCTTAGATCATTGATGGGCGCACGTATCGTTTTGAAGTTTGGATATACATAGTTGTACAAAATACAAATTCTAATGAGCTTTAAGGTTATAGATATATTCGCAAAAAAGTTGTCCATTTAATTGTTTGACATCGCGTAACTCCCTTTCGAGGCATGAATCAATGGGGACTTTTGGTGTTTTATTTGGAACTGAAAAAGCTACAAATTTCTCATAGACAACTGTTCATTGTACGTTACCGTTATAACGATATTCACGAAAATCCCACGTAGCATCCTTAGAACTGAGAAAATTTTCCAATTCCTTTATAAATCTCTGCATACAGCGTAACCCATTGTGGGGCATGGTGCGTTGACTCAGTGTATATAATGTTGCAAGCACTATATACAGTCGAACTCTTCTAAACGAACACTTTTAATAACCAGACAGCGATTTGTACCCTTTCTGAACAAGCGAGCCTCTAATAAAGGGAAACCATAAATGAAATTTCAAATTCTTATACATAATGTATTACATAATTGTATTTCGAATCAAGTGTGTTCCGATTACCGTGAAAAATGTAACTCTTGCGTGTAAAGCAAGGCCCAATTTCCGGGAATTTTAAAACGATGTAATATCAAAGACAGCCAATGCAAATCATTTTTATCTATCGGCGAACACCTTTTCTTAAAAATTCACGAGTAAGTTCAATTTATGTCGTGGCATTCAATCATGCAATTGTATGTTTTATTTTTGAATACATAAGTGACAAAAAATTTTGACAATGAAGAAGTGAAAATCATATTAGAATTCACGAAAAAAACTTTGAGCTCTCGCTTTCGAAAAACTACATTGCACTGAAAAACTCAAGTTTCAGAATCGTTGAAAGACAGCTATTAAAGGTTGAAGTTATTTTAAAAACGTGGTCAGAGCACAACCAGATGGCTTAAAATTATACGCGAATCCGCCGAGACTAGAAATTTATATCGCGATTTTTGAATGGAATCGCAGAATGAGGTCGGAATATTCTTCCAATTAATAGGCGGACAAAATCTCATTTCCCAATGGTGTCCGCTTATGAAAAGTTTGACTGTACATATTTCCAATTCGCACTGCTAAGATCATCATGCCGAGATTCGATGATCTCAGATCTCTACTAGCATCGTAGAGTGCGACGCTCTGAGCCATTAACAATTTCTAGTGGTCACTTTACCGTTATAAAATTTTTCGTAAAACCTTGTTCAATTTTATTCTCTGGTACCGTTATAAGAACGCGAATCTTTTTTTTCCACTTTCCTTCCAATAAGAAGAGCTACATTTTTTAATACTGCACCAGCACATGTTACCGTTATCGAAATATTCACACAAAGCAGTTGTTTTTGCACATGTTTGGCCCTCTGTAGCACTGCTAGGGAACCGGTACAGATGGCGACTTTTAGGATCTTGATTAGGATTTCAAAAGGAACCCCATTCCGAACATTCTGCTTTCCTAAACAATTTTCGAAGTTTGGCACTGCGATCCACAAAATTTCAAAAATTAAAATTGGAGTAGATCGCGATTTCTATGATTTAGATTCTTAATTTTAAAAATTATTCATAAAATTTATTAATTTTTCATTTCTTTAGTGAAAGAGCTAGTAACAGAAAGTCATGAAAATTGTATGCGATGCCACATAGGTATTATACCGGCTTAATTGCTTTCAACTTATTTTACGCCATTTCCTAGCGTAGCAGTGTCTATCACAATTATTCTGCTGGCACACTCGAATCAATTTGGCCAATCTAAACTATACTTCTCGGGAGCAGTCAATAAGCGCAGTTTTATCGAGCCGGTCAGCAGGTTCGACATATTTTTAATATTCATATTCACCCTGGCCCATTAAGTATCATCGCTAGACATAGGATCGTCTTCGCAGTTTACCGATTTCCCTATTTTTATGTTAAGTAATTTCAGTTTAATTCAAAATTGACCAGATGGATTTGTCCAATTATCAACTCACCCCAGTTCCACCATTAATTCATAACGCTCAAATTGAACTAGTAGATTATGGAACATTATGCAAATGATCACCCTTATGCGTAATGCTCACAGGCTTTAATTTTTTTCTCTCATTTTGCCCAGTACTATGAATATGAACAGTTCATTAACAAACATCCATAAAAGAAAACAATAGAGGGTTCATTGTACACTCCTGTGGCAAACTACATACATATTTATTTCCATCTTCGCGTGCTGCCAGTATTGACGTAAATTTCCACCTGTCTATTATCTTAGCATTTTATTCTCATGTGAACAACCGTTATAATGTGATTGACATATGCGCTCTTGTTCTTTGCTAAATACACTTCAAAGTACCGATAGGGAAAACTCTGAACTCTGCAGTGTAATTATTTGGTGCACTACCGGATCGAGATCGCTCTCGGTGCGCCTAGACTAGAGGAGTAGGTTTAGGTGCATGTACTCATACGTGTTTTAGGTCGTCACCCTCGTGAGGCCCTCTAAACGGTTTCTTCATCTTATCTCAGCAGAGTGTATAAGTTTTCTCAGACCTTTTGTTTTTAGAAAAATAAAAAGAAATGCATACAAGATACAGGTGAAGTGGTAATAGCCGCGGTAATAGTTGTTTGTCATTACAACCATAAATATATTAGGTCATTAGACAATAAATTCTGTTTTGTTATCCACACAGGTGGTCTTAACAGTCTTTACAGTCTTTACAGAAGTTCAAAATACACTACTACGTACGACTATTAGAGAGAATTTAGTGCACTGTTGTAGCGGTATGTGAAGCGGTGAGAATGCATCATACGTCAATGATCAATATCGGAAGGTAGAGAAACAAAGGTTTACAAATTAGATAATGGGGAAATAATAAGTGTTTAGAAATTTCTTTCAATGCGATAACATCAAGTGAATGACAATGCAGCAGTCATAAATTTGAAAATCTTTTGTCAACTGATGGTACTTTTACTGGAATGATTTCGATGAGGCGGCGTTTTTTAGTATGTAGATCAAAAGCGAATTAAGTGGCACGAACATGGGTTCAAAATAGTGAGATGTGGAGACTAGTTTACGAAAATTGATTAACCTTTTGTTACGCTACGAATGTAAATATAAAATTTAATTCTGCAACTTGTGTTATAGTAGGAAAATCGGAAATGTGAAGATTTAAAATTGGCCTACTTATGAATTGAAAATGTCGGATCAACTCAGATGTAGATCAGGCCTGCATCATTGATATTTATCTCCCATCCACTGAGAAAAGACTGGTTACCCAAAAGTAGCTCTAAGTCGGTTAAATTTAATTTCCCCAATGGATAATTAAAAGGATAAAGCGTAGGCTACATAAAGAAAGATATTACATAAATCAGTACCGGGTACTTACAGAATCCCCCATATATTCAGTTTTATTCACTATTATAAACCCTAAATCAAAAGCTACAAAAACCAAAGTGACGTCAATATTTTACACACAATCCGCATATCTCTCTCTTACATAAGTGTTATTGAAATCCTTCTTACAAGGACTCTTTTGTCTCATATTTTAATCTAAAAAATATTTACACACATTTACTTGGAATTATCACAAGAACAAATAAGAATGAAGACACAACCAATCCGTGTGTTTCTATACACAGGAATCCCTATACACTCGCATGAAAAAAAGAGCTAAATCTCTATTGTTATCCCCATAAGGTTCCCAACTAAACTGAAATGAAAAATTAAATCATTCACATCTGATGTTGTTTATAGCAGGATATAAGGTTGTATGGATTTTTCATAACTTTTGGGACTCTCCTTGCAATATTATACTTTATGTGTGTAGTACAATGCGTCGTCGGCTGTTTGCTAAATAGGACATCAAGGACAAAGTGCTTTTGTTTTCTTTTGTTGCAGTTGTGTGACTAATTTATTTCAGTAGAGCCGAATGAAAGAGAAAAACGGGTAAAAATGTTGGAACGATGAATATAGAACGTAAATTGTAAAATACGTCCAAGTTAGCATCAGTCCATTGTTAAATAGGAAAATGAATTTTATGTCTAGATTGATCAATTGTTTAATTTTTTTTTGACAGAAAACTTTCACTTTCTTAATGACTGACAAAATGTACACTGTGTGAAAAAACGATAAGAAATCTTCAGGCGAAGAAAAATTCCCGTAATGGTAGCTCTAATTTCCAATTTTCAATTCTCAAACACAACCCATTTTTAGGACTGAATCAGAGTAACAAAATCGGAAGAATTATTAAACTTGTAAAAGGTAGGAATTGCCCATTAGACATTTTCTACCATTGTAATTATACACAGTAAGAAATTGGGTGGTGGTTATTTTTTTTCCCCCACAATAATTTAAATATTTTACCAACATGGAGTTAATTAATAGAGCTCCATAAGGATAAAGGATGTATGTGCAATTATACGTTTCACTTTTTTCTGAATGTACGCCTTTTCCTTGACAAATGTGTTTTGTGTGTAGGAAATATGAACATCCATATGTAAGTAAATGAGTGTTGAGAAAGAGGTTTATCCTTTTTTAAGCGCGGATCACTTGGGACCACCTATTATTTTAAAGAATATAACAATAAACTTATTTTTTTGAATATAAATTAAAATAAAAAACTTCGTCAGTTTCGCTCTTTTTTCAGGTTCCAATTTCTCGTGAAAAAAAAATTTATTTTCACCATTTTGTTTTAATAAAACAAAATAGTAAAATTCCTCACACTAAACCATTACATTTTTGGGAATAAAGTCGCAAACGGAACAAACGCCCCGAGAGTTCGGATTCTGATACAGAACGCCGCGCCATCGTTTTAAAGCAATTGGTTCATGAGTCTGAAAAGGTAAATTTCAACGTTGTCAGGATTTTTGTAATATCAAGACTTTGTTTGGGAATAGCCTTCTTCTTCCTTGCCTCGTTCTTTATACCGCTCCATGGTTCCGCGTTGCTCGACCTGCGGTGTAGGCACATCGCCCGTTTTGGCGATAATTTCTCAGCATATTTCTACAGGCAGCTCTATCTTGGATCGTGTCATCGCCGAGACCAATGCGTTGTTGTTGCTTTTTCATTTGACACATCCAGGTGTTCTTCGGTATGCCTCTGGCCTTGGGTCCATCAAGTGGAACTTCCATTGATATCGCTCTCTTTGCGGGGTTCTCAGGCGGACGCCTTTAAACATGGCAATACCAATCCATTCGTCGGTCTTCGAGCTTTTCGGTAAGTGGTTGGTCTATGGACAAGCTGCCTCGGATGTAGCTGACTTTGTTTTGGAATACTTTATGGATATTATTATCAGAATTCGTTTTAGAAAAATATCCATAATATCCAATAAAGCCCATTTAGAGCAATAAAACAAGCTTGGTTCTTGTCAATACTAAATAATGGTAAGCCTCGTCTCTGAGAAAAAATCCACCTTGATTACAAGTTCTATGATGAGTAAATTTGTTACGTTATACCGTTATAGAAATATTCATTTTTTTTTAAATATCTTCAATTTTATATTTGAGCCATCATAGGTCCCTTAGGATTACAAGGGGGCTTTTAGCACATATTTTTGGGGGCCAGAGGAGCTACAAAAAAAAATAACAGGCGCGACAAGCCAACATTGGACTAAGGCCGCAGGATGTGTTAGTGACATCCTATTTCCAAGATCTATTTATTTTACGACAACTTTAAAGGAGCTACAAAGTTGTCGTAAAATACTTTCTCGTCAAATGTACCGTTATAGAGGTAAACTTTGTTTACACGTTTGATCAAGAGCAAGTCCCTTTGGAAAGCATGCATCAATGGGGACTCTTCTTTGGCGTCAGAGAATTGTCAGAGGTGACTTTACCGTTAAACGTACCGTTATAAATATGTTTTCCTTAAAGTTTGACCGACTGTAGTTTGATTTTCGAGACACCCATAGATGATGACTTTTGACATGTTATTGGGGGCCTTAGAAGATACTAATTTGTTGGAAACTACTTTTGAGATTACATCACCGTTATGAAGATATTCACGATAATTCTAAAAAAAAATAGCTTTATTGAACGGATCTTAGGGGGGATTCATAGTATGGACAGGATTTACTAAAACCCCTTAATCAATCGAGTCGAAACCCGCCTACTAGATCAAATCGTATGTCATGAAATTCAAAATGCATCGTAGAACGTACTTGCATTATTCAAATTGCAGTACAATATGGTACAACTGTGAACTAGATCTAGGATTTAGTAAATCTTGTCGATAGTCTGAATCGCCCCTTAGATCAGTGATGGGCGCACGTATCGTTTTGAAGTTTGGATAAAGCTGTACAAAATACAAATTCTAATGACTTTAACGTTATAGATATATTCGCAAAAAAAGTTCTCTATTTAACTGTTTGACATCGCGTAACTCCCTTTCGGGGCATGAATCAATTGGGACTTTTGGTGTTTTATTTGGAACTGAAAAAGCTACAAATTTCTCATAGACAACTGTTCATTGTACGTTACCGTTATAACGATATTCACGAAAATCCCACGTAGCATCCTTAGAACTGAGAAAATTTTCCAATTCCTTTATAAATCTCTGCATACAGCGTAACCCATTGTGGGGCATGGTGCGTTGACTCAGTGTATATAATGTTGCAAGCACTATATACAGTCGAACTCTTCTAAACGAACACTTTTAATAACCAGACAGCGATTTGTACCCTTTCTGAACAAGCGAGCCTCTAATAAAGGGAAACCATAAATGAAATTTCAAATTCTTATACATAATGTATTACATAATTGTATTTCGAATCAAGTGTGTTCCGATTACCGTGAAAAATGTAACTCTTGCGTGTAAAGCAAGGCCCAATTTCCGGGAATTTTAAAACGATGTAATATCAAAGACAGCCAATGCAAATCATTTTTATCTATCGGCGAACACCTTTTCTTAAAAATTCACGAGTAAGTTCAATTTATGTCGTGGCATTCAATCATGCAATTGTATGTTTTATTTTTGAATACATAAGTGACAAAAAATTTTGACAATGAAGAAGTGAAAATCATATTAGAATTCACGAAAAAACTTTGAGCTCTCGCTCTCGAAAAACTACATTGCACTGAAAAACTCAAGTTTCAGAATCGTTGAAAGACAGCTATTAAAGGTTGAAGTTATTTTAAAAACGTGGTCAGAGCACAATTAGATGGCTTAAAATTATACGCGAATCCGCGAGACTAGAAATTTATATCGCGATTCTTGAATGGAATCGCAGAATGAAGTCGGAATATTTTTCCAATTAATAGGCGGACAAAATCTCATTTCCCAATGGTGTCCGCTTATGAAAAGTTCGACTGTACATATTTCCAATTTGCACTGCTAAGATCATCATGCCGAGATTCGATGATCTCAGATCTCTACTAGCATCGTAGAGTGCGACGCTCTGAGCCATTAACAATTTTTAGTGGTCACTTTACCGTTATAAAATTTTTTGTAAAACCTTGTTCAATTTTATTCTCTGGTACCGTTATAAGAACGCGAATCTTTTGTTTTTCCACTTTCCTTCCAATAAGAAGAGCTACATTTTTTTAATACTGCACCAGTACATGTTACCGTTATCGAAATATTCACACAAAGCAGTTGTTTTTGCACATGTTTGGCCCTCTGTAGCACTGCTAGGGAACCGGTACAGATGGCGACTTTTAGAATCTTGATTAGGATTTCAAAAGGAACCCCATTCCGAACATTCTGCTTTCCTAAACAATTTTCGAAGTTTGGCCAAATTTACGTTTAACTATCCTGGAGTTATAAAGTTATGATCTTGACAGAGAGCGTCCTTTTTTTTTTTTAATTTGAACTAAAATTATTTTAAAACAGCCAACAAACCCTTTTTTCAGTCAAGTCCATTCAAATCACTCAAATTGTTGGAAAACCAACGTATGCTGTAAAGTGTCGAGAACCACATACAGACCTCTAGTAATCCATATGGACTTACCTGCAAAAAAAAGAAGAAAATAGAATTAAATACAAAATTTTAAGTGACAAAAATGTATGTACAAAAGAACATTGACGCAAATTTATTGGTAAATTAAATTTTTTTCTGTACACGATATTTTGTCCAGGATGGACACACCTTCCTTCTAACCATTAAAGCCAGAAATGGGAGAATAAATTAAAAATAATGAAACAGCATGAAATGAACTTGCCGAAACAAAGCCAATTTTCCAAGTTTCAAAACAAATCATTTCATTGCTAATCTGACGTGCACAATTAAAATTCTACTTTTATTTTCTAGTAATAATCTATACCAGAAATAACATAAAACAAATTCGTGCAATTTCAAAATCCAACCGACATAATCATCATTATCGCATTAAGACGGCTTTCCGACAGGAATCATTGCCCTAAAGCCGAAACCGACAAAAAAAAAGGGAAAACACCGGCTGATCACGTCATACACCTCACCTCATGACTAATCGATATCTCAACAATTTGTAAACCGGTTTACTGGAATAAACCACTTCTTCGCAGAGATTTGAGCCTTCTTCTAACCATGTATGTTGCGTTCACCACACATGTATCCATATGTCTATGCTGCTGCCATGGAAAAGTGAAAGAGACACAGCATGGAAGCAAACAGAATCAAAAAAGAATTTCAAGAGAAGTCAAGAAAAATGAAAACAATCCAAAAGAATCAACAAAGAAACCTCGGTCTGCTATGAGGAATCCGCAGGTAAAATATATGTGAACACGAATCTTTTGATACTGAGACTGAGATTCTACATGAAACTTGGAAATAATCGTGGCTAGGCCTTAGCAACATGATCACGACGATCGAGAACATCTTACATCGCCTGTATCCTTACCGGTTGCTCTACCGTTTTTAATTCTTTTTCATGCATCCCCTGCAGCTCCGACCAGACTCATTGGTACTTAACTTAGGACGCTGAACACTGATCGAGTCTGCAGCGATCGCCGAGGGTTATTATACTCCTGGCCACCAACAGTAAACTTCAGACTTTGAAAATGCCGTACAAAAAAAAAATCCACTTATCAAGTGCGGATGGAAAGACTTGAAAGTCCAAGTGACCATGGCTTTTTTTTTTTGGTTCAAAAGTGCCCAGACAAGGGCTGCGCTGTTATACAAATTTACCAAAGTACGTGCCACATATACGAGTTGACTGACTGCTGTTGCTTTTATGTAAATCAGTCAATGTTTATTCAGTGCGTCAACTATATGGTACCACCATGTGCAACATGATCATCATTACTATACATTTACTGTCCATCTTACGCGAGTCTTAAAAAAAAATAAGAAAACCTACCGAACCTGACTTGGCTTTACTGGTTTCATGCATGGTGCAATCCATATGACAGATAGGCACCATATTGACATCCGCCAGCCGAAATTCCCTTTGGCACATGCTGTAGATAGATAGTCTTTGGGGTGAAGTCATATACTTATACACTTGAAACGGTATTGTCACCCAGCGAAAGAAGCAGGTTGAAAAACGGTAGACGGCGCACGATCATATTTATATGGTGACATGGTGCGTCATAACACCTGTCGTACCAGCTTAAATTTCAATGATGGAATCATACTGTTGATCGATCACATAAGCACGTACATACGTATCTATCTATACATCTCTAAATGCTTTATACAACATGCCTACATCATACATACTTCTTGTGTGGGGCGAGGTGGCATAACACACAACACACCCACCAATTGCTCAATGCGTATGGATGGATCGATGGTCAATGATGGGTAATTCCGGTATGTTTTAGAGCGGACTCTGACTTTTCAGTTGTCCCGATTTTCATGTGCGGAGCTAATAGATATAGTCAATCGAGCGCAAATACCTCACCGCTACACAAACAAGTTTGGGGATGATCACTGTTTCGAAACCATCAAAATTTGAAATTTTTGTTAAAGAAATGCCAAAAAGAATATGTTTTGTTGAGCTTTGATGAATCTGGGAGAAAATGCAAATTGTGAATTGTGAAATTTGATAGTTTACGACATGTGACACTATTCTATGCGTGGGTGAATGACGCAATCTTTTTTAGAGGTACACATCGTTGAGCTTAGAAGATTTCTCGGGATATTCGATCCACTAGATCAGTTCGATTAGATATGATTTTTGGGAGAGGATCATATTTCATAAGGTGATAGTAGGTGACCAATGATGCCAATGATCTTTCACCTCCATGGCGGTTTGTTGTATACTATCCTTAAGACGGCCCCACACCGACCGGAGTGTGGCACACACCGCACAAAAGATCGGTTCCAAGAATGATACCTTGGAGTCGCTCAACCACACTGTTGCTGCACGATTTTTCGTATCAATCTTTTGTGCAGTGTTTGCCACACTCCGGTCGGTCTGGGGCCGGCTTTAGGTTAAACGGATCAGAATCCTGTTATTGACTCATTTAATGGCGCATAATAGTTTCTTGAAGAATAATACTAAATCCGCAATTGTAAAATCTTAAAAAGAAAAATCGCCCAAAAAAACACAGGTGTCACGTACTTGCAAATTGTTTTGGGACTTCGAATTTTTAAAAAATTTTCCAATTGGTTTCCGGGGATTTTTCCTCGGGAACTTTTTTTTTTTGGGGATTGGTTTGGTTTGGATTTTTTAAGTAATAAGTTTGGAATTTCCATTTTTAAGCAATTTCTGTGTTGAGTGTTATTTTTGGGGATTTTTGGTGTTTTTTATTTTTATAGGGACATAATTTTTGTGTTTTTATTCTGGGGAATTCAATTTGTGAGGCTTTTTAATTTTTTAAGGATTAAGTTTGGGTTTTCTAATTTTTGGAGGGATTTCCTTCAACTGACCATGAAAATTGTTTTGGGATTTTGAATTAAAAAAAATTGTCGCGAACCACGGTCACAAGAACAAAACAAACAAACAAAAAATCATCATTTTGCATTACATTTTGCAATTTTTAATCTGACCTGGTCGTGACGTCACGACCTGATAATAACTATCCGCTCACCTGAACAAAAATCATGTTCTTATCATACCAATGATCAGCACGCAATAGTTACACAATGTAGCTACGGTATGCTCATAATCGTTATGACATAAGAAAGGTCGATGGCAAGTTATTATCAGGTCGGGGGGACGATCCGCTCATGATGTGGGTCAACAGATAAGCTGCCGGCCGGCCTGATTCCCATCTGTTGGTGACGTCGTCGCATGATGCTGCTGACGACGAGCATTGCATTTGACCATCGAAATCGAATTGCAGCAATGTATTTGTTGTTGGTTTTTTTATCTGCTTTGATATGGTCAAATGCATTGTTCGTTGTCGGCACAAATCAAAGCGAAATGTTCGTATCACCCTGGGAAAATGATTTGGATACCGTTGCCGGATTGGAAACAGCTGGCTGGTATCGATGGTACGATGTTGAGGAACTGGAATGTGGATGGAGGAGCGAGTGGATTGGTGGACGACGGTTCGTTGACCGGATTCGGTTTTTGCTTTGTGTGGCTTTCGCGCGAATTGAAACGGGAGATTCTGTGCGGGATTGGGATTGAGTTTTTTGGCGGATTAGCGGACGGACGTGATTTTTCTTTTTGGATGAGTGGTCGAAAAGTTGTCGGTGGCATGTCGGGAAAATTTGAAATTTTGAATTTTTAGTGTATTAAAACCACAATTATGTGAACGGATTGTACTAAAAACAGTGTACATAGTTCAATTTAAGAAAAATTACACTAGTGCGATACACAAATTTCTCCCGAGGACCAACGTGCCTAATTTAATAATAAGTGAATTACCGACTTGTGCTTTGTGCCTGTTGACCCTTTAAAGATATTGAAAAATCATCCTTACAATATATGGCCCGTATTCACGTCATTTTTGTGATATCCGACCGCCAACCTGGTATATAACTTCCCTACCCCGAATTACGTGGTGGCTACAACACACTGAAGCTCATCTACGTGTGATATATGTATATTTGCCGATACGCCCCAAGATTGTGAACATCCTGAATTTCTACACCCCTACTTACGTTTTTAATTGGAATTGCGATAACTGGAGTTTTGTGTATGCGCTCGCTCGTGACCACGATAATCATTTCGATTTGGCTTGCCGTTTTGGATTACATAGATTGTGCTAATTTTACACGGGGGTGCAGTTTTTCCATAATTTTTTTTTTTGTTGTTTTCTTTCTTACCTTTTTATTTTAAATTTTTCACAAGCATCACAGCAGCACCACGATCGATCGTCGGAGGCAGTGCAGTGCATTCATCGAAATTGTAAGTTGAAATAATTTTTTTTTATACATTACATTCGCATATTATATTTGTTTTTGTTATTTACATGAATTATTTTTACATTTGGATTCCTTCTTGTTTTTTTTTTGTTAATTAGTTTTTATTATCTTTTTGTCGTTTACCACCCCCTTCATAATCACCTTGTAATCTTATTTTGAATTTTCTTTTCTTTTGCAATACAATTATTATAATGTTTAACTAAATTCTTTTCTTTTGGGTTCAACCGTGTCCCGAAGGATGGGCACTTCCTTTCCTCCATCCCGTTCCTTTTAGCTTTCCCCCATAAAAAAGAAAAGAAAAGAAAGGTGGCTTAACAAGGAGGGGAATGCGCTGACTCAAATCGCCCACGCCGCGCGCTGACCTCGCCGGGTCATTATGCCACCGAGTCAGTGGCGTTCCCCTTATTTTTTTTGTTGCAGTGACGACAGCTCGACCGTAGAGCCGTGGTCCGCGACAAATGGCGCCCAAATTTGGCATTTGGTTTAGGGACGGTTTTTCTTATCCGGTGGCTCGACCGCTGTTTGATTTCTACGTTGAATCAGCTCGAATGGAAAGCTGTGGTCCATATTGGAGGGCCACGCGTCGAGGTGTCGTCATTGCAACAATGGCGCTCAACGCTTCCTCAACAGGAGAGTGGATCCCGTCGTAGGATGTTTCGACTGTCGAGACTGCTCCTACATCTCCCGCGTGGGATAGGTCCTTGAGTGGCCGCTAGAATTAGGCAGCAACTCGACAGTTGACCATCTGCGTTCGTGGATGCATGCAGTCTCTCACTGGTCTATATCCAAATAGAGTCCGGTGGTCGGTATATTTGTCCGAATTAGATTCAAAGAGAGATTGCAACTCTGCGACGCGACGGATTTCCATTCTCCTTAATTTTTTTTTTTTTCTCGTCCATCCCAATTTTAATACCTGTCCTCCCATCCTTATGCTTATCCGGAAGGACACGGAAGAACCCAATTCTATATTCCATACATATTTCATATCTATTGAACTTATTTTTTTTTTCTATTTTTCTGGATTTCTCTGTTCTTTCACTCGGTTTTTGAATTGTTATTATTTTTTTTTACTTATAACTTTGCGTGCTCTTATTTAGTTTTTACCATGGCACATTTTGATGATTTTAAATTATCCGACCTCCTCTCTGATCTGCATATGCAGAATACTCCAACAGTATCACGTCCTATGTGCAGCACTGGTAGAGATTCAATTCAATTCAATTCAATTCAGTTTTATTGCAAACAAATTCATATACAGCATAATATCTTATATTACAGAGATTTAATTTTGCATTTCTTCACTAAAGCTTTGAGCTTGTGCGAGAAGAAAATTTATATTAAGTAATAAAAATATTCCTAAGTGATAACTTTAAAATTAATATAAAGATAAAAAATTACACAAAAATAACAAAATAATTCATGAAGTACAGTTAGCTTGAGTAAGAGATAAAATTATACAAAAAATGATACAACATATTACATATTACAAAGAGTTAATATTGCAATGATGATGAAATATTTGAAAAAATAGACTTAGAGGTAGGTTAAGTAGCCAAAATTTAGTTAGTGTTTTGAAACGTTGTACATTCAATAATTCTAATCTTATGTGGTTCGGAAGAGTATTAAAAAAATATGGGCCTGTGTATGAACGGTATCTTTGAGAGGAAGTTTTTCTTACCCGAGGGACTATTAGTCTATAGTTACTGTGACGCGTGTTGGAATGATGTGAAATAAAATTAAAGCTTGAGTGCTTGCACATATAAAAAAGCGTGCTTTTTACGTATAATTTTTTGATATGGAGTACATTTGCTATCGCGTAGACGTGTTCGGAAGGGAAAAACATCGGAAGGTAAAATGCAGTTTTTATGATTAATTTTTGGGTAGTTACTAAGGCTCTGAGATGATTGTCATAAGCTCCACCCCAAGCAGTTATTGCATATTGGAGAACAGATTGAACTAGAGCAAAATACACTTCCCTCAACTGCTTTCCTACAAGAGCAGATCTTATTATTTTAAAGATATACAAAGTTTTGCGAATTTTCTTTACTAATTGGTCGATATGAATATTCCATTTAAGAAATTTATCAATATTCACACCAAGGTATTTAACATTATCGATGCAATCAATATGTGGGCAACTGCACAAGTTTTCATATCCGTGTTGATAGCTCTGCATACTGCAGCCACTAATATGCATTTTTAAAGAATTACAATTTGGTTGCCCAGAAATGTTCAACGAAAATGTTAAAGCCTTGGTTTTATTCATATTCAATCGTAGACAATGTGCTTCGAACCAACTTTTTAACTTTTCGAAGTCCTGTTGTGCAAATTGAAAAGTTTGCCGCCAGGACTTCGAAGAGGTAATAAGCACCGTGTCATCTGCAAAAGCGATGATCTTGCTATGATAAAAAGTCATTTCGCACAGGTCGTTCACAAATATGAGATATAATAATGGTGACAGTACAGTGCCTTGTGGAAGGCCAAAATGCTGTTTATTGATCCATTCACTATATGTATCACCAATTTTTACGCATTGTCTACGATTGTCTAGATAACTAGATAAGAGCTTGTACGCTATCCCACACACCCCTATTTTAAATAGTTTTTTCCTGAGTAGGTTATGTGGTATAGTGTCAAAAGCTTTTGCAATATCCATGAAAATCGCCATAGGTTTATTTTCGATTTCTAATTCAGTGTTGACGAAATCAGTAACTTTCAGTATAGCATCCTCCGTGCTTGACCCGTTTCTAAAACCGAACTGGTTTTGAGACAGTATATTGTTATCGGAAAGGAACTGTTCCAACCTTCTTTTGATACACTTTTCAAATATTTTAGATATTACAGGAAGCAGTGAAATCGGCCTATAATTCAGTGGATTGGATTTTTCTCCCTTTTTATATATTGGGACGACCACTGCTTCTTTTAGAATATTTGGAAAAGTTCCCTCCTTTATACAATTATTCAGTACGATAGACAAGGGTATTTTAATTTCGTGTTTTATTTTTTTCAGAAGATTCGAGCTCATGTTATCAATTCCGGATGCTGAACTACTCATTTTATCTATAATAGCTATTATTTCTTCGCTACTTATTCTACTAATGTGGAAATAAGATTGACATGAAGGTTGAGCATGTTCCTCTAGTACGAAATTATTTTGAGGAAGAGGATATTCAGTAAAAATATTGCAAAAAGCATTATTTATAATATTAGCTGCTGACTCCTCAGTATTTGCAGTTTCTTCTGAATGGGGATCGATTATTTTCGACCATTCTATATTATCAGCGCGTTGTCTCCCTGTCATATCATTAATTGTTTTCCATAAGCTCTTTGTACAGTTTTTACTATTTTCTATGGTCTTTTGAATATATGTTCTCTTTGCGGTTTTTAGAATCCCGTTAAGTCTGTTGCGATATTTGGTGTAGGTATTTCTTAAAGCTGTGTTGAAAGGTTGCTTATTAAGCTTGTTTTTTAACTTATCCCTCTTCCTTATCGATCTGATCAACCCTTCAGTCATCCAAGGTTTTAAAGTGCAAAATTTCGAACTAATTTTTAATACCTGTCGACACTCCGATACTAAATCATTTATTTTATCCAACACAATCCTGCAGTCAATTTCAGCACTGTAATTCTGCTGGAGTATGTCGTACCAATTAATTAAACGGAGTTTTTCTTTTAATAAAGAGTAATTAATTTTATTTACAACTTTGTCGTTATCCTTTTTTGATAAATTGGGTTTGATCGGAATTGATAACAGAATGGTATTATGATCCGTAATTGAATTTTTTAAAACTATGGGTGTCGAGTATGAATAATTGTATTGTCTCAAAAAAATATGATCTAGGCATGTGGAGGATGTTTGACTTATTCGTGTGGGTTTATTAATGAGTGAGATAAATCCAAGTCGGGCAAGACAGTTCAGATAATCAATAGTAGCAGCAGAATCGTCTAATACATTTATATTGATGTCACCAATTAAGATGTCTGTTGCGGTGGTTGAAAGTTCAAATAGGTTTTCTAAGTTATTAATAAAAGGAGCAGTATCGAGGGATGGAGACCGATATAAGCCAACTAGAGAAAGATTTGATTTGTCTTTAAGAGAAAAATCTACCTTAATACCTGTTAAGTAATCATTTGATATTTCCTTCCATTTGTACTCTAATGATTCTTTAATGTAAAGAATCACACCATCATTTTTATTTTTATTTAGTTTAGTAAAAAGTATACTATACCCAGGTATAGTAAAGCTATCAATGACTTTATCGAACTCAACGATATAGCTATCGTGCTGCGATTCTGATAAGACAATTACGTCAAAATATGTATTTAGTTCATGTACTAACAACAAGAGATCTTCGAAGTGTTTCTGAATGCTTCTAATATTTAAGTGCATTACACTGAACTTATTTGAGTTTTGGCTAAGTAACTCTTTACAATTGCAAGTTTTTTCTATTTCATATGTTTCTATATCTCTCGAATCAATAAAATCAATCGGTGTAGAAAACATAGTTATATATAAAAATAATTTTAATTTAATATTAATTTAAATTTATCTTATTGAAGACGATTTATATGAATGTCCGATTCAGTTAGAATTTTATATACTTTACTCGTCTCAGATTTTCGTATTAGGATCGATCCATATTTTATCCACACATATTGAAATCCATTGGCTCGAGCGAACTCTTTGGTCTTGTATAATAGTGACTTAGTCGCTTTAGTAAGATGAAGATTCACATAGATTTTATTCCTAGGCAAATTCTTATCAAGAGTATTTGCTGTAAGATTGGCTCTCTTGATTTTCGCCTTCGACAGCCACGCATTGCAATCAGCTGCTGAGTTGAATCTCGCTATTAGTGGTTTGGGATGTTCTCCTTTAGTGTTTATTTGTTTACGCACAAGTGAAACAGGTTTATTAGCATCAGAGATATCTAAAGCTTTTGCCATTTTAGTGAATATATCGTTTAAGTCTTCGTTTGACGTCTCCGGTACACCTGATATTTCCAATTCTTTTTCTAGTTTTTCTTGTTCAGTTTTATTCACTTTGATACTTAAATCGTTGACACGACGTTTTAAGTCGGTGTTTTCGCGAGATAATTCTTCGCACGTTTTTGTCAAAGTGTCTATTTTCGTGCTGTAGTGAGTGAGTTTAATAGCAAAATCATCGACTTTGCCACAGCAATAGTCTAACGAGCTTCGATAATCTTGTAGGTCGTTTTTTATTGATTTGCGAAGACCCTCGATTTCCATGGATAGACTTTCCTTCAGATCACGAATTTGTTCAGCTATTTCGTTAGAAGCTGATTGGTTGGATGCAGTAATGGAGTTGTTGCTACTGGAGGTGCAGGAGTTGCATATCCACGTCTTCCTCTTTTCCTTTGACAATGTACGGGGTGCCGCACAGGAAAAGTGGAACTGTAATTTGCATTTGATGCAAGCGATGGCTTCTGCCGCAGCCACATCTTTTTTGCAATCCGGGCAAATCATAGTTCGAGGTAAATATAATAATATTGTCGAAACTTACTCGATGAACGTTTGTGAGAATAATTCGATTTGGTGAATGTATCAGTCGGCCCTTTGGTGTTGTTGGTAGCAGTTATCCACGTCTGACAGATGCCTCCTTTGTTGTATTGCTGGCTGTGAATTCAGATTCCTAGTTTCGCCTTATCCCTCGCAAATTTCAATGTCTGGACTGATAGATTGAATATCCAGAATGGGTTCTAGTGCCGTGTTGAAAATCAATGATTGAGATTAAATATAAACTTTAGTTTTAGCTATTTTGTTGCGAGCTATGAAATTTTTGTTGTCACTTAGTTGACAGTTGACATATGTAGTTGTATCGCAGAGATGTAATACATTTGCATGATACTCCGGTAGTATCTCGTAATATAGACAGTAATGCCTCTAATGTGGGACAACCTCAGGAGGAGACACCAACAGTTACGCGACCTACTAATGCAAGACAGCCGTTAATGAACCCTTCGACAGTCCAACCGCCACCATTTACAACAATGCATGCTGGGTCCCATCGAGACGTTGCGGTAAGCATCGTAAAGTGGGGTTTTCACTTCGATGACTCGCACGGTGGTATCACTCCACGCCAATTTATCACTAGAGCGAGAGCTCTGGCTCAGAGCTATGGCATGCCTGATGATGTCCTCGCTAGGGACATTCATTTTCTACTGCGAGGCCCTGCCGTAGAATGGTATTGGCAGTATCGGACCAAGCGCTCGCCCTTAAACTGGAGAGATTTCGAAGATGAGTTTCTGGAGAGATTCGCGGTTCACAGGACTAATGTTGATATCCTCCAAGCAATCTATGACCGCAAACAACGGCCTGGGGAAAGCATGCGCGATTTCTTCGCTGCGATTGACGCGCTCAATTGCGAGTTGGAAGTGCCGTTAAATAACAGGGATATGCAGGTTATGTTGAGACGGAACATGAACCGGCGTATGCGTGATTATTTAGCGGCATTTACTTACGGAACTGCTCGCGAATTGATGCGTAGTTGTATCGCAGTGGAGGAAACGTGGAATCTCTCCAGAAACGAATCAGCGTCATCCTCAGGAGGCACTCGACCCAGTGTGCATGAGGTAGATTTCCAATGGGAGGAACCTAGCTCTGGGTTTGCTGTGGAAGCTTTGGGAGTCGCAAGAAATACGCCAGGGTTTAAAGTACCAACTCAGAACACATACAAAGTATGCTGGAACTGCAAAGATATGGGACATTCCTTCTTTGATTGTCCCATACCTGTGCAACGTCAGTTTTGCTTTGGATGTGGTCTCGAGGGTACTTTGAAACCCAACTGCCCGCGTTGTCAGTCGGGAAACGCGAGAGGGAGTGTGAGACCAACGGGGAGCTCTCACATTCCTTCTCCGCAGATTTGGAAGCGCCCAACCACAGCGGAGGTAGCAACCAATGTGGACCCAGAGCTACGCTCTCTCCAAAAATAGGAATTTTAAAACGTCGGTACCATCGATTTTGGCGATTTTTTCAAGACAGGCGCCTCCTGAAACAGGCATGCACGGCCTCAATTGTGTCTTCTGAACTCGATAATCGGCCTTTTGCAGAGGTCACAATACGAGGCCAGAAGATCAAAGGTCTGCTTGATAGTGGCGCCAGCGTAAGTATCTTGGGCTCCGGAGCTCTCGACTTGATAAATAACATGGGGTTGCATCTTCACACGATGCAATCCGATGTTAGGACTGCTTCAGGTGAGAAAGCTCCTGTCCTAGGATACGTGCGCACGTCGGTACGATTCAAGGACGCGACGAAGTCCCTCAGACTTCTCGTAGTCCCGAGTCTCACAAATCCATTATATTTGGGAATGGATTTCTGGGACTTGTTTAGGATCGTACCGATGCAGGTTGCCTCTATCGAGCAAAAGCATGTCGATGTTTCGGGAGATTCTCTTCAATTATCTCCAACTGATCAGCAACGACTCGACTTCGTCAAACACCAATTTCCATCTTTCCACGAGATGGGACTTGGAAAGACCACACTGGTTTCACACGTAATAGACACTGGTGATGCCAAGCCCATCAAACAGCGGCATTATGCTGTTTCCCCTGTGGTGCAGAAATTGATGTATGACGAACTCGATCGAATGCTATCCCTGGGGGTAATCGAAGAGAGCCATAGCGCCTGGAGTTCACCGGTCACTTTAGTGCGAAAGCCAGGGAAAGTGCGTCTTTGTCTTGATGCTCGACGGTTAAATGAGGTTACCATCAAAGATGCGTATCCTCTCCCGCTCATTGAAGGATTGCTTGCTAGGATGCAATCTACAAGATTCATCTCTGCTGTCGATTTGAAGGACGCTTTCTGGCAAATCCCATTAGAGGAGGGATCTCGGGAGAAAACAGCTTTTACCGTTCCTGGCAGGCCCCTTTACCATTTTAAGGTCATGCCTTTTGGTCTCTGCAACGCGCCACAAACCATGTGCAGGCTCATGCATAAGGTTATACCACATGAGCTACAAGACAAGGTATTTGTTTATTTGGATGACTTGCTTGTCACTAGTCCAACCTTTGATGAACATTTGGAGCTCCTAACAAAGGTTGCAAATTTTCTCAAAGCGGCAGGCTTAACTGTAAACGTGGAGAAAAGCAAGTTCGTCCAAAAAGAAATCAAATATCTTGGCTATGTGGTTAGTGATGGTATCCTTATGACTGATCCTGACAAGGTTTCAGGCATCGTTGCATATCCAGAGCCCAAAAGTGCAAAGGACGTAAGAAGGTTTATGGGCATGGCAGGATGGTATCGCCGTTTTATTCCTAATTTCTCCGCTGTTACAGCCCCTCTGACAGATTTGTTGAAAGGAAAGCGTTCATTCAAATGGACAGTTGAATCTAGTAATTCCTTTGAGCGGGTAAAGAAACTGCTAATTTCCGCCCCAGTGCTAGTCAATCCTGATTTTACAAAGCACTTCTACATTCAGTGTGACGCAAGTAGCACTGGAGTTGGAAGTGTTTTGTTTCAGAAGGATGATGATGGTGGAGAGCATCCCATCGCTTATATGTCCGTCAAACTTAACGCTGCGCAACGCAACTATAGTGTTACCGAGTTGGAATGCTTAGCTGCGGTGCACAGCGTTAAGAAATTTCGGTCATATATAGAGGGGCTGCCTTTCACCATCATTACGGACCATGCAAGTCTGAAGTGGTTGATGAGCCAACAAGACTTGTGTGGTAGACTAGCACGTTGGAGCCTGAAATTACAGTCCTTTAATTTCACCGTCGAGCACCGAAAGGGGACTCAAAATGTAGTCCCAGACGCACTTTCGCGAGCTCACGCGGGCAACGTCTGCTGCCTTCCCGAACACATGCATATAGACGAGATTATCCCCGACACCGCTTTCCTGGAACCGGAATACAAAGACTTTTGTATCCAGGTTCAAGGAAATCCAGACAAGTTTGAGAATTTGTATGTCCGGGATAATCGCGTCTATATTCTCAAAGGTGTGGCCGGGGAGACAACAGACCTTCCCCGTGCTAAATTATGGGTCCCTGAAATCTGCAGGCCTAGCCTGATCAGTCGTGCTCACGATGATCCTCGCGGGTCTCATTGTGGAATTCGGAAGACGCTTGAAGTTTTGCAGCGTTATTACTACTGGCCGAAAATGCGGTCGGACGTGAAAGCGCACATAGGTCAGTGTACAACCTGCAAAATGATCAAGCCCCCGAATTTCACCATGAGACCCCCGATGGGAGCACCCAGAGAGACTGATCGGCCTATGCAGCGACTCTTTGTAGATTTCATGGGCCCATATCCACGTTCCAAGAAGGGAAACACCCACATTTTTGTAGTTCTTGATCACTACAGCAAATTCGTGTGGCTAAAGGCTATTCCGAAGGCAACTGCTGCAGTGATCATTAACTACCTTAGGGACGAAATCTTTTTGACCTTCGGAGTGCCGGAGTTTCTGCACTCCGACAACGGGAAGCAGTTCGTTTCCGGAGCATTTGAGGGATTCTTAAAGGAGTATGGTGTTAATCATATCCTTACTCCTTTTTATTCTCCCCAGTCAAATGCTTCGGAACGAACAAACCAATCAACGCTAGCAGCAATTCGTGCTTATGTGGGAGCTGATCATCGGAATTGGGACGAACATTTAGCCGAATCATGCAGTGCATTCCGTAATGTTGTGCACGATTCGACTGGATTTTCGCCTCATTTTCTGATGTTCGGTTACCACCCCATTCGGCATGGCGAAGACTATACCCTCCTGAAATCATTGCATGCATTTGAAGATGGAGAGGTATGTCTTCGAGCCAATGGCGACCGATTGCGGCTAGCGCAGGATTTGGTTAAAGAGAAATTGGCCGAGGCATATGCCCGTGCTGCTAGAGGTTACAACCTCCGCAGTCGGCCAAGGTCTTTCTTCCAAGGTCAAAAAGTTTTCGTCGCTAATCGGGTACTAAGCAACGCCGCGGACCGTTTCGCCGCTAAACTCTCCCCGAAGTTTATTGGCGCCACGGTTCGACGTAAGATCGGTCAAGTCGCGTATGAATTGGAGGACGACCAAGGAAAATCTTTGGGAGTTTTCCAAACCCATGACATCCGCACTTGATCGACTTAGATGTTTCTCTTCTTGGTTCCGTCTAGTTACTCTTACAATGCCCGGCTGTATGAGACCCATCTCCTGGGTCGGGTCGTCCCCACGATTGTCGCGAACCACGGTCACAAGAACAAAACAAACAAACAAAAAATCATCATTTTGCATTACATTTTGCAATTTTTAATCTGACCTGGTCGTGACGTCACGACCTGATAATAACTATCCGCTCACCTGAACAAAAATCATGTTCTTATCATACCAATGATCAGCACGCAATAGTTACACAATGTAGCTACGGTATGCTCATAATCGTTATGACATAAGAAAGGTCGATGGCAAGTTATTATCAGGTCGGGGGGACGATCCGCTCATGATGTGGGTCAACAGATAAGCTGCCGGCCGGCCTGATTCCCATCTGTTGGTGACGTCGTCGCATGATGCTGCTGACGACGAGCATTGCATTTGACCATCGAAATCGAATTGCAGCAATGTATTTGTTGTTGGTTTTTTTATCTGCTTTGATATGGTCAAATGCATTGTTCGTTGTCGGCACAAATCAAAGCGAAATGTTCGTATCACCCTGGGAAAATGATTTGGATACCGTTGCCGGATTGGAAACAGCTGGCTGGTATCGATGGTACGATGTTGAGGAACTGGAATGTGGATGGAGGAGCGAGTGGATTGGTGGACGACGGTTCGTTGACCGGATTCGGTTTTTGCTTTGTGTGGCTTTCGCGCGAATTGAAACGGGAGATTCTGTGCGGGATTGGGATTGAGTTTTTTGGCGGATTAGCGGACGGACGTGATTTTTCTTTTTGGATGAGTGGTCGAAAAGTTGTCGGTGGCATGTCGGGAAAATTTGAAATTTTGAATTTTTAGTGTATTAAAACCACAATTATGTGAACGGATTGTACTAAAAACAGTGTACATAGTTCAATTTAAGAAAAATTACACTAGTGCGATACACAAATTTCTCCCGAGGACCAACGTGCCTAATTTAATAATAAGTGAATTACCGACTTGTGCTTTGTGCCTGTTGACCCTTTAAAGATATTGAAAAATCATCCTTACAATATATGGCCCGTATTCACGTCATTTTTGTGATATCCGACCGCCAACCTGGTATATAACTTCCCTACCCCGAATTACGTGGTGGCTACAACACACTGAAGCTCATCTACGTGTGATATATGTATATTTGCCGATACGCCCCAAGATTGTGGACATCCTGAATTTCTACACCCCTACTTACGTTTTTAATTGGAATTGCGATAACTGGAGTTTTGTGTATGCGCTCGCTCGTGACCACGATAATCATTTCGATTTGGCTTGCCGTTTTGGATTACATAGATTGTGCTAATTTTACACGGGGGTGCAGTTTTTCCATAATTTTTTTTTTTGTTGTTTTCTTTCTTACCTTTTTATTTTAAATTTTTCACAAGCATCACAGCAGCACCACGATCGATCGTCGGAGGCAGTGCAGTGCATTCATCGAAATTGTAAGTTGAAATAATTTTTTTTTATACATTACATTCGCATATTATATTTGTTTTTGTTATTTACATGAATTATTTTTACATTTGGATTCCTTCTTGTTTTTTTTTTGTTAATTAGTTTTTATTATCTTTTTGTCGTTTACCACCCCCTTCATAATCACCTTGTAATCTTATTTTGAATTTTCTTTTCTTTTGCAATACAATTATTATAATGTTTAACTAAATTCTTTTCTTTTGGGTTCAACCGTGTCCCGAAGGATGGGCACTTCCTTTCCTCCATCCCGTTCCTTTTAGCTTTCCCCCATAAAAAAGAAAAGAAAAGAAAGGTGGCTTAACAAGGAGGGGAATGCGCTGACTCAAATCGCCCACGCCGCGCGCTGACCTCGCCGGGTCATTATGCCACCGAGTCAGTGGCGTTCCCCTTATTTTTTTTGTTGCAGTGACGACAGCTCGACCGTAGAGCCGTGGTCCGCGACAAAATGTCTGGTTTTCGGGGAATTTTTCCGCGGGAACTTTTGGTTTTTCAATTTTTTGGGGAATTTCCTTATCGGGAAGGGTTTTTTTTTCAATTTTGGTGTTTTTGTGAATTTTTGTGGAGTATTTTGTTTTGATTTTTATATTATAGTCGATTTTTTGCGATTATTTTTTTAGGGATAAAGTTGTTGTTCTTGGGAATGTTTTATTTATTTAAGGGTTAAGCATTGACCTTTTAAAATATGGAATGCGAATATAATGAAGGTTAGGTGATGCCAGTGTTATTAAAGAAGTACATCAGCTCCCTTAATTTCATATTTGCTACATCCTCCAAACTTCCCAGAAAAGCCCTACCTAGCGTCCTATACCGGGTTCTGGCAAGACCCGAGCATTCACACAGAAAGTGAATGAGGGTTTCTCTCTCATCTACATTACCGCAACTGCGGAAATACGCGCAGCCTAGCAGCGTAGAGCCCCATTGGCCAGTGCCCCGTGATAACAGCAGTAAGCTTGTCGATATCTTTACGCGGTTTAGTCAGAATCTCAGACGTTCTTTTCCAGTCGTAGGATCTTCCTTGATATAACGCAAAATCTCAGATTTTGCCATTTGAAATTAGCAGCCCTTATATAGTGGATGGAGATCTTACTCCTAACAGCCGCCATCGGGGCGCGAACACGCTCCGCATAAGAGCTGTCAAGAGTGGCACCCATTTTGGCTAGTTCGTCAGCTCCTGTGTCCGGGTACCCAGAGTTGGGTGATTCTCTGTCGTGTGCCAAGGCTGGTTAATGCTTTCTCACATACTTCAACAACCTTGGAGGTCGTCTACGCCGATTGCAATGCCATGATAGCAGCCTGACTATCTGAGCAGATGGCGATACTCTGGTTGTTATGTATGTTCCTGAGAGCATGAGCATTCATGATTGCAAGCATTTCGGCTTGAAAAATGCTGTCATTTTCAGGAAGACGGTAATATTCAGAAATACTTAGGGATCCGCAAAAGATTCCGGCACCCACGTCACAATCCATATTAGACCCATCGGTGAAAAATGTGATGTCAAAATACTTGACCACCTCACACTCTTTCCACTCACCTCTAGTTTTGGCATCAAAGTTCTTCCCAAAGCTTAGTTTGGGCACTTTGAAATCTGTTAAAAAGTTCCGTACGTCTTGTGGAAGCTGGTTTAGAATATTGCTGTGGCCGTATGGCCTATAGCACTGTTGAATGCTCAGGTAGTCTTCTCCTCAGTAAAAATGGGGAAAACGAAATCACTCTGCCGATCACCTCCATTATGCAATCGTGGCCTCTGCGTGCAAGTGCTCTTGCACCCAGGCAAATGCCTATTCATCAGAAGCTCAAGAGATTCGCAAGGTGATTCTGCTAAAGTGCCATCCTCTTTTTTATTAAAGACGGACACAACCCGGCTCCATTTTTATGTTGTATTAACAGTCCAGTTAACAGTTAACTGACATCGCTCAGACGGCTATTGTCTTAGTTTTTTGGTTAGAATTTTCAAGCTTTAATATACCTACCAGAATAAGCGTTGTTGGTGCGTTGTTGGTGCGTGACAATCAAGAAAACTTGACAAGTGGTCTCTCATGAGTTAAAGGTTAAGAACCACTGCACTAAGAGCAATCAAAAAGTGTCCCCCTCTCATCCGGCTAAAACTTATTAAAAATGTAGACCAGATTTTCAAATGTTAGCAGCATCCACACGGGCTTCTAAATGGCACCCGGAAAAAGGTGTAACCAAAATTTCATTTTGTATTTTTTTTAAATTTGAATATCACATTGTGCATTTGTACTAATGTTAATGTTTAACGCAAAAAAAAAACGAACAAAGGCTGCAAAATTTGTATTCGATAAATTTGACACCAATGTAAACCCCTGTACAATATTGACAACTTAATGACACAACGCTGACTAAATAAATTGAATACAGTAGGACCCCGATAATCAGGACTTCCGAATTTACGGATTTTAGATTAAGATTTATGCCAAATTTTGACAAAATTTGATATTTTTGAAGCTCACTGCTTTATAAACTTAAGACATGGCATATTTCGAACACGAAACTATTAATTAACGTTAAAATGGTTATTTTCTGATGATTTTAGTTTAAATACCGCCCACCAGTGTGTGTAAATTAGTCCATTTCGAAAATTCGGACAATTCAATAATCCGGATATGGTCCAGTCCCAAACAATCCGGAATATCGGGGCTCAAATGTATCTAAATTTGACAGCGAGCGCGATAGTAGTATGTGCAGAGGCGACGACTGCTACCAATTGGGAGGCTGGTCTGCATACAACTGAAACTGTTAACTTTGACGATTCGGATATTTGATGGTATTTTTTTTGGTTTGATTTTAGTTTTTTAGATTTTACTGTTTTAGACGATTTTTTTTTTAATTTTTTTTTTGGGTTTTTTTTTTTTGTGTTTTTGTTTTTTTTTTAAGGGTTGAGTTTTGGTTTTTCTATTTGTGGGAATTCAGTTTTATTTTGTTTAAGGATTAAGTTCGCGTTTTCCTATTTTTTTATTTCCCTCTCTCGGTATCTTTGTTAGTTGATTTTTTGGTTTAGTATTACATTTTTGGGTATGTATTTAAGGTTTTTTCTTTTGTCATTTTTATTTTTGGGATTCAGTTTTTTTGTTTTTTTTTTTAGATACAGTTTTTTCTTATTTTTGGGAAATTTTAATTTAACTTTCGGTTTACATATTTTTGTGATTTTTTTCTTTCCTGATTTGGTTATTCATCTTATATTTTCTTTTTTAGGTGATTTTTTTTTGTAAGTTTTATTGTTGGGAATGCGTTTTTTAAGGATTCATGTTTTTTTTTTAATTTAGTTGTTTTTAAGAGTAAAGTTTGGGTTTCCTTTTTATACCCTTCGCTCATAGAGTGAAAGGGTATATTGTTTTTGTTACGCCGATATTATGTAACACCTCAAAGGAGCCACCGAAAGTATGGCAAAGTATATATATAAATGATCAGGGTCGGTCCCTGAATCGAATAAGCCATGTCTGTCTGTCTGTCTGTCTGTCCGTGTGTCTGTCTGTTAGCACGATAACTCCCGAAATAATGAAGCTAGCGGTTTGAAATTTTGGTCAAATGTTTGTTTTGCTAAAATCTTGGACGGTATCGAAAATGGGCCAAATCGGACCACGGGTTCCCCTACCTCCCATACAAACTACCCCTCCTTGATATTTTAATTCGGCCATAACTTTCGGTAGAATATCGCTATCGACTTGAAATTTTGATCAATGTCTCATTCTGACATATACTTGGAGTTGATGGAAAGTGGATTAGGTCCGACTACCCCTACCCCTACTTCCCCTACAAAGTTATATTCAGTCATACCTTTTGATAGAATGTCACGAAAAACTTCAAATTAATATCAAATGGTAGCCGTTGGATGTCTTGACAAGGTAATAAAGATGTGTCAGGTCCGACCCATCTACCCCTCCCTCCCCAACAAAAAATATGAAATTGAATAATTTGGGTTTTGCGTGCCTTCTAGGTCTGTACATGGGTATAGGGTATACACTCATCGTGCTATTCGCACGATTAGAACTCGGTCTCGTAACTTCGTCATTAAGTTTGTAACGCATTAAAGGAAGCATCTCCGACCATACAAAAAGGATTGGAGCATGTCCGTCTGTCTGTCTGTTGCGACGCGTTTTACTCGGCGGGTATTGAAGCTAGCAAGCTGAAATTTTGCACACGTGCTTCTTATTGTTGCAGGCTGTTTGTATGTTTGATTCACCCAAATTGGATCACTGGGTCATGGGGCTGCCGTCTTCTAAGAAAAACTTTTTTATTTGTGTACCAATTTCAATCAAATTTCACACAAATGTGTTTCTATAGATAACACAAAATATATGCAAGAATGGATCAAATCGGACCATGGGGTCATGGGGCTGCCATACAAACTTAACCCCCCAAATTAGGTTCTTCTAAGAAAAACTTTTTTATTTGTACACCAATTTGAACCAAATTTCACACAAATGTATTTCTATTGATGACACAAAACATATGTAAGATTGAATCAAATCGGACCATGGGGTCATGGGGCTGCCATACAAACCAGACCCCCCATATTGGTTCTTCTAAGAAACAGTTTTTACACCAATTTCACAAAACCTTGAATTAATGTGTCTTTATCAAAGCAACTAAAAAGTTCAAAACGAATAGAATCGTACTGTGGGGTCATGCTCCGGCAACCCCAATAAAATTTTCCGAGTAAATATTTTTATTTGGCCACTTATTTCAACCAAGCCCAAAACTTTTGTCAAGACGGAAGAAAAAGAATGAGGAGGGGGACTTGTATTTAACAAGTCATATGTACGCCCGAAAAAACTTTTAGCCCAAGCGAAGGGTATCCAAATTTCGACCGCGCCCGAAATTAGCCTCGGCGCCGAGGTTGGCGAGCGAAGCGAGCAGGGGGCGAAGCCCCCTAGTTTTTTCTGATTTTCATCTCGGGAACTTTGTGGTTTGGTTTTAATGTTGTAGGTATTGTTTTCTGATTTCTTTTTGAGGATAGCCCTTTGGTGTACTTATTCCTGGGAATTGGGTTTTGATGAATGCTGCGATTTTTAATTTTTTAATAGTCAAGTTTGGGTTTTTTGGGGGTTTTTATTCCTGGAAATTTTCTTTGGAATGGATTTTTCCTATTTTAGATAATTATTTTGTAAGATTTGTTTTTGGGGCTTTTTTTTAAGGAATAAGTTTTGGCTTGCTTTTTTGGATATAATTTTTTAATGCTCCAAGTTTTTTTTTGTGATTTTTGATGTTTTTAGAGTTAAGCGTTTTTGGTTTGCCTTTAATTTCTTATGTACTAAGTTTGGATTTTCCAACTTGCGATATTTTTACTTAGTTTTAGGGGTTTTATTCTAAGGCTTTTCTGATTGCTGGGAATCCTGGAAATATTTTTGTAGATTATTATTTTTTTTTGGGGTTAAGTTTTGATGTTTTTGAGATTTATTGGTTTGGTTTACATTTTTTAACAACATATAAAATTGGGATTCTCGTATTTTAGGCGATTTTTCGTGTTTTTTTTTTAGAATTTGATGTTATTTGATTTTCAATTAAAAAATATTTTTTATTTGCCATATATCGACTATCGGATTTATTTGGTGTGTTTAGCGTAAAGGGAGCTCATATCAAACGACAAAATATAAATTTAAAAATATGAATTTAATTTTATTCTCAGATGTTATAACGATGAATGACGCACTCGCATACATGCACGACTTACGTACTGCTCTCATTCTTATTATGAGATTTAATTCATTCATCTAGAAATCTAAAATATTCCACTTATTGCCCTCTAGAAAAACTTTCAAGATCACGGCCATAAATAGCAAACAGAAAAATAAATTAATCTAAACCAAAACGATATTAACACTGAATTTTCGAGAAAATCACACGTCAATTTCACACTGTAAACGTTCACAAAGACTTGATAATCATTCGTAATGTATATTTTTGAATATTGTAATTACATATATATTTTCAAAATTGTGTACTAAATGTACGATTTACATATACGTAGAGATCGTCCATTTTCATCGTCATAAAGTTGAATCAAAGTGCCAGTTCGTAAGAAAAACATCGTCTCGCATCCACTTTATAACATAAAACCATATAGCTAACAAGCTAGACAAATAAATAGGATCTATATACAGAATTAAAGAATTATGATCTAGAAAAGTATACACAAATCAAAGAATCACATTTAGCCATACTATAGAGTACCTACATGAGACGATCAGAATAATATTTTTTTATAATGCAAATGTTAATTTCACGAAATTTACACAGCTGCGCTCTATGGATTTATGTATGTGTGTATTTGAAAATACATAAAAATAAATTTTGTTTAGATATTGTTGGGCCTCAAAACAACCGACAACTCCTATTCCCTGTTCAATTTACAGACATAGTCGCAGTTTTATGGTGGCCTACAAAATGCACACAAACAATCCCCACTCTTCCTCTCTTGATCCTATGTAGCTAATTCTAGTCTAGTGCACGCAAGCCCTGTCATATTTGATTCGAATTTTTTTTCACTGTAAGGCCCTTGTCACACGGGTAGATTTTAGTCAATATTTATAAACGTACCTTGAGTAAGCCTTGAATTTTAAATTGGAGAATTCGTATTTATAAACCATATTTGACTGAAATATGAAATAAATCTGGTACGAAATTGGATTTCGGATACGGAGACCTTAAGTCAAGGGAGGTTTCGAGGATCGTTTACAAATACGGGCCTGAGACTCTGATTGTCCCACAAACGACTAGACTCTGAATATTACAAAAACGACTAGAAAGTGAGTGTGAGGGCTCCCTAAATATTCTGTGCGTATAAATCTCTAATACGATCACCGCCAACTATAAATAGGATCAGACAGTGAATTATTAAAACGAGTTAATCATATGATTCGTTCAATAAACAATTAAATTTATTGCGCAGAGTTTGTTTATGAGTCGGGACGAAATTTGTTACGCCATGACAAGACGACAAATGGGCGGAACGGGTGGGATATTAGTGAACATAAGATACATACACGGATACAGATGCAATTCAATTCATTAGAAATTAACATTAACATTTCCTGTAAAAAAATGGAATAAAAATAGAAAGGCTAAATTAGAAACGAGAAGCAAAAATGATTTTATTTTTTTTTAATTTTAGATAATCTTTAGCTGAAAACGCCGGAGGTGGGCAAAAAACGAGACCGAGTTCTAATCGTGCGAATAGCACGATGAGTGTATACCCATGTACAGACCTAGAATGCGCATAAGACCGAAAATAATCCATTTAATTTTTTTTTAAGGGGGAAGGGGTTGATGGGTCGGATCTCGTACATGTTTAATATCTTATAACGGCATTCAGCAGCTATCATTTGCGATAAATTTGAAGTTTTTCGCGACATTCTATCGAAAGATATGGCGGAATATGGCTTTGTAGGGGATGTAGGAGTAGGGGTAGTCAGACCTTCTCAACTTTCCACCAACTTCAAGCATATTTAACAATTAGGCAACGATGAAAATTTCAGGTCCCTAGCGATATCCTGTCGAAAAATATGGCCGAATTACACTATGATGGAGTGGCCATTTGTATGGGAGGTAGGGGAACCCTTGGTCCGATTATATCAAATTTTATCAAAACAATCATCTGACCAAAATTTCAATACGCTAGCTTCATTATTTCGGGAGTTATCGTGCGAACTGACAGACACACGGACGGACAGACAGACAGACATGGCTTATTCGAATCAGGGACCGACCCTGATCATTTATATATATACCTACTTTGCCATAGCTCCGGTGGCTCCTTTGAGGTGTTACATAAATCGTCGTAACAAAAACAATATACCCTATGCCTATACCATCTTATGGGTATAGGGTATATTGTTTGATGATTAACAGATAGATCAATCAGCGCAATGTAAGCTTCTAATCGAAAGCCTTCGTTCGTTTATCTATTCTCTGTTATGCTTTCTAAAGCCTTTTTCCTTCCAAATATTTAGCTATTTTGTTTATTTGATAAGGTGGCTCAAGAAAAAGTTATTTGCTATACTGGGATTAACGTAAAATGCTGAATTCAAATGAGATAAATTCAATAAGATAGCAATATGCGAATCATAACCCTGAAAATAATCTGGTAAAAAAAATGTTCAGTCGCACATTTTACTGTTACTATAAAAACCCAGCTAGATTTTGCATAAGAATAGTATTTCAATAGATTTGTTCAAATAAGGTTTCTAGAAATTTCAACTAAAGCTTCAATAATGGCCAAAGGTAAGATTTCTCATATATGCGACTTGATAAATGTAAATTAATATCGCTGATTTTTTTCCAACAAAAAATAAAGGTTTCATCGGCGTTATTCTGCTTATACAGCTGACATTCGTTGCATGCGTACCACCAACATCATGTCAAGGCGAAACGCCCTATGAACCGATAGTTGACACCGATCCTAAAGTTGACAATCTTTATTACATTTGCTTCGACACGATTGGAAAACCTATTACGAAAGACTGTCCAGACCAATATAAATATAATAAGGATACAAAAAGCTATACTTTACCCACATCATCAGGCGCCCCTAATCCTACCCTTTGCACAAAGGAAGGCCAGTTATTTGACGATCCAACAAATAATATCGGCGAAGTATGCAACAACCTCAACGAATGCAAAGACGATACGAAGGCTGGTTACAAGTTTCTAACAGGTTCGTGTAGTACCGGCGAACTGTTTAACATTTTCGAATCAAAATGCGTCCCAGAAAACGAATGGTATTGCGGCGAAAAAGGACCCGATTGCGACGTAGCAACAAATCAAAATAAACGTTTCCTGGATAAATTTGATTGTACCTCGTACTATCAATGCTACGACGATGTTCGTGTCAAAGGTAAATGTCCTGCCGGTATGATATTTGATGGAAGTGACCAAAGATGTGTTGATAAGGAATCGAGCACCTGCAAAAAACTGAATTTGGATAAGGACGAATCAATTGAGGGAATTTGCAAGGGACATGCCGGGGATTTTGTAGTGGATAACAACTATTGTATGGGCTACTATTATTGTGTTGATGAAAAAACGCCCTATTGGTCCGTTTGTGCGAACGATAAATATTTCAACAATGGAAAGTGTACTTCAACAAGACCGCCAACTTGCAAGTGTGAAGGAATCAATTGGAAAACATCGCCTTCTAAGGTATTGATGAAGCATCCGGATAAGAGTAAGTATTATGTGTGCGAAAAAGACAAACGGGCTGCGGAGAGATCGTGTCCTGGTGGAACTGTATTTAATGGGGATGCTGAAAGCTGTGTTGCAGGTTAAGGTAGGGTAGTTTTACCGATATACATACTCGTATTAAATATGTGTCATAAATAGATGTAATTGATAATAAATGTAGATAATGTAGTTTTGTACAAATTGTATCTTTAAAAGTCACGGTTGAGTTGCAATCCTAAAAGACTGGGCTAGACAGATTAAGCAGACAATGATTGCAAAGCGAAACACGATTCCAATTACGATTCGCAAGTCAGGATTGCTCGTTTTAGTCTAAGAAAAATAGCATATTTGGTCGGCAAAAATCCTACATCGGAATTTTTTGGATTATGGTTGGGGATGGTCGCCAGATCACGGCATTAAAAGTCCCAATCGATTGGGGGTCCGCAACCTTAACAAAGGGGGAAAGAGGGGTATTTTTCGGGTTTTTGCGATTATTTCAAAAACGGTAAAAGACCCATGCCCTGTGGCATGGGTCACGAATAATGCCACCGCCTTTCCCGGTGCGTGTCGTAGAAGGCGACTAAAAAGGAACCCTAATCCAAGGTGGATCAGCATGCGCCGAGGGATGCATGGTCAAGAGGGTGCTTGGCCGCTAGTATGCGAAGGTCGCAGGCAACCATGACATCTGAAGCCTGAGGCACATTTTAACATCAACAAGACCTCCCATATAGGTTAGTGTGTGTGTGTATGGGTTGCCGTGTCTGGAGATAGCCATACTAGAGTACATGAGACGATCAGAATAATATTTTTTTATTAATGCAAATGTTAATTTCACGAAACTTACACAGATTGCGCCCTATGGTTTTATGTGTGTGTTTGAAAATACATAAAAATAAATTTTGTTTAGATATTGTTGGGCCTCAAAACAACCGACGACTCCTATTCCCTGTTCAATTTACAGACATAGTCGCAGTTTAAGGGTGGCCTACAAAATGCACACAAACAATCCCCACTCTTCCTCTCTTGATCCTATGTAGCTAATTCTAGTCTAGTGCACGCAAACCCTGTCATCTTTGATTCGAATTTTTTCCCTGTAAGGCTCTTATCACACGGGTAGATTTTAGTCCAGATTTATAAACGTACCTTGAGTAAGCCTTTAAATTGGAGAATTCGAATTTATAAACCATATTTGACTGTAATAAGAAATAAGTCTGGTACGAAATTGGATTTCGGATACGGAGACCTTAAGTCAAGGGAGGTTGCGAGGAGCGTTTACAAATACGGGCCTGAGACTCTGATTATCCCAGAAACGACTAAAAAAACTAAAACACCGTACATTATCAAGACTGCGGTCTCCAATACTGAAAATGTTCGCAGTCACGAGTTCTTTGAAGTTTCCTAGTGTAAATGGCACACTTGGATCTTCTAATCTATTAAAGTCTCCTCGTGTGAGGGCTGCCTAAATATTCTGTGCGTATAAATCTCAAATATGATCACCGCCAACTATAAATAGGATCAAACAGTGAATTATTAAAACTAGTTAATCATATGATTCGTTCAATAAACAATTAAATTTATTGCGCAGAGTATGTTTATGAGTCGGGACGAAATTTGTTACGCCATGACGAGACGACAAATGGGCGGAACGGGTGGGATATGTGTGAACATAAGATACATACACGGATACAGATGCAATTCCATTCATTAGAAATTAACATTAACATTTCCTGTTAAAAAAATGGAATAAAAATAGAAAGGCTGAATTAGAAACGAGGAGCAAAAATGCTTTAATTTTTTTTTTAATTTTAGATAATCTTCAGCTGAAAACGCCGGAGGTGGGCAAAAACAAAAAACAAAAAATAGGAATAAACATTTTTATGCTAACAAGTCTATTATGTTCATTCAAATGTCTCTCTCAATTTTGGCAGCCGTTATGGTAACATCCTATAAGCACTATTGACTTTTTGAACTTAAGTCAATGGCCTAAGCCAAATCGATTGATACCCATGTTGTTTCCGTATGAACTTCGAAACCACATAAGCTGATGACCTGACCCCAGAATTTTCGCTTCGTAGTGGTTTGCGAGCAATAACCGTTGTTATGAGTATCGTTAGATTCGCCAGAGCCTTGTTTACGATAACGAAGAAGACAGAACACAGTCAACACCATGACTGCGTTTATGGAGGTAGCCAGAGGGACAAGGATAAAATTGATCAATCGATTTAACTAATCGGGAGAAGCAACGAATTTTGGGGTTCCTGGGTACGTGGGTTCCCAAATAATTATGCGAGTGTTAACATCGGACGGTACAGGCTATCCCACGTCCAGTCGGACTAGGAGTTATTCAATTCAATTCAAAATTTATAACGGAACACATTTGGCTATTATATCAAAATTTATGACGGAACACATTTGACTTTAATATCGAAGGAATATGATGGTGTCCCGGCAAAATTTGGTTGCTCAATCTGTAAGCACTATTTGTGAATTAATTTATGCCAAATTTTGGACAGCTGATCAAAACATTGTAGCACGAGCACCAGTCATCCAGAAACATCCAGGTAATCCAAAACAACCTTGGGAGCCAAAATTATTAAGCTGACATAAATTATATTTAGACAGAAAGATACTCGTAGCTAAAATTGACAAACATTTGATTGAGATGTGGTGTGAATGAAACGTTTGCACCAGTGAAGCTTAGTAAGCTGAAAGGCAAAATCGGGTAATGGGCTCGGGCTGACAATTTTATGTTAACGAAAGTTCATACAGGATTTTCTTAAAGCTTGACCTTCTTTACAAATTTCAAATTAATCTCAATGATATTATTTCCCACAACCTGAAAAATGCGAATGCTAATTATAACCAATTAGGCAAAGCCAAAAACATCTTTCATAGCCGAATTTGCGGCAAGACAATTTCACGAAGAGGCTTAATATTTTTCTGCACAAAAAAGGCCGCTAATTGTTTGTTGAACAGATATGAAAATGTCAGAAATATGTAATTTAAACTTATATTAGCCAACTTCTTGACGAATTTTAGTAAATTTGTTTGACTTTAGTTTAAGTTTCACTATTAATTTTTTTTTATTTTTACGTACGGTTATGTGCTGATGCACTTTGTATTTCTTCGGGCTGGCCGTTTTTCAAAATCCCGATGTTCATTATCTCACCATTTTAATATGCCGCCAGTTAAAAATACCGCTCAATTGAAACCGGCCTAGTCAATATTCAATATACCGACATTAATTATCCCGCCAGTTTAAGATCCCGTGTTAAGGGAAAGTAACAATTAAAATAATTTTTGGCGATATTTGACGGGACTATTTCACCACTAGCGAGATTTTAAAACGGCGAATTAATAAAAAAGTTACAATAATGATTAGTTAACATTTTGGTTCCTCTTTTTTTCGGGGAAATGCTGGTCCAATCGAAATGGCCGAAACAATAAGGTAATTTTGGATCGATGATTCCAAATTTGAGGATTCGAACCCTACAACCGATTTGTACAATTATAGCAACAGCGAAATTCATCGCGACTAATCCGCTGACGCGTTCACGAACAGTTGAACGGAAGAAAATGTCGATACAGCTGGCTAGCTGGATATTAACAATACGTACTTTGCTTGCTTGTTGTTCGTTACATATGTAACGATTACTTGTTGTTCTCGGTAGTCGTTACTTCGGGTTAATAAAAGCGCGGTTTACATAAGTTGAGTAAATGGTAGAGTACTTTCCACTCTACCACCGTGCTAGTCGCACCAACTCGACAAGTCGGTAGAATCAAACACTAATCCACTCCTACCATTTATATGAGTAGAGTAGAAAGATTCTTCTTTTGAGACTGTAAAAATTCCACTCTACTTTACCATTTACTCGACTCATGTAAACGGCGCTAAAGAGTAACGACTACTTAAGTAACGATTAGTTACTTTTTTTTACATCTCTATTTTAAACGTAGTTTTGTAACACAAGGCCTCAAATGAGTAGTTGTAATTTTTCATCGTTTCTATTTCAGCTTACGCAATTTCCTTAACTATTATGCTTGAAAAATATATGTGGCAGCAACAGCAGAAACAGAGATATGCATTGGGCCGCTGCTGCTGTTGCTGCATCATATCTATTTCCAGCATTACAGTTCTAACTCACAGGCCATTCACACTGCTGGCGATGCGATGCGATTAGAAGCGGTAAGATTCCCTTCGCAAGAAAAAAAAAATCTTAGCATTTAAATAGGAACCAGCACGAACCTGCTTGTACCATTCAGACTGCTTGCGATGCGACGTCGGTTGTCGTCGGTTGTACGATGGAGAACTTTTCCATGTTGAATCATCGTGCTTTCAGCAGCTGTAAGGTGCCTTGTCGCCGATGGGAGCGACATGGAGGATACGATTTGTGTATAGATCGGGTTCGTAGTGGCATGTGGTTGTACGATGGAGAACTTTTTCATATCGAATCATCGTGCTGTTTAGACGATGCAATGTGCATTGCCGCGGCTGTAGTCTTCTACCAGCGACTTGGGGTATACAATTTGTGTTTGGATCGACTTCGTAGTGGCATAAGTCATATGTCCATATGAATGGAGAGGTTGGTTTTGTGTCGTTTGAGGCTGTTTGATGCTAATAGAGAGCAGGATTTGTTTAAAATCGGCTTCGATTGCCATATGGAATTTTGATACTATATACACATACATACGTGTCGATGATCATGTAGTGTTATAAATTTGCATATTATTAACTGAATCGATGTCGTAAGAAATGTAATAAGGGATTGGTCTACTAAATTTACAGTGCTGTCCAACCAAGTTCGTAGCGTACGTGTACCCCCACAAAAAGGGCGGAATTTGGATTTGGCAAGAATTGTTTTTATAAAAATCTATGAATGGGTCGCAATGAAGTAACATTTGCTGAAATATGCAGTGCAGCACAACCCGGTTTGTAGGGTACGCTTACGTATAGGAAAGTTTCGGACAGCACATATATATGAATTCTTGAAGGAGCGGTTAGGTACCTTGTGGGAACATACGGTGATGAGAAAACCGGGGTACCATTTTGGGGAGGGCAGCCCTGAAATTTTTTTTCTTGTTTTTGACGTCAAATTCGGGATTAGCGACCTAAATTTACCTAGTGTTTCTGCCACGCCAATTGGACGAGTATTTCCCCGAGAAAACAGGGGTGCCCTTTTGGGGTGGGCAACCCTAAAAAAAATGTCGAGTATTTCCCCGAGAAAACAGGGGCGCCATTTTGGGGTGGGCAACCCTAAAAAAAATTCTGGTTTTTTACCTCAAATTCGGAACCAGACCGGACCCAAATTTACCTAGTGTTTCTGCCACGCCGATTGGACGAGTATTTCCCCGAGAAAACAGGGGTGCCATTTTGGCTCGGGCAACCCCAAATTTTTTACCCGTATCATCATCAAACAGCGCAAAACCGCACGAGGCAGCGCCGGTATAAAATCCATTGAAAAATCAGGTTTTCTTGTCATGAAAACAAATCGCATTTTCTCGCAACAAATCTCATGGCATCGCCCCGCCCGACATCGCAAGAAGGGTGCACACATCGCATCGCATCCCGTCGCATCGCCCGGCCCGGAAAAGCTCGGCGTCGCACTGTATGTTTACGTGGCCTTATACGTTTAACTGCATCACTTAACTGTAATATGACTGCCATTTTGGCAATGTGTCTGTTGTCAGAATCGATAACATGAAAAACCGAACGTTTCAATGTAATACTTTACAGCTAATTTTCCATTTGATGCCTTGTTTTACAAAAATTACTTAAATTAATTCAAATACAGGGTGGAGCAGAGGAAACGCATGTTTTTCACTATTGAATGACTGGGAAACGGTTCGATAAAATTAATAAAACCAAGCATTAAGTAATAGATTTTTTAATGCAGTTTTGAAATATACATACTTTAAATAAGTTCGAAAAATAATAATAATGTAATAAAAATAATGGAGATGACGTCCTTCTTGCTGGATACAAATTTGGATTCTCACCCGCGTACTAGCAGTTCGGAAAACATGCGTTTCCTCTGCTCCACCATGTACAAACTTGAAGTCAAGACCACCTGTCATTTTCGCAAAAGGCTATGGCGAATCTAAGAGAGAAATCATGAGGATTTCGTGGAATCAGAATTATTTACGTATTGAAGAAAAATTATATAATTTAATATTCATGCGAGCAATGAAAATTGACAGGAAAATTTCATTGGAAAATTGACAGGTAAATTTCATTGGATTACCATATGTTCGCCATTGTAACTAAAGCAAAAATATCCTTCAATTTCAATTCTAATTTAATCTAGTACGTTCCATAGCAGCCATTCACAATTATGAACTTACGGTAAGCTGACCAGACGTACAGCATTTTGACCTGTCGTACAGCATTGGGAAATGTACAGCATTCCCGATGACACACAATGAAACCTAATTCACTACATCAGCGGTCGACAAAGGGCGTCTCGGGAGCCACATGCGGCTCTTTGACTTATTTAGTGTGTTTTAATGGCATAATGCATTTTCAACTCTCGCACAAATTATTCAAAAACAAATATTTACCGTTATCTGCTTAAAATATATAGCCCTGAATGATCATGTTAATATAATAGTCATAGCTCATGTTCCACTATCTGTTTGGTTTTTTTTTGTTTTGGTAGAAATTTGGTAGAAATTCTCAAAATCAAGGAACTAACAAAGGCGCAGTTAAAGTTTCGAATCAGCATCAAAAAGTACGATTTAAAAATATGTACGAATTTTAGTAGCTGCTTTCCGTGTTGTTTTGTAAGGCCGCCCATTAAAAGTTAAATTTTAAAAATAACGCATGATCCAATTTTGCTTTTGTTGTGATTTTTTTTCACTAGAATCGATCGAGCCTGGCAATTTGTTGGAAAAAAAAAAAAAAAAAAACATGTCCCTCCGCCCCAACGTCCTCGGCCGTTTCATCCCCGCTCTATAAACAAATTGAAAAATAGACCTTGATACCCCCTATAGAATTTTATTGGTGTTGGGTCGCAATTTTGAAAGGCTGTAACTTTTGAACCGAGACGGCTAGGACTCTAAAATTTTCATCAAATGTTCACCCCAAAATCCTCCACATCGCCCGTTTCATCTCCGCTCTATAAAAAAATTTCGAAATGTAGTAAATGGCAAATGGATCAAAACTTCCCCCTTCGGTAACAACTGACTAATGTGTCATCCCTGGGCATTGCATTTGATGCAATTTAAATGAAAATGTCTCAGGAAATTTTAAAATGATTAGCTTTAATAAAGATTAGACACTTAATAAACATTATAGAGAAAATTACATACGGGAAATTTAATGGAAATTGTTCGCGGAGCCATCTGGGGGAAGTCATGATCCATGCCATAGCCTGATTCAATTTCCCTGATTATCATTTTGTATGGGATTTCCATAGTAAATACGGAAGTGATCCACCAAGCATCTGACCCGCGAATACGCCTTGTAACAAAAATTTATTATACCCACCCATGTAGGTTAGGCGTTGTAATTTGGGATACTTGGTGGAATTTTGGTCAGTAAGGGTAGTGGTTTCAGATACAACATAAACTAAAAAATTCTGATCACGGCTTTAACCGATTTCAAAGCATTCAGCGCCAAAAATTATCATAATAGAACTTACCGTTATATTATGTATATTGAGTCATTCATTTTTCATAAGGAAATTGCGTCTCCTATGCACTGTTGTATTTCGAAAAGTTCATCCTAAAGCTCTACAATATAGCTTTCCCCAGATAATACGTACCGTTATGAAAAAAAGAACAATTTGTCTCTTTAAATGAATACTAAATGGTAAATTCTCAAGTTTGGCTCTTCTGGCTAAAAAGTTTATCAACCACAGCACTACATAATAAGCTGGTGAAGACTGTGATCAGCCTTGTTTGCTTTTAGCCTGTAAAGTTTGACCCCGGTAGGACCGATATTTAGCTAGATAATAGCACTTTTATGTTTGACAGTCGCTAATTTTCGATAACTCGGGAACCCTTTAACCGATCTTTTTGTAATTTGGCACGCTTCTAGAGCTACTACACGCTCACATTATTTTTTAATTTCAAGGTCCTACATATCAGGGTTCATAAGTTACAGCGGCCCAAGTTTTGTATTTTCTTATTGAAAATTGTCAATAACTTGGAAATTCGTGAGCGCAGACTTATTGAAGAGCACCATACTGCCCATATTTGGTAGAAATTTCTCGGGGGACATGGAGGAATTTACGTCCCTGATATCAGTTCATATTATGGCATGCATCATAGTGGTAGTCCGGTGAAATATTACGTTTTCTCCAAATCAGCGTGAAGAGGGAGGGGGGGGGGGGGGGGGGGGGGGTGCATGGTTAAGGATTTGTCTGAAAACTGAATTCCGCTAGTATGTGTACAGCATTGGGCCTTCGGGAGTCTGGTCACCTTAACTTACGGATGCTTCTTGAAATCTATACATTGCAAAGAATGTAAAGCAACGGTTGCTTTTTTTATTAAAATTTTAAGAAAAGATTGCCAATAAAATTTGCCATACAATAACAAGAGCATTAACCCATAACAGAATTTATTGAATTCAATCAATTAGGTCAGCTATTCTCGCCAATCATCTTTAATTTGATAATTACTCTCTACAATAGTTCCGGACACATCTGCCGTCATCATTGTATGCAACAATAAGAGATGTTCTCGTATCTCTAGCATTTTGATTGAATTTAATCCAAATGAACTGCCGACAGGCTACTTTCACTCTACGGATGCGGAATCATCATTAGTTTGATCTGTAGCGATAATAATCACTAACTGTTCAATAACTGACTACTTTACTGTACAGTACAACAGCTCTACTAGATTTACTATGTTCTGACAATCGACGGTCGGTCGGGCGGACTAAGACGGGACCGGGAGCACATCATCACCAACCCATCCCATATCAAAGATAATACTTGGCATATAATCTTAAACACACGCACAAACCGCTCAGGGCAAATCTTTACCTTGACGAATAGGAACAGTAGGCACAAGAAATATCTGAAAAATGAGATGAAAGAATTCTTGTTGAGGTGAAGATAAGTACATACCGCATAATGGTAGCAGAGCAGCTATGGCTATAGGCAGCAAGCAAGAAAGCAAGACAACCGCAACGCCATAAGTATGAGGAAAAAGAACGTAACCGTGTTTTTAGACTTGGGTTTGGGAAACACACCTCTATATCTTTATCTATATCTTATAAATGTTTTCTTAGGTTTACCTGTACATCATGACCCGGAGTATGGTGAGTGGATGTAATGTACCACCATGGTAGAGTACAAATAGTTAGCAAAGAGCAAAGTGTGTATCTGATCTCTTGATATTTGTACAGTTGTCTGCACAAGATCCGGGGTCTTGGAGTGCCGGAGCCATGGTACACGCAGTACAAGCATCTTCTCTATACCAATTCAATTATCACTAGACATATCCGTATCCGTATTTTAACCATAACGGGTCGACAAATCCTCGGAAATTGTTGGGATGAAACGACGACGACGATGAGGCGACTCTTATATGGGAGGATGTTGCGCGATGCCATAAATTTTTGATAATGGCTAGCTGCACTCAGGTAACCGATTTCGTGTTGGCTGGCACAGGTTGCAGCAGTACCTAATGGTTAAAAAAAACGGTTTTCATGTGATTTATTCCTGGGTGTGTATCCCTGAAAATCATATGGCTATATTATCTCCACTGGTTGCTTATGGTATGGCTACCTTAATCAAGTTCCACGACTTGAAATATATCCATAAAAAGATATATAGTTAGTCCTGAAAGTCTATTGAATTTATGTTCACAAATCCAGTTTCGGGGGAGGAGTTGGTATAAATCTGACGATTTATGATATGAAGGACAGAAGCAATTCGTTTTACAATACGCAAAAACGATTCAGGTTGGGTGCTAGGATAAGTCCCTCCTGTAAAGTTTTTGGGACAATCAATCCTATAAAAGGATTCCAAAATCTTTCTAAACACCACACAATTTCCATTAAAATACGATAAATAGAAATTTCCCTACTGTAATCTAATGTACTATACAAATACGGGATTAGTATATGTTTCGCGCCATACTTACATTATGCTAATGATTGAAGTGCGGTAACTGATGATACCGGCGACTAACCGTAGAATTTAAACGTATTAACACCTAATTCATATTCATGAGACGATTTGGCAACGAGTTGGAGCAATGTTGTAAAATGTTGATTCGAGCCAGAAAAATGGGGGCAACATTTCGCAGATTCCCACATGGTGGATATAAATTTCCAAACTCGTATCGAGTTCAGTTTCGGTCACTCAGGATTTATTAAGGTTTTAGGCAGCGCCCGCTCTAGCACTTACGCCGCCTCGGGCAAGAGGACAAATTGCCGCCCCTTAGGTGAAGTACCAGGCAGATTGATAGCACATGTTATGTCGTTGTTGTTGTAGAAGCGATTTAAGAGACTTTTTACGAGTATCATTGAATCGAGTGATTTTGGCAGCTCTTGGTCGTTGTAACACATCGTTTCCACGATTGCTGCCGTAATATCACATATCAGCACAAAAGTTCATAGTCACAGTGGGATCCGAACCAACGCTATAGTAATTCAGAGAATATAATGTCTACGCACTGAGAAAGCCCAGATAGTATGTACATAGTAGAAACCTGTTCCGCCAACATTCATACTCTTAAGCGCAATTCAGTTCAGCAAGGCCTTCTAGAGAGTTTGTTTGAATTTCCGAAATTAATGTATTGAATTTCTCGAGCACATGCTATTCACTACCGGCAAAAAATATAGCGATGTCAAACCTTGCGGAATTTAGAATGACGTAAGAGATTAATGGGAACATTGGTTTTCCTCAAAAACAATCAATCTCTTTAGAAAACTCCGCTCTCGAAAATGGTATGCCAAAAAATGGTGGAGCGGATAAACATAAATTAGTCGGGACTTCGTGGTTTAAACATGGGTGGCTTATTTTCATAATGGCATCATTTCGCGAGTTGTTATAGAGAATAAGATTAGAGCTAGCTAAATCGGCGGAACCTAGCCAAATCCCGATATTGTAGCATGTCCGGAAGCATAGGAAACATAGGAAGGACTGCTATTGCGGCTTTGGCATTGTAATTTGCTAAAATCCAAACTACCTTGTCCTAATTTTGACCACCCAATTCTTGATGAATCATGAATTAAAGTTTGAATTGCTGCCAAATCCGAAAAGAAATTATGTTGAAAACGGTGCATTTGGGCAACAAATTTCTCATAAAAGATTTTTTTAAACGCTTTTATGTGCTGAGTGTATATGCACTACTTATTTCTAATTTCTTTTGGTTTCTCCGTGTTATAAATATATGTACCCTAATAATAATAAGCCGCTGTAATGAAATAGAGCATTACCATTATATTAGACATTGAACGAATATTGTAAAACGTCATGTAAAATAAAAGTCAGTTGTCATTACGAATTCGTGTGTTTAACATCTGGCGACGAGGATTCGGAGAATTGCTGCTACACTGAAAAAAATGGTTTAGACTTTTTATCTAAAGTGAAGTAGTTGACTTAATTTTAGATAGTTTTACCAAAGAAATAGCTGATTTCTCTAATCTTTGTAGCTGAAAATACTATTAAATTCGTTCATTTAAACACGCAAGATTAGAAGAAAAAGTTTAGTCAATTCTTCCACAAAAGTTGTTGATTGTACTATTCAAATATAAAATTTAACTACAAACAATCGTTCTTTTTTCTTCAACACAATTTAGCTATCCAACATTTAACAATTTATAGATAATGAATAGCTGTCTTTACAAATGAATTAATTGAATTTGCAAATATAGTAGATGTTTCAACTAATGACGATTAGAAAAATTATCCATATTTTCGTAACTGTTTCAACTACATAGAATCATAAGCTGAAAATCAACGCGAAATTTAGATGAATTCGACTATTTCTTTAGATAACCATTCTAATTTTTTTTCTCTGTGTACTAGCCCTATTCGACTCACTGGATCATTTCCAGATTTATTAGAAATCCCATACAAAATGATAATCCTGGAAGTTGATCCTGGGTATGACTTGGATCATCTGCCAAACTAATCCGAGAGATGTCTCCGCGAACAATTTCCCTGAAATTTCCCGTATGTCAATTTGTTATTTAGTATTTTTGGTTTGTAAAGTTAATCATTTTAATATTTCTTGCTACTTATCCTTTTAATTGTATCTCGCACGGTGCATAATTACAAATTCAATTTATAATTTACAATATCGCGTTGGGGCCAGATGACACGATAGTCAGCTGTTACCGATTTGGGAAATTTTGATCGAATTTCATTCGACTTGGACAGAATCAATGATCCAGTCAGTCGAAAAGGGCTATTACTATATTGCGATTGCCGATTATTCTACTTGCGGATTACAATTATTACAAATTTCCGATGTTGGAGCAGCAGCAACCAGGAAGTTCGAGTGCATCTACATCGAAAAAGACGGACCATGCTGGACCATCAGTACCTGTTCCAAGCATCGCTTCAGGTAACCTTACTTTCGAATACTTTGATGGTGGACATGGTCGCGATGGGTGGAAAGGTTAGAAACAGTATTTTCTATTCTGAAAACCCCTACGGATTTACGTGCTACACTACTCCTGCATTACATGGGGCAGCAAACGTACTGCACTTTATGCGACAAATTGACACCGGATACACCATCGTCCAAGTCGTACAATGACCTAGTGCAAACACTCGCTCAACATTCCGAGCCGACTCCACTCGAAATCGTCGAGAATTATAGATTCCATTTGCGAAAGCAGATGGAAGCGGAAAGTGTAGAGGATTTCGTCGTAAGCCTGCATAAGTTCTTCATATCATGCAATTTCGGTGCATACTTAACGAAGGCTATCAGGAATCAGTTCGTATTCGGGTTGCGGAATTCCAAAATTAGAAGTCGCTTACTGATAAACGCTGAAAATTTTTTACTGAAATTAAAGTCAATAATATTTTGATAAAATTTGAAGTAGACTCTGGCTCTCCAGTTTCAATTATTAATAATGCTACAAGAAATAGGTGTTTCAAAAATTATCCATTACTGGCAACTAATTTAAATTTAGTAAGCTATTGCAATAATCATATTAATCTTTTGGGTTATCTTCTTGTTAAGGTGGGGCCTGATTCAAAATTGCTGAAGTTATACGTTGCTGATTGCGATCGTTTACCACTTTTAGGTCGCGAATGGTTAAATAATTTACAACGCAATTGGAATGATTTATTTAATAATGCACCTGCTGTAAATCTTGTCTCTGCTTCTAAAAAAATTGAGGATCAATTGGAATCAATCAAAAATAAATATGAAATATTGTTTTCGGATTCGCTTGGTAAAATTCGAGGTTTACAAACAACATTAAAATTGAAAACAAGTGCTGAGCCAGTCTTCATCAAAGCAAGAAGTGTACCTTTTGCTATTAAAGATGCCGTTGAAGAGGAGTTAGTTGAGTGGGAGAGGGATGGTATAATTACCAAGGTGAATAGTAGCCGCTGGGCAACGCCAATAGTTCCTGTTCTTAAAGCCTCCGGAAAAGTAAGGATTTGCGCTGATTACAAAATCACAGTCAATCCGCAGCTGGTGATTGACAAACACCCCATTCCTACAATTGAAGAATTATTTGCGTCAATGGCTGGGGGAGAAAAATTCACCAAAATTGACTTATCAAAAGCGTATTTACAGCTTGAAGTCCACCCCGATAGTAGAGAGATGCTTACCATAAGCACCCATAAGGGACTCTACCAGCCAAATAGGCTGATGTACGGAATTGCTTCTGCACCCGCTATTTGGCAAAGGAAAATCGAACAAATATTTCAGGGAATTGATGGAGTATCGGTATTTTTTGACGATATTAAAATTACTGCTCCCAATGATTTTTCTCACCTTGAAAGGCTATCAGAAGTTTTCAAGAGACTTGAGTATTACAATGTACGAATTAATCACGAAAAATGTGATTTCCTGGCAAACCAAATTGAATACAGTGGTTATGTGATTGATACGAATGGCATCCACAAGGTTAAGAAAAAGGTAAAGGCAATTAGTGAGATGCCTGCGCCTAAAAACAAAGATGAAGTTCGAGCCTTTCTAGGCTTGGTAAACTATTACGGAAGGTTTTTTCAGAACCTACCTACCTAAGTACTACATTACAACCTATTAATAACCTACTTAAAAAGAACATTGTGTTTGATTGGAATAAACAGTGTGAAAAATCATTCAATCTGAGACATGTTTAACACACTACAATCCGAAGCTAGCTTTAGTAATTGCCACCGACGCATCACCGGTTGGAGTTGTTGCAGTGCTCAGCCACATATTTCCTGACGGAACTGAACGACCAATCATGTACGCGTCTCAATCTTTATCCGACGTGCAACGACGCTACTCACAAGTCGATCGGGAAGCGTACGCGATCATCTTTGGCGGTCGTAAGTTCTATTAATATGTGTTTGGCCGGAAATTCATTTTAGTTACTGATAATAAAGCTATATCCCAGATATTCTCACCTGATAAGCAATTGCCAGTGCTTTCTGCACATAGAATGCAGCACTATTCAGTGCTTCAAAATTACATTCTAATGCAGATGGATTGTCGCGATTACCATGCGCTGACACCAATGGTAAATTGGAGGAAAATGACATTGTCGTGTTAAATCACATCGAAACACTTCCTCTTACAGCCGAACAAATTGGGAAAGCTACAATAGAAGATAAATCTGTTAGGAATTTGATTAACGGGTTACGAACAGGGCGAATAGTTGATGCTGCAGATAGATTCAACATTGACCAGCAAAATTTTAGTTTTAAAAATGAATGCATTGTGCGTGGAATTAGAGTCTATATACCGGGAAAATACATAGATACTATTTTGAGGGAACTTCACCAGGGGCATTTCGGTATCACAAGAATGAAGACTCTAGCAAGGAGCTATTGCTGGTGGCCAAATATAGACCAAGCCATTGAGGAATTAGTTCGAAATCGCGCAAAGTGTCAAGGAATCCGTCCAAATCCGCATAAGGTTATTCATTGCATATAAAATAAAAGTCAGTTGTCATTACGAACTCGTGTGTTTAACACTCCGGATGTTCAATATTTACTTAGTGGACGAGATCTCCTTTGACGCAAGAGACTGAATAAAAATATTAGGCCGCAACGATCTTGCGAATATTTATGCTATCAGCTCTCGAAAGAAGAATTATTCTTTCTTTTTATCGCCACTACCGACACTTTCTGCACCATTTAACGAACATGTAGCGAAAAATATCAAAAAACACAAAAGCTCTCCTTATGAGAATGGATAGCAGACCAAGCCATTTCAAAATCAGGCAGCCCTTCCCTTTGACAAGAATTAGGGATAATGCATAAGCAAATCCTTAATTATGATGAAAAGAAGAGGAACTACTTTTCAATTGGAGGACGATAAATCAGCACACCATTCTTCAATAAGTTTCTTTTTAAAGAAGAACTTAATTAGCATATAACTTTGCAAGCATCACAGACTAAAAATTTAGGCAAATCACACTAAACATTTTAAGATTCTAAATGCAGTACTTCGTATCAATTGTAAGCCTAGCAAGAACTTTGCATCTTTAAAACACAACTTCCAAAAGAGAACTAATGATACAGTTGATAAATTTAAAAAGTAACGCGTTTCCTAAAGAAGCAATTGTTGTGCTTCTTTACTTAAACAAAACCTTATTTCCTATTTTGTTTCACCCCTTTTTACTTCATCTGTAGTTGTCATGGCTTCCTTTATACTAAATCCATTGAATTGGTTCCAAGTTGATATTGAGTTCTTACTTTTGGTTTTTCGATTTTTTTATTCGTGTTTTGAGCAAAAAGCCGCCACTAAAATTTCGCGCCCCGGCCGACCGCCCTGCTTGCCCCCCTTAGAGCGGGCGCTGGTTTTAGGCGATCTATAGATAAGTCGGCTTAAGTCGGATAAAAGGACTGTCGGTTCAAGGCTAGGTATTGAATCTTTGTACAATGTCTACATAATTGCATTGACTTTCTCTTCATTTCTAATTAAAAGTAAAACTGTGCTACTGTGCAAATTGCTAACATTTGACGCACATGGTGTGCATGAATAGAGCTGCACTATTGTAATGCAAAATATTCTATCGACTGCGTACAGTACACTGTCTATTATATAAGTTAGAAAAATCCCTAGATGAGAAAGAACATTATAAAAATAGAATAGTATCCATTTCATGATTAAACTATAATTCCAAATATGAACACACATTCAGTCCCTCCTCCTTACCTTCATCGTGACGATTATCTTTCATGGAGTAATCTTGTGAAATGGAGGACCCGACAAACAGAGGATAATAGCATGCTATAATAGTATCGTTCATATGAATATGTACTATTTAAGGTTATTAAAGCCGCCATTGGATACTTAACAGGTAGCAGACATTCTAATCGTTATTATTAGATATGCGCTACCTGTTAATAAGCTGCTTTGGTCTTTCGTCGAATGAGACTATTAATTTTGATTGTATTTATTTTGTAATCTTCTATTAAAGAACTTTGAATTAAAAAAATAAAAACAAGGAAATCATAATGATGATTGCACTTCAGATGGTAATAGGGCTGATGTTTCTAAGAACTTAGAAACGAGGATTAACTAAAGTTTAAACGAAGTCCCAATAAAATCGCCAAATATAAAATTCCCAAACTTCAAATCAAATACAGTGCTGGAAAAAAAATATTGGGAAAGAACATTTTCTGCGATAAAACCATGTTGAAGTTAAAAGTTGGCCAATATTTTAGCGAAATTGATTCATTGCCTCAATTAAGACGCAATTAAGAGATTATTTCACGAAACATTCTCTACCTGCATTTTTAGGGAAGATTTTGAAAAAAAAAGTGAAGACGGACATTTTTTACCTGAAAAAAAAGTTGTTCGGCGAAAATAGAGTTAAACTGATTTGGTTTTTTTTTTTAAATATTTTATTGGTTTTTAGAGCTGTATAGCTAACAATTAATATTTAGTTGGGCCACCTCTGGCTTTAATTACGGATAAACACCTCCGATTTATCGATTAGGACAAATTTCTCCACGTTGTGGTCGGAATTGATCCCCAAGTTTCAATTATTAGCCTTTTTAATGCCTGAATTGAGTCTGGGCGCTTCCTAGCCACTTCCAACTTCATATGATACTCCAGATATTCTCGATCGGATTCAAGTCGGCGCTGTATGGAGGCCAATCCAAGACGTCGATATTGTTCTCCTGGAAGTACTTCTTCACCTATAAAAAAAAGAAAAAAAAAGGATAATTTTGTTGGATCAATTTACCAATTATTATCAAAGTTTAGACTTGTATTCACTTAATACTTACATCTTTGGCGGTGTGACATGGTGCATTTTCCTGTTGGAAGATAAATCTCACGGTATCCCCAAACAATTCTAGAGCACATGGTTCCAATTGGTTCTCCAAGACTTCCAAATATACCGAAGCTGTCCCCTTTGAATTTAGGAAGGTGATTCTACCCCTTTCAACGCCGGAAAAACATCCCCACACCATGACTCCTTCAGATTTCGGAGGAAGTATTCGCAGACACTCGTCGCTTAATATTTCTCGGGGCTCACACCGCACAAGAATTCGACCATCGCCTAAATCGAGCTTGAACCGAAAAGATTACCCTGTTCCAGATCTCCTGAGTCCAAGAAGCATGCTCCTGGGCCCATTGCAATCGTTTCTGCCTGACTCGTAACAGAAGATCTGGTTTATGGAATGGCTTTAACGCACGTAAACCAGCTTTGACAAGCCTATTTCTTACCAGTCTGGACATAAGTTGATTTCCAGTTGCTCGAACTAGGTCGTTTCTAATATCGGGTGAAGTCTTGAAACGGTTCCGACGGCTTTGCAAAACTATGAAGCGATCATCCAATGGAGTAGTTTTCCTTTGTCGTCCAGAGCCTTTCTTCCGCTCGCTATTGCCCCTTACTCGAAACGTCTTTAATATCCACGACACGGTGCTTTTAGCAACACCCAACCTTTCACCTATTTCACGTGTAGTCAGATTTTCACGCGCCAAAACCAAAATAACGCTTTTTATTTCCGCACTAACTTTTCCCATTTTGTTAGACAAGCTACACTCTCTTCCTTATCACGCTATTTCCGCTTGACAAATGACTATTCATCTTCACATTTTCACAATTTATAGATAGTTTACTCATCACTTGTTATTACCAAAGCCAATAAATCCTTATTGCCCTAATTACTTGCAAGACTTTTAGCATAAAAAGTAAAAAATGACCATAAAATGCTTTGCCCAATTTTTTTTTCCAGCACTGTATGTAATATTATTGCTGTCTGCATTTTTTACGTTACTGAATTTGTGGACGGTAGGTTGGGACATGAGGCCACTGCCAGCTTGTCGTGAAGCAAGCCGTGGAACGCAACATGCTTTAAATTGTCCGGCCTCCCAAATGCAAATTACTGTTATCTGCCGACGTTAATTTTATAGAGATATTCACGAAAATGTCTTCTTTGAAATGTTTGAGCCCTCGTTGCTCTCTTTAGGACCGAATTTATTTACTGGAGAGCAACTATTGGGGGTCAAAGGAGCTACAAATTTTATCACAGACTATACTCTCCCATGAAACGTACCGCTATAGAGCTACGTTTGGTTTATTGGGACTGTGAAATTTTCAGCAAAATGTCATCCGCAACGTAATCTACCACCTCCCATAAATTTTTGGTAAAAAAAATAATTTTAAAATTTTTTGGAAAATATGACCCCGTTTGCCCTTACTACCCTCATTGGAATGGATTTTGTCTTGGGTCGCACCTTAGAACGGCTGTATCTTCTGAACGGAGGTGGCTGGGACTGTGAAATTTTCATTAAAATGACTTTCGCGACCTAATCTACCACTCCCCATCGATTTTTGGTCAAAAAAATAATTTTAAAAATTTTCGTAAATATGACCCCGTTTGCCCTTACTCCCCTCTTTGGATTGGAGTTTGTCTTGTGTTGCATCTTAGAACGGCTGTATCTTCTGAACGGAGGCGGCTGGGACTGTGAAATTTTCATTAAAATGACTTTCGCGACCTAATCTACCACTCCCCATCGATTTTTGGTCAAAAAAATAATTTTAAAAATTTTCGTAATTATGACCCCGTTTGCCCTTACTCCCCTCTTTGGATTGGAGTTTGTCTTGAGTCGCATCTTAGAACAGCTGTATCTTCTGAACGGAGGCGGCTGGGACTGTGAAATTTTCATTAAAATGACCTCCGTGACCTAATCTATCCCCCCATCAATTTTTGGTAAAAAAAAATAATTTTAAAAATTTTGGAAAATATGACCCTGTTTGCCCTTACTCCCCTCTTTGGATTGGAGTTTGTCTTGGGTCGCATCATAGAATGGCTGTAAAAATTATTTAAATTGTTTTAGAAAATATGACCCCGTTTGCCCTTACTCCCCTCTTTGCATTGCAGTTTGTCTTGGGTCGCATCATAGAATGGCTGTATCTTCTGAACGGAGGTGGCTGGGACTGTGAAATTCTCATTAAAATGGCTTCCGCGACATAATCTACCACCCCCATCGATTTTTGGTAAAAAAAATAATTTTAAAAATTTTGGAAAATATGACCCCGTTTGCCCTTACTCCCCTCTTTGCATTGCAGTTTGTCTTGGGTCGCATCATAGAACGGCTGTGTCTTAACCGGTGATATTCGTTACATTTATTCTGAATAATACTCTCAAAGAAACCCACTAAAAAAACGGCAACAGTGAAGACTTATTCGAATATAATAGTAAGTAGCAAGGTTCCTCCGAAAATACTCATCGTAAACGGAGAGATTGATTGGAATAGAGAAAATATGTGTACTAACTACACAATTTCTTTGTTTTTTGTTTGACCTCAAATTTTGAATCAGCGACTTAAATAACCTTAGTGTTTCTGCCATGCCGATTAAACGAGCATTCTCCTAGAAAACGGGGATATCATTCTGAAGCGTCACCCTAAAAAAATGTTCTTAGTTTTGGACTCAACGCTGTCTAATCAGCGTGATAGAAACACTAAGGAAAATTTGGGTCGCCGATTCTAATTACGGGGTCAAAAAAAGAAAACTAATTTTGGGGTTGCGCGGTAATCTCAGTTTCATCAATTTCAAGAATATGTCAGAACTATGCATTTATCTAAATTTCAGGTTCGTAGCGATATTCAGTTCAAAGTTATGGCCGAACTAAACTATAATAGTAGTGAGTGTCTCATTTGTACGGGAGGAAGTGGATCTCTTGGTCCACTTTGTGAAAATTTCAATATTGTCCTTGATTATATCTAGGCAAACATCTGACTAAAATTTCAAAGACAATCAAACATGGAGGCATCCGTAGGCTATTTCGAAGTGTAAGATAATATCGGCGTAGCAAAAACAATATACTCTAGACCACATTATGGGTATAGGATATAGAAAAATGCCTGGCATACAGGAAGACCAAGCGGTGTATTATTTCAATGGAAAATTCCCAATGCTCCAGGAAAAATGTTCGCCATTTTCACCTTGACTATATCTCTCCATGTACATTTGGAGTTTGATGAAGCTATCCATCATTTTTATGGCTGCCCATATCATTGTTATGATGACCACAACCACATGTTCACTGCAGTTTCCAAAATATATCTAACATTCAAAATGCAGTCTACATAAACACCATGTATGCACCTGAACTCACTCGGATAGTTTCAGAAGAACTGCAATTTTCAATGCAGTTCTACTCAGTCGGTGGTCATATTCTCTAAATCGAAAATTCGTCTGTCTGTATTTACGTTTATGTCTGTAACAACAATTGCAGTTGGAAATAATTGTACAATAATTTTGGCCAACTTTCCTCAAACTCCACACGACCCGCCCGTACTACCCTCGAAACTAAACGTTTCATAGCAAGACCGGCAATACCAAATTTTCCATTTAAACTCTGGAATTTGGGAACATCAATGTAGCACCATGTTCCCATTATTTCAAATGGTTTATTACCACAAAACCCCATTGCTCTACTATAATAACTTTTGTATTTGGTTTTGCATTGAAAGTTTAAATTTTACCCAGAACGATGCATATGGAACGGAAATGCGGTATGATTCGACAAAGTACTCGGTATAGTAGCATGCCAACCGGGATAGAATATCCTTTCAAAATACCAGCGTCAAAATGTCGTCGTAATGAGAGTCAATTTAAAGGCGACTCCTTTCAATTGTTCCAGACATTAGCCTTAATTTGAATGTTAATTCCTTTCCAAGGCAAAATGCCAATTAAAAAGTGAAAAGCGTAGAAAAAAATGTTCCTCGATTGCTGGCCTTATCTCAGGATGATCGCTCACACAAATCACCCGTGCAGCTTTTGCAAAGAGAGAAAAATGTAAATGTAGCGTGCTTTGAGTGTATTAATTTTATGGATGATGTTACAGTTAAAGCACGCAGATGATTTTACATCGACCTACCTTCATACGCTACCATGGACGTCCCGACCCGCACCATCGCGCCTGTTGGCCCATATCCTCATATCCATCTGCCGAATAGCGACAAGAATCGTCCTATCAGCTGTTTTCAAGTGCCGCATTGTCGCGGAAAAATCGATTTTGCCTGCTTTTCTCACACATCAGTGCGCGTTTATTGCGAGAACCTTATTTACATTTTCGGCCCAGTTTCGTCTCGCGGCTATTCGTATGGCAAGAAAGAGCTTTTAATCGTCATTATATGCCCCACTTACAGCAAGCGGGTCTTCGATGTTCTTGTGCTCGCATTGTGGATATATACATTTTCCGGGAATAGGAGGAGTTGACTAAGCCTACAGTAACAGAGACTGTCAAAGTATATAGACAAGAAAGAGAGAACCAGAGAGAGAGAGAGAGAGAGAGAGAGAGAGAGAAAGAGAGCGAGCCAAGGGTATGCTATGCGAGTGACACATCAGTGGGCCAATGTGTTTTTAATAGACATATTCCCGACGATGATGGTTCTGTTCTTATAGTCGTGTCGTAGAGTCCTTTCGGTTGAACGAAAGCTCTTCCATGCGACTTATCAGTTTTCTGCGTTACATATACATTTCTACTGTAGTTTTCACGGTCACCGTTTGGATTATAACTAGACATTTTGATGAGAATGGGGGAGGAAGGGCAGTCGCTCTTGTAACAGGAAGCTGCATCTGTCGCGAGAAGCGCGCGCGGAGCGGCATGGATGTTATTTTACTTGCTAAAGAAAACAAGTCCTTCCATTTCGCAAATATTTTCAGGGCGATATTGCACAAACATCTAGTGCAGAAGTGACAACACAAACAGCTCGCGGAGGTGGGTGAAGTGTATGGAATTGGAAAACTTCTTGATGGAAAATATATAGGCGACAGTATGCTGAAGAACGTGATGGATGATCCTAAAAGCAACTTCTATAGGATTAGTCACGTATAGTCGACGCGTAGTAGTCGTCATCGTCAGTCTGCCTTTTACTTATATAAGCGAGAACTACATATATTCACCTACTTATAGGTACATGTACTCGTATATATCGTATAGGCAAACATTTTTGAACCCATCGCACGAACTCATACCCGACCTACATGCATATATAAACAACGAAAATTTTATTTACAGACCGTTTGAAAAAAAACGACAATGCTTCGCGAAAATTCAGGACATTGGATACCCTACGTGTTGTCAAGCTATATTCGAAGAAAAGTGTATACTCGTAGAATAGCGCCGTGAGGCAAGAAAAATATGCAAATGGCAGGATAATGTTTTGGTTTCGGGGAATGAAGTGAAAAACAAAACGACATCAACAATGACAAAAAAAAAAGCGGAAGGAAAAAGAAATGAGAGAAAGGAAATCATGTTGATGAGCGTAATGTTTTTCGTTCAGCTTCTCTGTAAAGATCGAGGACAGACACGAGCACGTGCAGAGGTATATTACGTATACGCAGAGAGAAAAAAAAGAGCTCCGTGAAATGATTACATTGTGTGTCCTTTTTTGGATTACCTTGAAAAGATTGACATCGTTTGTGTGATAGCCTTATAGATGGCTTTGAGATAAGAGTTCAATTTGGCTGAGAGATATTTTTAATATTTGATAAATTATCAAGACCCGATTTTCGGGTATAAGTAAGCATGCCGTTTAGAGGTTAGATTTTAGGGGGCTTAGCTGGAATTGACATGTGTCGATGGAAATTACAGAGTTATTTCCCGGAGATAATTTTCCCGATAGCATACGCGCGTGTACTACGAGAAGGCTAATGCCATTGCGGAAGGAGGGATAGAAGTCATGTAAGGAACTGTTTGCTGGGATTAGAAGTCCTGTTAGATACATTCAGAATAAGAAGAGATAATTTAGGTAACAAACTGAAGCTTATGCAGCAAGGCCTTTATGTAAAAAAAATTGGTTACTTATTACTCGTATTATGTGCCTAAAAACAAATTCAAATCCACAACTGAAAATCCCCAAAAACGGAATCCACTATTACGAAACCCCCATTTTAATTCCCCTACACAGAATCCGCATTCAAAAAATCCCCACAAGTAGAATCCGCAATCAATAAATTTGTAACTTTAATTCTCACATACAGAATTCCAAACAACAAAATCCTCAAAAATAGAGTTCACGCAATCACGAAATCACTAATACAAATTAATTTCATTAAACAGAATCGCCAATCACAAAATCCCTACGAACGGAATTAATAGTCACAAAAACTTCAATTTGAATTCCCAAAAACGAAATGCCAAAGCAGAATTCACAATTAGAGTTCCCAATTACAAAATCGACAATCACGGAATCCCCCATTTAAATTTCACTAAACAGAATCTACAATCACGAAACACACACACACATCACAAACAGAATTCCAAACAACAATAACCTCAAAAACAGAATTCACAATCACTAATGCATATTAAGTGCCATACACAGAATCCGCAAATACAAAATCTTCAATTTGAATTCACATAAACAGTCCTAATCACAAAATCCCCAAAACCAGAGTCCACAATCCCGAATTCGCGATTTGAATTCACGTCAAAAATCACAAAATCTTTTGAAAAAGAATTCACAATCACGAAATCACTAATTTTAATACCCATGTGCATAGTACCCAACCACCAAATACTCAAATACAAAATCTCCAAAAAACCTATTAGTATAGTATTAGTAAGAACGGCGTTGTATACAAGCTACAAATTCGTCGTATATCACTTTTTAGTGAGCATTACCGTTGTAGAGATATTCCCCAAACACGGTATATTTATATGTTTGGCCCCTCATAACCTCCTTAAGTGCCACCCCATTGATGGGGACTTTTAGCATTTGATTCGCAGCCACAGAACCTAAAAATTTACCGTAGACGAGCATACTCCACCGTTACAAAGATATTCACGAAAACCCCAAAAATTCGCGTTTTCCTTAGGTTTTAGCCCCCGTAGCACCCTTAAGGGTGCACGTAAAATTTCTGCGCTATAGAGTACGTCGCCGAGGATCCTGAAACGTTCTATGAAGCAATGGCGTCAACGAATAAATGCGAATGGGATGCTGCCATGAACAGTGAAACCGACAGTATTTGAAATGAAGGACTTAGGCGTCGCATGTCCTTGGAATACGAATCATTCGTACTCGTAATAGAAACAAAATAAAAATTAACCAATCACAGTACTTGGCTGCTGTACTTTAAATATGTACAGAATGTCTGAGTGCAACGCGGTTAAAACTCCCATGGATTGCAGCCAGAAACTCTCGTAAGACATGTCACCAAAGGATGAGACAGAAAAACAACGTATGGCAAGCGTTCCATATATGCAAGCGGTTGGTTGTCTACTTTGTGCCGCTCAAATCACCAGGACAGACATATGTTATGCCGTCAATGTTCTCAGCCGCTTAATAAAGTACTATCATTACAACAGGATTGAACAACCGGTAATCTTTACTCTCCGTACTATATCCAACCATGATTCATTCGATGGACTTCTCAGCCAGTTTGTGCGTTTTCTCCTTCCGTACGTGCACCATCGCAGTGCAACCGAAAACTCATAGAAATTTTAGAGGTGTAAATTTGTTCAGGACAGGACAACGTACGCTTCCTCTGCATGGGACCCGATTGGTTAGATATGCCGCCGTCGTAGCAGCTTCCGCCCAAAAACGTTCATTCAATTTCCTGTCTATCAGCATGCAGGGAACTCGCTCGATCAGCGTGAGGTTCATCCTCTCCACTACGCCGTTACCAATTATCGGCTATTTGCTCTCAGCTACGATTTTCGATAGCTTTTGCGCGCACACTTCACTTGCTTTGTTGCCGTTTTGAGCGAATAAAACAATGTTCTCCGACTTTGACTTCCAAGATACTGTACAGCTGCTTTCTTCGAGTTCTTCAGTATCCTGGAACTACTCGTGTTCGCCCTCCTTTTACAATAGTCGAATCAAATGTCAATTCTCCACGGTCGTCCTCCTCCCCTGAATTGACATCGTCATTAGCGGCAAATAGATCTGGGAAATATACATTATTACTAATTTGGCCACTTCAGAGAACCGTATGGGCTACGAGTTTTCCATTTACCCAGAATTACCGTTATAGAGTTTTTCGTGAAACCTCGTTAAAATCGAGAGCACCGCTAGCGGCACTTGTACAGGCGGGGACTTTTAGGGTGATGCTTAAAGGTCCTCAAAAGCAAGAATAAAAATAAATAACTGGCGCGACAGCCCAACATTCCAATTCTCCAGATCTTAAATGCTTTTTTGTTGAGGTGTTAAATCAACGCAATCACGCTCAGCAGTGTTATTTATCCCCACGGGTACTCGTTTCGTTCACGGTGAGACTCAAACCCACCGCACTAACCACTACACCAAGCAGACCTCGAAAGGAAGGCTCATGCAAAAATCCAGCTTTCCCCTAATGTTTCCGAAGTTTGACTAAATTTTTATTCAAATTTCCTAGGTTATATAAGGATAGTTGCCGAATTTAGATGACACCTTCAAAAAATAAAATATTCTTCAAAATGGCGTCCGTTTTCATCACTATAACTTTTAGAGTCGATTTCCGTAATATCCTTTTACTTTACGCAGCAAATCACATTTCAATTCGCCCAATATTTTCGCGGGTGGATTCAGGTATTTGTACGTATGCGTGGTTTATTAGTCTTAGTGGTCTGGTCTTAGTGTAGTATAAACCTAGTACATCAGATTGCAAAATGTGGTATTGACATTTTTTTTCTTTCTTTTTGGGGTGCTGAGCACGATTCCGGAGATTCCCACCAAATTTCGTTGCGGAGGAAGGTCAAAATCGCGTTTTTGGTCCCCTAACTCCAAAACTATTCCTTTCTCTCTATGAAAGCACATAATTGCACGTCCAAAGAGACATAAATATTAAAAATCCGTTAAGCAGTATTACTACAATTGCGATAATTTTAATTTGCCATTTTTAGCATAGTTCCATAATTATAAATTAAATTTTGAGATTGAGTGGTTTTTAATTTTTGGCCGTAAAAGTTGCATTTATCTTGTTCTATATATATTTTGGGGCGCTGAGCCCGAATCCGTAGCTTCCCACCAAAATTTCGTAGCGAAACAAGGTTAAAATCGCAAGAGACGCCAAAAAAATTATTATGAATTGTAGCGACACCGCTTAACGCATTTTAAAGATTAATGTCGCGTTGGACCCGCGATCATGTTTTCTCTAACATATGTTCATGGACAGGTTTTCGCAGAAATGTATACAGTTTCGGAGTTATAAGCAAAAAAAACGAAAAAACTCCGAAAATTTTAGGGGTTTTTGCGGTTTTGGTCCTGTTTCGCAACGAAATTTTGGTGCGGGAAGCACCGGATTCAAACTCAAAACCCTAGAAAACATAAGAAACAAAGTTTTCTTCACCTGATTTTGCAATCTGAAATCACCTAGTGACTACACTATCCATCTTACAATCTAAAACGCTATTAACCAAGGAATGCAATGCTGACTGCACTGTGCTATTTTTCCTGAATGACCGGTACCGAATGGAAATTGCAGTGGATCTGCTGGAAATATTTTAAGGCTACTTTCGAAATCGAATCCAAAAGTTTAGTAATGAAAATGGGCATAATTCATTGGCCTAAAATTGTTTAAAGGTTGTCATCAACGAGTAAATTCCACAAGTATCCTGAGTTTTCTAGTGGAAAAAAATGGGAAATAAGAATTTTCCATTTTTTACGACGTTTTAAAAATCGTCAGGCTTCCGTGTGTCATCCTGTATTTAGGAAAGTTTGCTATTCTGTGATTTAGAAATCTATATTGGGGATTATATTCTTGGGGATTTTGCAGTTGGGGATTAGGCTTTAGCGATTGCGTATTTGGAGATTACGTACCTTTTTAAGGGTTTTGTTTTTACAAATTTAGATTATTAGGAGTATGTATTTGAAGTATGGATTTTTAAGGATTTACGGATTTTGGGGATCATGTAGCATTCCCGCCCACCATTTTTGTTCTTCCAATCAAGTTAATTTGCGTACAGAAAGTTCAATGTCGACAATATGGGTATCAAACAGTGTGATCCAACCGTGCTATAATCACCAAATCTTCGTAATGATTTCACTTCAGAATATGCTTTCAGGGCTTTATGATTAAATAAATGATTTTTATTAAAAAAAAATGAAAATCGATTTTCACATTTTTTTTAGTAACTAAATTTGAAGGTTTACCTCAATTGCAACAAATCAGTTGCAAAAATATTTTTAAAATTCACCGAACACTTTTTAATGCACTAATATTTCATTCACGGCTATTTAGCAACTATACATACATAAGCTCGTGCTCATGGTTTCATGCTTGGATAAACATTGATTCTTTCCTATATTGTTTCGAAAGAAAATAAAAAACCACACTTTTACGCCTAGCTAATTCCGAAGGCTTACTACTGTGGTGTGCCTCATTACTGATTGACCATAATCCATCACTAGACGCTCGACTCTCTTTGTCTTTATTGTTTCAAAGTCAATCGACTGCTAATAGCCATTGAGTAATAATAATCATCATTTCCATTATATTACAAAACATTTTTAATTACCAACACACAATAATCGTTGAATATTGTTTATTTTTTTATGGACATTTATATTAATGGATCATTTTGTAAAGCGCGGAGTTTGCGGCTGCTCTACATTGCAGAGACTGTGCAGAGTATGTGCACACAACGACGCCTAAATAAAACAAATTATTATAAACGATTCAAGTGACCTTTCCTATCAGAAAAGGGACGTTTGTGCGGGGACGGGGAGTATGGGCTTGCGGCCGGCAGGCTATCTATCTAGTGCGAACTTTTAGTCGGATGATTCAGATTCATAAGATAAATGCCACAAAAGCCCATTATTGCTTTCATGTTGCGGTCTATGTGTTGTACATTGAGAGTGTGATGCATAATGCATAGAGTAACATGAACCCAGCAAAAAATCTGATCAGGTTTGTCAGGTTTAAGGAATAGGTAAGGGAAACGATTTCAGCTTTGGCCTTATAATAATTCTTACGAAAGCTTTATTGCTTCTTTCTGTCATGGATAATTCGCGTTAGCTTTGTTTAATATTAAACTAAGGCACAATTCAGACTTACTTTAGTTTATTGCCAGCTTTACTTCCAGACAGGTATAAATAGTAATTATAAAATAATGGTTACGTAAGGCTCTTTATAATTTACTTCAAACTTTAATTCATACCAGAAATAAGACAAAATTACATTTCAGTAATTTAAAGTTTTTGTAAGCCTTTGTATAAGGTATCTAAAATGTTTTTTTCTGAAAACCTTTCCATTCTTTTATTAAAAATATATTTAGTTCTTAAGTAAGTCTTATTTTAAGTTTCTTTCCAAATTGAAATTAAGTATCATTTTGCGAGGAGATTGCTATGACAGGCTCTGTGGCTCAGTTGGTTGAGTCACGATGCTAGTAATCTAGAGGTGCGGAGATCGAATCTCGGCGTGGTCAAACATTTCCGGGCATGTGCGGATATGCACTATGTCCCACAAGGGGGGGGGGTACACAGAAGAAGAATACTGCCATAATAAATAGTTCAGAAAAATCACAATTTTTTATAATTCTCTAAACATTATCAAACCATTTACATAAGGATATGAAAAGGTATTATAATCTTTTTTTTCAGGCATCCGTATAACATATTTAAAGCTACTGCTAAATCTTTTTTAAAGGCTTAAATAGTTTTATTATAAGGTAAAAGTTACGTATCTGAGCTTAAACCTTATCGCCAATGACATGGCCTGTGCTTCGGTAAGGTATCTGACAGGTTAATGCCTTTGCAACGCGCAATTCCTTACCGAAGGTTTCCCTTACTTCAAAGGTATACAGCGTATGGATACAAACCTTAAATAAGCCTTCAATTTTTTGCTGGGAACATGTAGCATTTTGTATCTATGCACAGTCAGTTGCAATGAATCAAATTGATTTTCCGAGGTTTTGCTTTCACTTCGTAGAGCATACTACACCAAACTGTATAGAGATAGAATATGACCTAAAAGTCATATTAATTCGACATTGATGGCAATTACAATCTATTGCGTGAATGTTTGCAGAAAATATTATTTATGGATGTATAGAAATACATAAGACACGCACAAGGCAGATGCTGAAGAAGTTGATTATAATAAATCGATTTTAATTCAATGTTGAGTTGAGATATTAAATAGATTTTGCGTCTACAAATGAATGGTATATTTCGTACATATTTCACTTATAGGCCAATTATGTATGCAAAGTAACTGATTGACGGGAGTCCAATGTTAAATATTGTTAGATTATTGCGGATTTTCAAATTTTCATAATCATCTTGTACGCACAGGTGTTTATGATTTTGTTGGAAAATCTGATTATATTGAATGAAGAAGAAATCGACAGAACGAAGCACAGCATTACGTTACGTTTTGCGAAATATAATTAGGCGAGTTACTTATGCTTACCTTAGGTGTATACTGTATACATACTATACTGGTATTTGCCTTATGGGCATGCGGAAGGCATACATAATTACAACGTTAACGAGTTACGATATGATAATAAAGATGAAATGTGGTGGCTTGAGAGTTTACCAAGTTATACCGTCACCTATAACGCCGACTTAAAACTTGGAAACTTCGTTGAAAACGTTATGCAATCCGTGTAACCGATATTTTCAGTGTATTCGTAAAATTAAATAAAAAATAATTAATAAATAACTGGCGCGACAGTCCAACATTGGACCAAGGTCACAGATCAGTGGCGGATTTAAAAATTTCCCGCCAGTAGGCATTCACAAAGTGCCGCCCCTACTGAAACCCTACTTTTTGTCGATAGTGAATATTCGGATAGAATTATGCTTTATTAACCTCCAATTATTTTGAGTTTACACTTTGTATTTAAATACGCGTCTTCTTTGAGCCTTCCGCCTCGTGGGTCCTGAGCAGTGGCGTAACGTACGGGGTTCCATGTGTGCATTGGAACACGGGCCCCCAATCTAAAAGGGCCCCAAAAGCCGAGAGGCATATTTGTTTCAAATATAAATGGTCATTAGTTGAGGGCGCAAAAACGCTGTCAATCCGCAGGAGCAGAAGTATCTAACGAACACAAGTACATACCGCCGATTTATGCCACAAGTAAAAATTTAGGCTTTAACTTGAAATTATTGACACAACCACGTTCTAACTTGAAAAATTTCCAAATTATTTTGACAAATTTTCATTACAAGTTGGCGAATTTCAAAATTTTAATGACGAGTTTCCATTACAAATCGAAGATATTCCATGTTAAATTGGAGGATTTCCATTACAAATAGAAGAAAGATCAAATCAAAGTTACAAATTTCCACAATATGTTTCCGTCACGAATTTCCATGACAAATTGACGAATTTAAAAATAAGGTTGACGGATTTCCGTTAGAAGTTGACGAATTTTTCATTACTAATTGACGAATTTAAATTTTAAATTGACGAATCAAGGCCAATTCGAAATAGAAATTCATTAATTTGATCTGAAAATACAGCAACATGATTTTGAAATCCGACAATTTGAATATATGCATATAAATATTCGTCAGCACGATTTTGAATATAGCAAATTTGTAATTGAAATTCCTCGACATGATTTGGAGGTGAGTTGATTTGATCTGGAAATTAGTCAATTTGAAATGAATCAAATTTTGACAACATGCTCTTGAAATTCGGCAATTTTTAATGGAATTTCGTAGATTTTGTAATTCGCCAATTTGTGATAGAAATTCAATAACATGATTAAGAAGTTTATCAATCTGAAATCGAAGTTGGTGAATTTGATCTGGATATATGTCAATTTATAATGGGAATTTATCAACATGATTTTGAAGTTCGTCAATTTAAAATAGAAACGCATCAATTTGTAATGCAAATTCGCCAACATTATTTCGAAATTCGTCAAGTTAACATGGAATTTCTCCAACTTGTTTTGGAAATTCGTCAATCTGATTGATTGCAAGAGAATTTTTCTAAGGATATTTTGGCAGCTCTTATCCGTTGTAACAATGGCGTAGCTTCGGGATATATTACATCAAAGAACAAGCTACCGTAGCAGCATTCGCTTTATAAAGACAATGCAAACATTCAGGGCGACAAATTAATCTAAAATTTGACTGTATAAAGATAGGGTTCCGCTTTGAGTTCGAACACAATTAATTTGAAAAACGTAACGCCACTGGTCCTTAGCATTCTTTTCTGCTTGGATAATCGGTTTAAAGCGGTGAATCCCACACTGTGGGAGGCTCAAATATATGTAGATACCGTTTATGAATTATGGTTTGCTTCTAGACCACCATTTTGAATAAAACTTCTTCTTCTTCACTTGATATGGCTGATTGAAATTGATGCCTTCATCCTTCTGTGGCGGTTCAATTATAATAACTAATTATTTAATTTAATAAATTCTATTACTTAAAATACTCTAGTACTATTTAACGAAACTTCCGCTTCAAATGCAATTCTACCAACTTTCTATTACTTTTACTTAGAATTCTATAACCTGCCACTCAGTCTCACTCTATAGATAGCCGCTCAATACGACAGTCGTGCCCGCACATTTTAATTTACATATCACAAGTATAAGTATAAAATAAGTTATAAAATTAACGTTGTGAAATAATAAATTAATTATAATTTAAAACTGTCTGTAATAGTCTGGCTGGTCTAGCGGTTAGTGCGCGCACCTTCGGTGCACAGGCTCATGAGTTCGAATCTCACCGTGTTCCATGGTGTTTTTCGAACTCACGAGCTTGTGACGGACTATGATCTCACTCAGATGTTAAACGAGTACCCATTTATGGGGATAAATAACACTGCTGAGCGTGATGCTGATCTCATTACCTCAACAAAAAAGCAGATAAGATCTTGGAAATAGGATGTCACTAACACATCCTGCGGCCTTAGTCCAATGCTGGATTGTCGCGCCTGTTATTTATTTTATAATTTAAAACTTAAACTAAAAGTGTTATAATTATACAGATAAAAACAACAAATACAAAACGCATTAAAAACTTATCCCTACATTTCTATAGGTACAGGGTGTCCCGCAACTGGTTAGCCATAGACCAATGGTAGACTCTACAGGATGTTTTAGGAAAAATGTCGCCAAAATTATTTTTCTAGCTTTTACCGTTAAGGAGTAATCGCCTTTGTTGTGATTCTTGTCAAAAAACACGACTTTCTTCGAAAAACTCCAATTTTCTAGCTTCCACTTTAGCGAAATCAATGTTTTTCATATTCTTCTGAAAGTACACAAAATTTCCAATAAAAGGACATATCGAACGTTTCGAACGGTTTCGTATCTTCCGAGATACGACGCACGTTTGAATTTTGCAGAAATGTCAATTTCAATATTTAATGTCAAAATTAAACCCGAATTTCGTAACGGTACATTGTACACAATCTGCAAAGTTGACAAAAGTTGGCGTAGTATCTTAGCTTTCGAACGGCATATAAGAATAAATCACAGAATCATCCAGTTTGTGAATAACATGTGTAAAAGGAAAAAAACATAGTCCGTAAGTGGAAGAAATCTTGCTTTTACTTGGAAGTAGTTCAGTCATATAAGCATTTCCAATAGAAAAAAATACAGTAAGGCTATTTTTTCTTGGTCTTGAATCAGTGGGGTCCCAGGAGTCTAAAACTCATTTTACTAAAATAAATTTGATCGGAAAGGTCCCAAAAAGGACAAAAAAGGACACTATTTAATCCTTGACTGGAAGTCGGCATGCGGGGTATCATATCAAAGGGGACGCCGAGTACATTACATATCCGGCGTTTGATTCCTATTTCAAGGGCCCTAAACGGAAAAAATCGCGTTTGAATGGAAAATGTTCGTGTTTCCCGTAATCATCTGTATCTTTCCAAAACCATAACTACGCGAATAATTCAAGTTGCCACTTCCTTTTTAATTTTTTAAAATCTAAGATTCTATCATTAAATTTGCTAAGGAAAAATGGGATCGGAAAACTCTGAAAAAGGACATTAAAGGACACTAATTAATACCTGACAAATTAAAATGTTTATCCTTTTTTAGACGATGAAAATGAAAAATACTCTCACAATATTAATATGTACACAGCGAACCTTCGTACAAATAATTCAACACATAAAACAAATTTGTTTATACTTACCGTTATAATTATCATCTACAACAGTAGCCGGAAGTATTTTTCCATAATGCATAACAACCAAGTCTATGCTTGATGTAAAAATTTTACTTCCTTTTCAAGATTGAAGTCGGTTTGATACATTTGCAGACTATGTTTTTTTTTCATTTATACATATTATTCAGAAACTGGATGACTCTGTGCTTTATTCCTATATGCCGTTTGAAAGCTAAGATACTACGCCAACTATTGTCAACTTTGCAGATTTGCCACTACAATGTCCCGTTACGAAATTCGGGTTTAATTTTGACATTAAAAATTGAAATTGACATTTCTGCAAAGTTCAAAACGTCGTATTTCGGAAGATACGAAACCGTTCGAAACGTTCGATATGTCCTTTTATTGGAAATTTTGTGTACTTTCAGAAGAATATGAAAAACATTGATTTGGCTAAAGTGGAAGCTAGAAAATAGGGAGTTTTTCGAAAAAAGTCGTGTTTTTTGACAAGAATCACAAAAAAGGCAATTACTCCTTAACGGTAAAAGCTAGAGAAATAATTTTGGCGACATTTTTCCTAAAACATCCTGTAGAGTCTACCATTGGTCTATGGCTAACCAGTTGTGGGACACCCTGTATATAAAAATGCAGTGCAGGGGTAAGGATGGCGAGCGTAGTATCTTATAATAAAAAAATTAAAACAACTTGAATTGTCTTATATTATTATGTGCGGTGGCGAGTGTGTTTCCTGTATTGGTTGGGGAAATTTGGAAGAGTCCATAGTAAAATTTGTTAGAAAAAAAACACCATGGCATTAACTTTAAAATTTGAGTTTAGTGTCAAATTTCTGAAAGTCACATCCAAGACACAGATTCAGAGCAATTTAAAAAAAAATCTGAAAATGTTTACTCCTGCCCTAAGAGATTAAGCTGAATTGATGCTGTTGCCCTTTTCAAGCTTAAAACTCCTCGGAAACTCGATCGTCTTAATTAGAAGATGAGGAGAATGATTTTTCGGATGAAAGCTAATGCTTGTCAGAATAACTTTTTTTTACTGTTTTCCATTCCTGATGGATTTATATTATCATTTTTTGCAATTTCTGATATGTTGAACTGACAAAAAGCCAAAGCAGCTAATGTTGTTTCAAGGTTGGGCATAGCAAGGCATATGAAAAAAACTGGAAGGATCTTGGTTTCGAATTTAAGCTTCAATGGCCTTCAATATATACCCTCAGTGTTTGACGCTCTTAGACAATGGCGACAAATGCCTTTTCATGTTAATATCTCACTGAGGGTAAAAATACGCTTTGCCTGTTTCCAAACCGTATTAATGATGATAAGTGCTACATCCTACAATCTTCCACGGCAGTGTGAACAACATAAAAAATATTTTCCTAAAATTTGCCGCCCCCTGAAATCTGCCGCCCTAGGCTCAAGCCTACTGGAAAATCCGCCACTGTCACAGATATATGTATTAATCCAGATTTTAGACTTTACTGCTTTTTTGTTGAGGCAATGAGATCAGCATCACGCTCAGCAGTGTTATTTATCCCCATAAATGGATACTCATTTAACATCTGAGTGAGATCATAGTCCGTCTGAGTTCGAAAAACACCATGGAACACGGTGAGATTCGAAATCACGACCCTGTGCACTGAAGGTGCGCGCTCTAGCCGCTAGACCAGCCAGACTATAACTAAAAAAGTGTCATCAAAAATTCCGGTATCCTATTAGAAAAGTTTAACTCATTTAAATAGTTTGGACAAGTCCCAATCGAACTGCGTATATACTCGTAGCTTATGTGCAAGGCGAAAGCTGGAATTTTTTTCGCAAATTTATCATTCACTTTCGCGGACGTCGGTTTCAATGAAAATGGGTACACGACGCCATACACATTCCCGTCATTTCTTTTTTATTAAAAAAATATTGATTTTACCCTATATAATCTGTCATCATCAATAACGAAAGCCATCATTCTCACCTGGATAAAAATGTATCCACTCAGGGCAAAAGAGGCTTGCCTTATTCGATACGGGGCGCAACTGTTATGCGACAAACTATTCGTCACCCTTTTTGTGTGCCATAATTCTTCTTCATCACATCACATTGTCATCATCGACCCGGTATGGTTTATGGAAGATTTTTTTTTGTGAATTTTATATGTAAATTTTTAACATGAGAAGAGGTGATGTTGCGCATCGTAAACCGCAAAGTCATAAGAATGATTTGAGCTAAAACGCGATGATGATGACGGGAGCATTGCGATAAAATCTGAATAAGAAGTCATTGATCACATCATAAACGAAGGGCTGAGTTCAAAAGTCAGAAGAAAGCACAAACTGTGCGCGGAAGCAAAAATACATAACGAGTCAGGTACAGCTGAGCAGTGTTTCTGAAACAACCTAATAATAAATAAATATTGAAATTTTGTAATTAAAAAAGTAAATTAATATAACTGATGCAATATTCATACATAAAACCTATAGGCCGCAAGTGTGCTTGCGACACCCGGATTTTATGTAGAGGTGTTGAGATCAACAGCATGCTCTGCTGAGTTATTTCTCCCCCTAAAAATTGGTGCTCATATAGTCCGTTCTATGTATCTCGAATGTTTCGAGTGTAAAGTAAATTTCAGGTGGGATACAAGCCTATCCCCCAAGTTGCCTTTTACGACAAGCCGGGATCGGACAAGCCCCAAAGCCACAGGGGTCAATTGTTTGTTAAGTTTCGTACACATCTGAGCCCTTGAACGCAAAACAGAGTTGCTGCGCACACAATTCTAGAGATATGTTATATGGAGAGTTTTATTCTCTCCTGTCCCTTTAGTCGCCTCTTACGACGACACGTCGGGAAAGACGGTATAGCACTATTCTCGACCCATGCCACAGGGTAATGCCCTATGCCCCACAAAATGTTAACAGGAACCAGAGATGTCTCTCGAATTTCAAAAATTAAATTCGCCTACAGTGGGTTTTGAAAAAAATATATAGTCAATTCAAAACTTTATAAGCGAAAAATTTATTTGAAATGGCTCCATAATCATAATAATCATTATCATCAGTTGATGCATCATCGACCATTATGCATCACGTACAAGGAATCTTCAAACACTTCCTTATGATGACAATGGCAACTTCATCGTCGAAGATGATGGGTCGATGACACAGTTCCGTGGATATTTTTTTTTTGCAACAAGATATTGTTGTATAGTTTTGAACGCGGAACGTGATGTTTTGTGTGATTGGTTGGATGTGAAAATGACAATGTTATGATTAGTTTATGGCTCAATGTGATGATTGGTAGTTGTAATAACAACAATAGATAGAGGAAGACCATATTCCCATCATTTGTAATTGTTTTGAAAGTGCTAATTTGGTGTGTCGACGTTTATTGAATTTGTAAATGAAAGTTCAATGGATTAGTTTTGTAAACAAAGAACTATACTTTGTTGACAAGTAGTCAAAGAAAGTATTAGGTTAATCAACTTTTATTATTTATAAAATTAATTGAACACTGACCAATTCACTATTCTAAAAATATTTTAGGGTCAATTTTTTTTCTGAACAGCCCCTGTTGTAAAATGCCAGTTTAACTAACTCCTTCTCCAGGCAGTCAATTTTCGGCGTCAGCGTGAATTGCTGTTTTGTGATACGGTACGTAGTACAAGGCTACATAAAAGACCAATTTTGGCCAAGCTTATCTAACATACGGCCCGCGGGCCACAATTCGGCCCGCGAGTAAATTCAGGAAACACTTTGAAGAATTTTTTATGCATGAAATAAAAAATCGACAAATTTTTGTACATAATATAAATAATTTTCAAGTCACACGTACTTTTTTTATGCACAGAAAAATAAATTTTTAAAGATTGAATGATTCACAAAAATTTTCTAGCTGCTTCGATAAGAATTTTTGTCGAGAATTCAATATTTTCCCGCACTGAATCGTTAGTGAATGCGTTAGTTCCTTCTACCTACAAATGGGTTGGTTGGTGTACGAGATTTTAAATGAAACGGGCATTGACTTCAGCAATAGATATTTAGTGCAAAATATTAAAGAGACATCTTTAGATAAAATTTTAATAATGAAGTTGTTGAAAACGACCATACATTAATAAAAAATCGGTTAGTAAAGGTTCCCTCAATTTTTCGCAGCAATAGTTTCTCAAAGTAACTTTTCGAAAGCTATGGGTTCGGGAAAAGATTTCGCATGCTAGGATAAACGAACATGAATGACAAAATTGAAGTTGAGAAAATATAGCAAGGCTGGTGGCCACAAGAATAGAATGGCGAGACCTTCAGCAGCCTCGCGGGCCAACTTCACTAAAATGACGCCATGGATAGATGATGCAGTTTCGCAATCAGTCTTCCTATAAGAGATGTCATCATCATCCAAGACTCTTTCGAGTGGCCGGAAGATCCGTTGGTCGTGCCGGGAGTGGAGGCGAGAGTCGGGTTTCCATCGCGTCGATCTGTCGTTTTATCTTGCACAGCGTGGTAAACTTAGTTTTTCCATGAGTTTTTTTTTAGTTTTGTTCTGGGTGTGGAAAAATAATTGTGTGCCGGTACAGAGTCGCAGTGCTGTGGTGGCCCGAAAAATAAGAACAAGCCACAAAGTGCCAGAGCCTGACAAAAAAAAAGTGAGAGTCTGGTTATGTGCACACGTGCAGCGAGCCACCCCAGTCGTCGGAGCCCGATGACGAGATTGGATAAGTACCCCGACGAAGGAAGGCCATCCATTTTAAAAAATGTTCATGGCCTCACGGTCGGGATTATTAATTAAGTGAACTTTGTGGGTACACACGGGCCGGATCCATCGCCATCGGAGCATAAATATAATGGCATTTGCGGTGGTCGACGCCAGATTCCACTTTTTCTCAGTTTTTTGTTCCGTGTGTGTGTGTTAGTTTACCTAGGCACATGATTCACTTACTAATATGTACTGGACCAGGGGCTGCGAGCGACAAAGACCCCGCATAATTCTCCGAGCCTGATCTACAGCAAGCACGTGCCGCTGCTTAGCTCGCAGACAAGCTCTCTCTTTCTTTTGTTTCGATTTGCCTGTACGGCCTATAGAGCTTCGTTCCCCAGTGGCAATTGCTGCCGGTTCTTTCTTTACATATGTTTCTGAGGTAGCAAACTTCAACTTTATCAACCGCCTGGTCCGAAACACAAATTCTGCTGTGTACCTTCAAAGCATCTGAAAACTTGTGTTTAAAACGTGACGATGAGCTTCTAGGGCTGCTAGCTTGATGATGGAAATTATTTTATTTGGTACGTCTCTTCTACGAAGAGCTCTCCAGATATACTCCTGGTCAAACGCCTTCTCGAAATTAATGAAAATTAATCATTAGCCATAGATCTAACAAATCTCTTCTATTCCGCAATCAGTGTTGCCAATTTAGCCGTTTTCCGGCCAAATTTATCCGGAAACCGTGCTGTTTAGCCGGAAGAAATTTCGAATTCCGGCCGGGCAAATTTTTAGCCGGAATTGATTTTCTTCGGCCGTTTTTTTGGCTAAAATTATTTTATGATTTTTTTTACTTTGAAACTAGAATCAATTTTTCAATATTCACAACTAAAATAATGAAATTATTTCTACATACACTTATTGTCGTGTATTAGGGTAAGTACCTACTATGTCCACCGAGAGGAAGACTTGCATTTTGCCGCGGAGACTTCCCTTTTTTCAATAAATTTAGGGTAAAGGGTTTCACGTAAACTGACGATGTTAGTACCTAGTCTAAGCATGTAATTTACTAACCAGCAATATGCTGAATAATTTGCTAAATGGAAGACAATTTCTTAAATAAAATTCTTTGCTGAGCAAGTCTTCGAGCAAATGGGGGTATCGGAACATTTTTCCTTTTTTTTCAAAGTGTCAATTCCTTACCACTGATAACGTAATCATGTAAGATTAAGTACAAGGGTGAAAACCTTTTAGCACGATTCATAGATATTGATAATATCGGCGGTGTAGTGTTCAACACTAACGTTGTGCAAGTAGCTTGCCCAGTAAACTACAAAAATTAAATTTAAGTGAGTATATATTTCGGAGGCAACTTACTCCCTTCTTCAGCAGAAAAGCTAAGCTAATATACTTAATTAAATTTAACTTTTGTAGTTTACTGGGCAAGCTACTTGCACAACGTCTGACGATTCATAGAACCTTCACATTTTCGTAGATGCATTACATTTTGTTGATGGGTTTGTAGCAACAAGCTTAGCAAAAATCTATACCATCTCCCGGCCAAGCTCATAATTGTGGAACATCAATTTCGTATCTTTGGAGCATCAAATTCGTAATTGCGGAACATCAACAATGGAACATCAATTTCGAAACTATGGAAAATAAAATAAAATTTGTAGGGGTCAAATTCGAAAATAAATAAAATGGTTTAATTTTAATCAAAATATAAAATTATTCAAGTGCGATGATGGTAAGATATTCACACATAAATGCGGTTGCCCTTGCCCATAGGCCATAGTTACGCATTGGACGTTTTTAGGAATTTTATGTTCTACAATTTCGAACCTCATGTGGTTATAAACTTAACCGAGAAATTGTATATGTATACATCAATTTTGACTACTTGTCAGTTTTTTACCATATTTTTTCGTAATGCGATTGTTTTGTATGATTTAGCCGGTTTTTTTGGCCGTTTTCCTGACTGAAATTTATTTAGCCGGATTTTTAGCCGTATTCGAAAAATATATAGCCGGTTTACCGGCTAAATTTAGCCCTTTTCTAAATTTCCAGTTGGCAACACTGTCCGCAATACACTTCCGGAACAAAGACACACTAGCAAGCCTTTCCTTCATTCTCTTCTACAATTGTCACCTAACTCTCGCCGAAAACCCTAGACATTCTCCTCCCATCATGGCGGCATTTGTCAAAGCAGCTGTTTATCCATTTATAAATGGAAATTCTATTGTTTCAAGTACAGTCAAACCTCGACAACACAAACCGAAATATTTCTTCGGTCCCTTGAAATTTCCATATAAATTTGTGCATAACTCGAATTTCTATTAGCCGAATTTTTCGATGTCTCGAAGCAATTTGTCGGTCCCAAAACGTGTTCTGACTTCGATAAGCCGCATTAACCACGAATTTTGTCAAGTAACCTAACAACATGCTGATTTCACAATAATAGTGACTTCGATTAGCCGAATTTTCCGAAAATGGTTGGCCCGAATGTATTTTGTGACTTCGATAAGCCGAATAAGTCGAGAAAAGACTTAAAAAAAAAAAGACAAACATAAACATGTAAAATTTGTTTTATTGTTTTCGATTACTCGAATTTTCGATATCTCGAAAAAATTTTTTGGTCCCTTGGCACTTCGAGATATCGAGGTTCGACTGTATTTAAAAACAGGACGTTTCCATTTTGGAAATATTTTTTTTGTGTACCCTAATTGGTAAGCTCTTGGCAGGATTCCTTGACTGTCAACAGCATCCATAATGATTGCAATCCGAACTTCACTTTTTTTTATAATTTTTGTTTAGCTGGACGGAAATATAACCACACCGAGATTCGATCTCGGGTCTCTATTGCAAACATCATATATCAAATAGTTGCGACTGAATCGTCTGAGCCATAGAGCATAATGTAACTGCATTTTATCTTAACTGAATCGGCTATCAAATCAAATGAATACACATTACCAAAAATGCCTCCTTTCTTAAAATAAAATAAAACTGTTTCAGAAGAGAATGAATCTAAACGTAGCGGATTGTGTCAATCATCGTCATCGGAATCATAATTTGATTCTAATGGTATCCGTTTGAAATGGAGCTGTTCTTTTCTTTTAACGGAATTCTTTTAATTAAGGGTCTATTCACAGTCATCATGATTTTCAGTCATAAGTCATACACACAGTTATTTTCCTTACAAGTTGACCGATTGTAAGTTAATTGAATGACTGACAATCTGTTTACTTGTATGGAAAATGACTGTGACTGATGACTGAAAAGTGTGGATCGACCTTTGAGCGGTCATGTCGTTACATTCAAATGATATTTTTTAAGCGTACAATTCGTTTAAACTAAATGAGAGGTTTTTGATATGAATGTACCTTTATTTTTCTGAGTGTACATGTCCCTAAATTCTAAATCGAACCATTTTTCTTTTTCATTGTCTCGTTCTTTATGCCGCTCCATTACGTCGCGACGCTCGGTCTGCGGTGTAGGTACATCGCCCGTTCTGGCGGTAATGCCTCAGGCTAAATCGAACCATTACATGTCTCTAAATCGCTGTTTCCCAACTGGTGGTCCGCGGGCCGGAGGTGGTCCCTGAGACCCTTAGAAATGGTCCGCGGAAGAAACTTGTGACTATGTATTCTATTCCTCTGCGACAAAATCATTTTTTTAATTTAATTTTCAATAAGCAATTTCTCTGGAAGTGTTAAATTGATATCAAGATAGTCAAAATTGAACAAATCGATCGCGAACCGAATTTACAAATTACATAGTAAGCCTGGTTCCCATTGCACCAACGTCTTTTTACTTACATTTACCACAAAAGCAAATTATTATTTCCAATTTGCACATCCGAAAATTGGCTTCTTTGCAGTAGCGTCCGGACAATACTAAAGTGATTTATTGGGTAAATTCGGTGCGCTATAAGATGAGCCACGCTTATAGCGCAAGAAAATGCTCATCCATTCCGACAACGCTTCTCTCTTTTCATCCAAAAGAACTAGGCCCACTTGGTTGATTGGCACTGAATCGCTGTACTCTGCAGACCTCATGCGACTACTTTGTCCTCAACATCGTACTATTGCGAAGCCTGAAAAAGCTAGAGTACCACCCGGAAGGGCTCAAATGTAACAACAATAATCTGACCACAACTGCATTGGGTAAGAAACCATCCAAACTTTTAAATCCATCCTCGGAACGGTGGTTCATAGCAATCAGTGGCGTGCACAGACTTGTGTAGGGTATGCAAAAGAATAACGCCTGTGATACACATGGAACTGCACTGTAAGCTCGAAATTTGCTGAAACCAGATAGCACTGTGCGATTGAGACAACATAAATAAAGATATCCGGCATACAGAAAATTCAGTTTTGTTTGAAATTCAAGTCAAAGCAAGCACAACTGTACTAGTAGAATATAACTTTTAAGGGAATCGTTCTAAGGTTCAGTAAAATTGTTTCAATTCAACTCTATCTCTACCTTAACGCTGAAAGATGCACTCGTCTATAAGTTTGAAATTGCAGTTTCAGCGACTAGTTAATCTAGTGTCATCGCATCTATAAAAAAAAATGGAATTAATTTTTTTTTTTATTTAACTAAAAAAGAGTGGTGCTTTCGTTTATTCAAAGCTCATTCCTTTTATATTTTAGAATAGTCCTCGACATATTTTATAGAGAAATGTTCGATTTTGTTCGCCAAGGTATGCATGCTTTTCGTTCATTTGCATTTAGCAGGCGTTGAATGCGATGGAGTGCGCATGAATCTCATACAATTTGTGTGTGAAATGGAAGCCCGAAAAGATTATGCTTATTCAGCAATCATATAGAATAGAGAATTGATTGTGAATTGAATGACGAGTTGTTTTGTTTAAAATTAATACGGGCAACATGAACAATACAATCAATGAGTAATTGGATAAAGATGAATAATAAAGGTTCATTTTAAAAGAGAATGACAGGGTATGCACTGCTTATTGGCATATATGGCGTTCACGCCACTGGCAGCAATTCCCTTCGAGGTTAAGTTGTCCGCAGACATCTGCGGGTTGGGAACCACTACTCCAGATCGAACCATTACATGTTATTCCAGATCCGGCAAATTTTGGCATCAGAAATGCTTCCTATCTGCATTACAAAAAATAAAAAGGAGGCAGGAACAAATGTCTTTCTTCATAAAAATGATTGGCCTGCCATCATTTTTCAAACTAACAATGTGGCCCACGTAAAAATTAAGTTAGACATCCCTGATTTTAGGCATAAATAGTACTGCTGTTTTCCGTATGCCCTTAAAATATGTTCCCGAATGTAATAATAAATTCACAACAATAAGAACCGCGAAATAAAACCTTTAGACCACACATATTTCGTATATTGTTTAGTGTCACTTTATTTCACGCTTTTAAAAATTTATGATCGAAAAAATGTACTTTACTGCGAAAATATTGCTTTTGGTGTTATAATGTTGATGTATGAGTGTATGACGTGCTATGGAAGAACTGGTGAAAATTGTTAATTTTCTCCGCATTTGTATTTATTTTTATGTATACTTTACGAAATTCATTGCATTATGTAAAAGCCATGAATAATAATGTTCGTGACATTTTCTTTATTTAAATTTTTTTCATGAAATTACGTATAGAAGGAAATTCTTTGGAAATTGTATATAAGAAGGAAATCCCTACAATTGACAAATTTGCAAATACGATTATATTTAGCACACAGAAAATTAATCAGAAGAACCAACAACACAATCATTATGCTGATCCTAGTATATTTCTGGAATAGCTTTACTCTTGCTTCCCATCGTGATTCTAATGAAATATCCCACAGTGTACTGTGTGCGTACTTGCCGTCGTCGTCTCTAATTAATTCATAGCAATTAGGCTACATCATTAAATAACAACTGGATATCAAGTTCCTATTATATGTATGTTATCCGAAGACATTTTCCTTAAGGATTACAAATTCATTACACTCTCTATACACTTTCTTCGCCTTTCGCAGCATCTGCGTTGACCTCATTTTCATTCGAATATTGCTCTCCGTAATATTCCTTCAAAGAACTCCTCGCACTTCGACACACAGCATTGATTAGCGCCCAGTGAAAGAGAGTTCAAAACTCATTTGCTGTGAATGTCGGCACTTAGCTTGCTTAATACAGCGTATAGTGTACCCGAAATCATCATCCTCATTATTATGGCATGGTGAATATTGTCAGGGACACATGACCTGTTAAAAGTTTACATCATCAAAAGTCGGCGAGGGCTGCTGCGCCAATAAATAGCTCAATATAAATTCAAGACCCCCTCATTAGCTATCACACCATTCACCATAATAATGTCGCCAATGAAAAGGAACTCTGTTCTCACAAGCGTGCTATTCATCAGCCAACATTCGCACTGTATGGTGATGATGATGATGATGTGATGTTCTTCCTTGCGTGTGATCAGGATTATGTTTTCAGTCTTGCACTATTCAGCCTTTCATTTACACACACTTTTCATTAGAGAAGCGCACAGTGGTGTCACAACGTTTTGTTTTAAAGTTGATGAAAGTGATGCGAGTCACCTGATGTTTTGTATATATGAATGTCATGACGAAAAGACGTTGAGTTTAGGGCAGCCCACGCATTCACCACCCACCATTTATATAATCTGCTATCCGGCAGATTTCGCCTTACGAGCCGATTTAACATGTTACCAACACGGACGATGTGGGCGATTGGGTGGTCGTTTGTAAGAAACGGTCCGACTGTAACAACAGCTCCCAACCTCTGACGTCAATCTAACATTGAAAAAGTTTTTTTTTTACTTCGTCTTCTTTTCTTCTAGGAGTTATGGTAGTTCCTTGGCATTTGAGTGTACATTTCCATCCATAGGCATTGCTTCTTAGATTATGTCGTCTTTTTTTCTTTGATACATGTCATGTGTGCATATCCTTGATAAATGTGCGTCGCGTAGGTGCCTCGACATTGAGAGGTGTAATGGGCCAAGGGTGTAAATGGGACACAATCAGGCTGACTTATGGGAAAAATTTCTAATGAATTTTTCCTGCGTGTCTAAAAGCAACATGAATAACGATTTTTTACATTGTCGCGTCGTGCGTCGTCGTGCCCTCTATTGTGCAATCGACCATAGTGTTCGTGGACGCGAAAATAGCACAAAAAATCGATGGATGATTAGGTTAATTTCGTGAGCCGAAGCAAGGCTTGCTTCATGTAGGATAGAGAGTTTATGCCCGTATATTTTTAGGATTTTATTGGGATTCTTTTATAGTATAAACTGGTATCGTTGGATGTTTCCAAAAAAAGTTGTATGAGAAAAGAGCACAGACGACTAATAATAATAATTAATGATTTATCGATAAGTCTGCTGATTTTTGGGTTCGATTCTTTAATGGTGCTGTATTAGCAAGAAATCACGTAACAGCCATTTTACTATACATATACAGTTTGGTTTCCAAGAGGAAAACGATAACGAAGTAAAACATAAATAGGAATGCGTCAGAAGCGAACGTGTAAAGCCTCGGAGCTGGCAGCTTTGCATAATCCGAGCCTCGAAGGGGCTAGTCTGGGAGAATGGCCCTGACAAAATGCTTACACGCCTATACTTAGGACTTCCATTCCGACGTGAAAAGCAGCGCTACCTATCGCTTTAAGCTGGTGGGGTGGGGTAGTCACAGGTCAAATCAACCTGGGATATGCATATCTGATTTCATGGGAGGCCACACCTGATATGACACAATCTAGTACAATAGGCCTACTGCCTTCAGTCCTGCGAATCTCTTCGGATTCACGCCCCTCTACAATGTACCTGCTATGGAGAAGTTTTTATCAAATAGTGTATCTCGGGGATGGGTTTGCCTACTACTGCCCCTAGGTGTTGGACTCGAGGTGACTGGCGGTTGTTACCCAAGTCAACCAGCTGGAGTTGCGGCCCGGGGTTGGGTTTCATAAGCTAAGTGGATGCATTGGGCGAAGAAATCTCCATTTGACAATTAGATCCTGTCAATAAAATTCTGAAGGTCTAAACAGTCCAATGGACCGGGAGGTAACAGCGTAAAGCTTAGGCACTCTTCTGACGGTATGGTCCCGTAGATAACTCTCGCTGTAAGGCGAAAGGCCGTCACTTTCATTTTTTTTAGTGTCTCGTCTAACGATGAAACTGACAGGACAATGTACCTGGAATGGCGGTATAAAGTCAAAGGCAGTTCATCATAGACGTTACGCAACAATTTCACATTCATTATATTGCCAGCTGTTAGAAGGTTCCAAAAAATTGAAGTGACTTTCACCTGTTACCTATCGCCTTACAGAATTCCTGAATGTAGCGCATGTCATTTACCGTTATCATGTTTGGTGGCGTGGGCGAGAGCTGTATGTCGGACTCTCATTTACCAAAACTTGAATCACCTGCATCGTCTATGGAACCTACTTTATGCCGGATTTCTACCGGCTAAAACCAGATCACTTACGTCTCCTTGCCTCCTACGGCACCACCACTCGGTATTACTTCGCAGGGGCGGCTTTGGCTAATTAGCCATCATGTCGTGTTGCTGACTTCCATCTAGCTTTTTCTTTTCGAAGTTCCTTGTGAATACTGCACAAAAATTCACTCACTGCCTCCCAATTCTGTTGGCACTTCACCATACGATTCACCTGATTATGTGGGTTTAACGTTTCCCCAAATTTCACATTCAGTTGCGTGTGTCGCGCGCTAAATCTCGGACATTCAAAAAATAATGCATCCAGCTTAAATCGGTACAAGTATTGTCGATATGCACCAGGTCCCCTTTGGAATTGAGTTAAATAGTGGTTCACTTCACCGTGTTGGCGTTCGACCCATTTTGCAATATCAGGAATGAGAGAGTGATTCCGTCTACCGCTTACAGCTTCCTCCCACCGCAATTGCCACTGTCTCATGCTTTCCTGTCTTTCCAACCTTTTTTGCCTTTCCAAGTCCGCTGACGTGTTATTACATCGACCGCAATACAATCTGTCTTCCTCCTCAACCAGAATTCCTATTGGGATCATTTCAGCAACAACGTAAGCAGCTTCGTGCGAAGTTGTTCGGTACGCAGAAAACACTCTCAATAATCTCCTGCTTGCTCTTGGACCGCCAATATATTCGGCATAATCCTTGCTAAAGCCAGGGTGGCTACCGCCGCTTTATCGCATACAAACTTTAAATGCTTTCCAAAGTTCGGTCTCGAATCTATCATAACCCCCAATACGCAGATGTGTTAGTGGCATCCAATTTCCAATATCTTAACTGCTTTTTTGTTGAGGTAGTTGAGATCAACAGCACGCACGGCAGTGTTATTTATCACCATAAATTGGTACTCGTTGAACATCTGAGTGAGATTATAGTCCGTCACATGGGTCGTGAGTTCGAAATACACCCAACCCAACCCAACCCATGACTCTGTGCACAGAAGATGCGTGCACTAGCCACTACACCATAGCCAGACTACAGTGCTTTTGGGTCGATGCAGACCAATTGACTGTGTTTAAAATGTTTTGAAACTTACTCTCTTCATAAAAAGAGGCTACAAGGATTGCCTCTGCGATATCATTCATAAGCATGACCACCGTTACACCCTAAGGCATGGCAATTTCTAAAATGTCAGTATACATGATGATAAACAGCAACGGCCCAAAGACTGAACCCTGTGGAACGCTGTTACAATAAATATTCTATTCGGTAGTAAATCGTATGGACTACATCGAACGTAGATATCATTCGTCTAGAGGCGTACTGTTGATCTGAGGCAACAACCACACTGGTCTGGGTTCGCCAAACAGCGTGATACAAAATATCAAAGTTGTGGACAACACAACACTTATGGACTACATCGAACGTAGATCTCATTCGTCTAGAGGCGTACTGTTGATCTGAGGCAACAACCACACTGATCTGGGTTCGCCAAACAGCGTGATACAAAATATCAAAGTTGTGTTTCAGCAAAATGTAGGTGCCCACTTCATCAACTTTTTTAACGCCCATTTTCGATTTTGAGTTTTTTCCAGGCGGTTTTCGGCGGTCAAATTGGGCATATAAATTATCCCATCCTTAGATGGCTGTATCTTCGAAATGGTGATAGCTAGGACCCTGGAAGTGTAGGTCTAGATGCCCTCATTATCGACTTTTTCGAAAATGTTCAAAAACAGAAAGTTGGGATTTTGAAGCTTTCTCAGTCGGTTTTCGGGAGTCAAACTCGGCATATATTACCCCGTTTTTAGATGGCTGTATCTTTGAAACGATGATAGCCAGGACCCTGGAAGTTTCAGCAAAATGTAGATCTGGATGCCCTCTTCATCGATTTTTTGAATTCCAATTTTCGAAAATGTTCATATGAAAACAGAAAATTGCGATTTTGAGGCCTTTTCAGTCGTTTTTCAGGGGTCAATTGGGGGAATCCAATGTACCGATTTTGGACAGCTCTTTTGCGTTGGACTTGACAAGCTCCGGACAGAGTGGGGCCGGCATGAGACACACCCTCTCTCTATCACTACTGTATAGACAATCTATTCAAAAATGATCTTTGCAAAAAATATTCTCGAAATGAGCAGCATCTAGATGGGTCCGTATCAATTCGGGTATCTTGAAATAACTTTTTTTTTGCTTTTCCCACGTTTCACGAAGGTGAATTCAACACAACCAGTATTTAAAATTAAGATAAACTTCAACGCCTTGTTAGGTTTTATTCAAACGGCGCGCACCATACGACTCTCGCTCACAGGTTCATTAATACAAAAGGCAAGAGCAAATCCAAAACAATCTACGGCTTCGGCACAACACAATAAAGGGTAATTCAGCAGAGGTGATTTGGTCCTACCATCCTCCGGTATGTCCCCTCCCAAGGTTAATATCGGTGCGTCATCGAACTGTCAATTTCGTTTGCTGCTTTTCAGAAATCTACGAGCGGTTCTATTCGACGTGCGTGACGACTCCGATGACTCGCATTTTAAGGCTGATTCACCAATATAGTTTTTCCTTCATTGGTACGATGACTTTTTTTCGTAGCACAGAGACATCGCATGCTTTTTTCAGATAATTTGCCATCTGTTCTCCAGATCCAAAAATTTCCAACTTCCCCATCGTGCATTAATATCTCGAGCTTTCCGTTAGAGCTTTTCGTTTCAAGTTTTCTTGAGCGGTCTTTAATCTTTCTTAGATAAATTTTATCGTTAAAAATTAGTGAAGTAAATTAGACTCGAGAATGTTTTAGTTGCTTTGCTGGCAGGGTGCCTCATTTTATAACTTTTAAGGATCATCCAGTTGAGTGTATTTGGACCATGGATTACTGCGATTGCAATGAAAATTATCTTAGGTCGATGCTGGTGTAGTGGTTTGTAACACAATACAGACTGCGATGGGAGCTAACGACCTACCGAAGGTCAGATCGATTATTGAGCCTATATTTCGCTTAAAAAAGGTCTTAATTCGTGCAGAGTTCCAAAAATAATCTTTAATTTCTAATGCCACCGATTAGCACAACAGCTGATGGTCACAGATGGTCTAGGAACTGATTTTTTACTCAAAATCAAAGATTTGTTTTTAAAGCGTAAAGGGAATTAGAAAAAACCTGTCCCTAAACTTTTCCAACAAAAGCTTCATATAGAATTACGAAAAAAAAACGTTCAATTAACTGATTTGCAGAAAATATACCGTTACATACCTGTGAGAAATTTTCCATTCCAAATGCGAAAAAGGTTCCATGAAAAAAAGAGAAAAAGTTTAATTGTCAGATTATAAGAGAAGTGCATACAAAAGAATAGGTAAAAGGCATAGTAAAATGTACATTAATTAATGAATGAATAATTGAATTAATTCATTAATTTTTTGCTACAGTACCACACGCTGGTATATGAATAAAGTCCTTGTGATTATGAGTCCGCACAATCTCATGTAAAAGCGTAGATTCAAACTGCAAAAGCTCAAGCTCGCCCATAAAGTTCGCCATCACAAGCGCGAGTTCGAAGCTACGATATTATGACAAACGGAGGAGCCAAAACGTATTCTCTTCGTGTTTTCTAATTTTTCCACCATATGTAAAGTCCTTAAAAAATCCCATAAAAGTGCACTTATTTCTCCACTCCATGAATAATAATCCTCCATTATGCGAAAGACGAGAAGTCAAACAAATCAGCACAATACTCGTACATCATAGAAAAACATTCCAAATCAAAATTGTAAGGATTGTGAGATCCACATAATGCATATTCGTGCACAATGCCAATGTAAATGATTGGAAAAAATCTCATGCTATGCTCCGCTCTGCTCCTTCTTCCATACATGTCCTACGTCTACGTCCATATACCCTTTCATAAACGTCTTCGTCGATCTGAGCCATTTTTTTTTATGGGAAACCATTAAAGTTAATTTTGACGAAAGCCATTTCAATGCTTGGAAAAATGATTGAAGAAAAGAGTTGAGTCTATGTGTGGAGCTGTGTATATGTATGATGCCATTGTTCACAGAGTGGACGATATTGACAACTCGAACAAGGATCAATTCAATGTAATTGAAAGTACAGAAATAGAGTTGACCTCATTTCACTTGGGGTTTGTCGTCGAAGTTGTTTTTGCCTTTTCAATACATGAATCAATTAGTTCAGGACATACTCTGCTAATCGTAATTAAAAAAAAAATTCTTTTTTACGTTTTCGATTTGGTTCCAACTTGGTGATTGGTCAGTCGGTGCGATATGCTCTACTCATTGACCTTCTAAAACAGTATGGAATAGAAGCAAATTCATTAAAAAAAATGAAAATCGTAGTATCAGCTTTTGACATTTCTCACGTCAATTATTCAACATTTGACAAATATAACTGTCAGATTTCACAAAAAGAAATGTCAGATTTGACAAATCGAAACGTCAATCATTCAGATTTGCCAATTCGAAACGTCAATATTTCAAAATTCAACGAATAGAACTGTCGAATTTGGCGTATTTGGTAATACAATTTAGACCAAAAATGTTTCCTTAGATGTTGAGACATTATTTAATTGGTCCAAACGTATTCCACACTTAAAATTTCTAAGGTTCTATACAGGGTGTCCCGCAACTGGTTAGCCATAGACCAATGGTAGACTCTACAGGATGTTTTAGGAAACATGTCGCCAAAATTATTTCTCTAGCTTTTACCGTTAAGGAGTAATCGCCTTTTTTGTGATTCTTGTAAAAAACACGACTTTCTTCGAAAAACTCCCAATTTTCTAGCTTCCACTTTAGCCAAATCAATGTTTTTCATATTCTTCTGAAAGTACACAAAATTACCAATAAAAGGACATATCGAACGTTTCGAACGGTTTCGTATCTTCCGAGATACGACGTTTTGAGTTTTGCAGAAATGTCAATTTCAATTTTTAATGTCAAAATTAAACCCGAATTTCGTAACGGTACATTGTAGTGGCAAATCTGCAAAGTTGACAAAAGTTGGCGTAGTATCGTAGCTTTCGAACGGCATATAAGAATAAATCACAGAATCATCCAGTTTGTGAATAGTATGTGTAAAAGGAAAAAAAAACATAGTCCGTAAGTGAAAGAAATCTTGCTTTTACTTGGAAATAGTTCAGTCATATAAGCATTTCCAATAGAAAAAAATACAGTGAGGCTATTTTTTCTTGGTCTTGAATCAGTGGGGTCCCAGGAGTCTAAAACTCATTTTACTAAAATAAATTTGATCGGAAAGGTCCCAAAAAGGGCGAGGTTGCGTGGACGACCGAGAGCTCGCTGGGAGAACTCCGTAGGTGAAGACGCCCACCAGCTGCTGGGATTCCGAAACTGGAGGACAAGGTCACGTAACCGCGACAATTGTAGGTCAACGATTCAGGCGGCCAAGGCCCGACTTCGGGCTATCGTGCCACATTGATGATGATTTATTCGACCGTAAGGTCGCTAGACATACAGTGACTTCACCGCTGCGTCGCGTCTTTCCTGATGATGGAATGTGCAGCTGCGGATTTATCTGAAGATATGCAGAGCTCGCATTCATGACCTTAGCTCTGTAAATGGTCAAGCAATATTATATTTTTACTTTTTAGGAAGAGAATGAAGAAATAAAGTTTATTTAAAATGGCGAAGTTCTCAGCAGCTGCACTTCACCTCACATCCTCCACAGTGCATTTTTCCCATTAAACAACCTTAAAACTATCAAAAAACTTCTTAACATTTTAAATTTCCTATGCACAGGAAATTAATGCACTTCTGCCACTCTACTATACAGCACGAACACATCGCGTGAACAGATGGCCCAGGTTGTGCTAATGAAATATGCAAAATTACGACCGTTGAAATAGACAAAAAAAAGGTGAAGAGAACGAAACTTGATGGTATAGCACGAAAAAATAGATGTACCTAAATTGCTCCTGACTACACCATTTCCGCCCAAGACGTGACAAGAAGTCAAGGAAACACGAAATACATTGCGTCGAACTTTCTCGACTCTGCAACGTTTTCGTCGGCGCGAAACCAGTCGACCGAATTGAAAAAAAAACCATTCCCGTGACCTTGTTACCATCATCAGACGTCAGCTGTATATTTGCAACGCAAAAACATCGCAGAGCAAACCCCATATCCTGCCAAATAGCAGTCCTTGTGTATCCCCGACCTCTTCACCATTCATATAACAACAATTTAGCAAATGCTATTCCTACAATTGGATGCCGATATACAAACCTTCTGCTTCCCTCCTATGCGAGGGGAGGCTTTGGATGGGCTTTGTTCAACCCCGTTATATAGTTTGCTACGAACATCCCATACTCTGGGTTGTGGTGAAGGTGCGGGCAACATGGTACATACTGGATTTTGTCACAGGGACACTCTAGGTTGGGGAGACGTGTTATATGTGGCATGAAACAGTGCGAGAAGGATGTATGTATCTAGTAACCCAATTCCATACAATGCCCGGTAAAGTGCAATTTTCATTTTGCAGAGTTAAAGTCATATTATGACGATACGGAGCGATGGTTCAAGAGGGTGATAGTATGCAGCAGTTGTTTGGGGTTGTTGCTGCGAGTTTTCAGTTGTAGAGGGTACAAGGTAATACACGAACACGACTATGCCAGGTGCTGTTTTCAATGCTATTGCAGGTTGTGTTTAATAAAAATCGTAGAAAACGAGTGAAAATCTCGAGAAAATCTCATTGAAACTTTTAAATTGAATATTTGGCCGCATTATAGTATTCATGAAGGTTGTAAAAGTTAGCAATTTTGTTGTGGCTGCATTTCGCGTGTTGCGATGCCAGTTAATTTAGTGTGAATAAGTTGGATTTTGTAGGGTTTGAAATTGAGATCGCCAGGATTGAGTAAGAATTGCTCTGCTGGTATGTCCTATAATTTTACATATATTTACAAAATTATGAAAAATTTACGTTATCGTAAGATATAAGTCGTTACAAAATGGCTCTACGAAACGAATTGAAAGTGAGAGTAAGAGGACCAAACTGGAGTTCATCATGTACTCTCATCATTCTAAGTAAAGGTGAGTTGAAATAGATTTCCAATCTAGCAAATGGTGGATCAAAAATGGTAAGATTACGCGAAGGGCGATTCCGAGTTCTGAAACGAATACTTTCCGCTAAGATTGGAGTCAATTAGTCCATGGCAAAAATAGACAACATTCATCCAAAAGTAGCCTTCGCGCTTTCAGTGAACGCAAATTCAGGAAAAGCAGACGATCGGGGTAGTTAGCATAAGGCAAGCGAAATTTGTAAAAAAGTGTACGGGTAAAACTTCTTTGTACAGCCTCGATGTCGTTTGTGTATGTTATTTGGTTGTAAGGAGACCAGACTACACTTGCGTACTCAAGAATGCTCCGAACCAGAAAGCAAAATAGACGGACAGCATCAGATTGAATGCAGTGGAATTGGGAAGAACTGCGGAGCACAAAACCGGCAAGTTTGGATGCCCGATTCACGATGTTCTCGTAGTGGCCACTAAAATTCAATCTGCTGTCGAATGTCACCTAAATCGTTAAACGAATCCACCCTTTTGATAGGCACATTATTAATAGTGTAGAGGAAAGACAAGGGAGAAGGTTTAAGCGAAAATATCATAACACTTAAGATCATCAGCGAAAAGCAGGCTCCTGCATTTTAGGATTGGGAGTAAGTCATTCATAAAAAAAGTGAAGAGCAGAGGGCCTAAAATGGATCCTTGAGGGATGCCGGATGTAGGAGAGAAGGGAGCGGATAAGCAATTGTGAAAACTTACTTGTCCGGTGCGGTCTGTATCAATCCATTTAACTAAAGAAATTGGAATGTCTAAAGCGATGAGTTTAGTCAGAAGTCTGTGAAAACAAATCGTTTCAAATGCCTTCGAGAAATCTGTCACAAGGTTTTCGATAACATTTGTAACGTATACGACAACGGTTCTTTTTACGGAGAACATTGAAGATCTCGGACGTAAACCAGACTGGGCCTTTGCGGGACCTAGGAACGCTAAAGGGAACATATGCAGCGATGATGTCGGATAAAATATTATAAAAAGTGATCACAGCTGCGTCACATTCCAGATGATCTAGTAAATAAGACCAGTTAATTGAAGAAAGCTTAGAGTGCTATAGTCCGCTCTATAGAAGTTGAGCCTACCATACTTGCGAGGTTGGATACGAGGGTTCGAGGTTGTGATGGATAGTTCAAGAAGTAACGGAGGATGATGGCAGTCAATTCGCACATAAGGAGGAGGTTCGGACAGAAGAAGCGAGGATTTTTCAATATTCGTAAAAATTAGATCTAAAAGACGATTGGAAGCGTTGCGAATTGTGTTGATCTGTGCTACGGAGCAAAGATGCATAAATGAATTTAAACCTAAGAGATGTGATGCAGAGACGGAAGAGACCGGGAAATCAGAGTCGGAACACCATTGAATGTGAGGGCGATTGAGGTCACCACAAATGACAATGAATGAACATTTATGACTATTCAATATACGACTAACAGTTGAATACCACGATTGATAGGTTATCTACCTAAATCGCTGCAGTTAGTAGGCATGTAAACACAAGTTACAAGGAGTGTGGTTGACGAGGAAAGACAAATGCTCACAATAACACAGTCAAACGTGTCATGAGATGAGGTGAACAACAAAGATCTTTTGTGTTTATCGCTAATCGCTAATAATGCCCCCCCCCCCACCGTCTGCTTTGCCAGTGAGAAGACGATTACGATCACAGCGATAAATATTGTAATATTGAAGAACTTCAGAATCACCTATGGAAGAATCAAGCCACGTCTCGGAAATGCATATAACATCATGAACAGAGGTAATTGACGAAAGATAGAATTCCTACAATTTGGTACTAAGACCTCTAGTGTTTTGATAGTAAATAGAAATATTTAATTTTCGCGTCTTGGATGGCGCCGCCGAGGTGCCGTACGCTTTATAAAATCCTTAACGAACAACTCTGGTAGCCAGAATGAAGATTCTAAAGGAATGTCGACGTCCTGTGACACAGAAAATTTTAAAGACGAGATTTGTCGATCCGGTAAGTTCTCTTTGGTTAACTTTCTACAGTTGAACACTGCAGGTCGAAAGCCAAGTCGATTGATTAGGTGCATATGAGGAAAGCTCGTCCTCTGTCGTGTCGTATGCCAGCCTCAATACGAAAATTTGCCGTGGCCGAGCGCACACGCGCAAAGTAGGAGCAATAGCACCCGTAAACATTTGCGCTGCCATATCGTCCCTACGATGATTAGCACTATTACTCACGGTTGATTGCTGTGGCAAATGCGATTCAAACGATATTAGTTGATGTTGAGAGGGATGCGATGTGTAGGAGAGCTGTTTGCCTGTCGACGAGGGAAGCGCAGATAATACGACAGGAGTTTGTAAAGCATTTGACGTAGACGCTGTTAGTTGATATTCATGCGATTGATGTTGATCCTGGCGAAAATTCGGTGAATAAATAGGCGATGGTATCGAAGCAAGTAAAGGCGATTGCAAACCAGTCGATACTGATTTCTGATGTGGAAGCGATCGCGAGCAGTGAGGAAGTCGAAGCGCGCTAGCTGATGGCACCGGTAGTTGTTGAGAAACTGTTAGATGTGGTGGCTGAAGAGACGGATGAATAGATTCACTAGATGGAATCAGCAAATGAAGCGTCGATTGCGGTATTGGTGAGTTAGAGACGCTAGTTGCAAAGGTTGAAAAGGTTTAGTACGATTGTTGTCCATTTTCTTTTCCTTTTCCTTCTGAGCCTTCTGGCGAGTAGTAACGCCCACAGTTGTAGAAGGAATGGTGTTGGCGCTGGGCGGACTACACCCGTTTGTACAGCAAACAGCAAAGTTTGTACAGCCAAAACGCCTCCCTGGCAAGAGCCTCGAAGGTCTCGATGCAGGAAGGTTGTGTATGTTTGTGTATAAATTCTGCTCAAAAATAGGTTTGAAAAAAGTTCCTGGTCTTTTCAAAGCATAATTTTCAATTCTGATTGATTCAGATTTTTTTTCTCCCCTGTAATGGCATTGTAACCATGCACTACCTCAACTCATAATATCATAAGTGAATACCATTGTGCAGTACTCAAGTATCATTTCATTCATTCATATAAAATGCATGTCATGTCATCTGAAACCATTCGCGTTATTAGACACTTGCATTTTACTATGATATGAAGATACATATGTAGTTGAGTATGTGCACAGTGAGTTCATTTACTTATGATATTCGAGTTTGACCTAATTACCAAATTATGAGTAATAATCAATAACATTATTACTCATTATAGAATTAAGCTAGTGTAAGCAAAATTGTATTGTAAAAATTAGTATTTAAGGAACGATATTGTATAATAAAGAACACTATAAAGTCAAACATCGAAGCCGTATATTATGACATCATCATTGAAAAGACAACTCCCTTGGTCATCAATTTTGACGACCAATGTTAAACGTTATTCTTTACACCCCACGACTTCTGCAAACACCAACTGACGCAATCATCTTTATTAATACCTTTTCTGAAATGTATTCAAACAATATCCAAAACTGACGAGAACGCAAATTTGTTCGAGATTAAGAATAGAGAGGTTTGACTGTACTACTCTCTGAAAATGGTTCCTTATTTTTTCTCTGGCATTTTATGTATTTCATAAAGATGGAAGAGAAAATGGGTTCATTTTCGCACGAAGTCTCCCCAGCCCTTTAGTGGGAAAAATATCTGGCATGTTTTCCCAAATTTATTATTTTATAAATTTTAAGGGAATTTTTGAAAAAAAAAATTACAGAGTCATATGAGGGGGAGCGAGCTACTTGAATGTTGATTCTTTGAAAGCTAGGGGGTCGCGACACCAAAAAGGTTGCGAACCGATGGTATAGACAATTACAAAATATTGTTCGTAAGTTTCAGCACTAAAAGCGTTCATTTCTAATCGCTTAAATATTGCTCTGAATCCGTCAATTGGGGCATTATAATTCGGTTATTGTATCGTCATACCTATCAGACTGACTATTATTGGGATTAAACCATTTAGCGATGGGACATCCGCAATCTAGATCTTCCTCTTGAAAATATGCCTGCAGGTTGACTGAAGTATTAGCCTGCTTTGATATTCCGCATGTCAGTCGATCAGTTAATCTTTTTAATGAAAAGGACCGCTTGCAAGCTCACGACTTCTGATGAATAGATAGTCTTACTGAAATATTTAATCGGAGATTTTACTTTCCTTAAATGAAATATTAGCTGCGGCTTCGGTGTTGGAGCTACTTCTCAGCCAGTTGAGGTTTTCGTCCGTTTTGCGATCCTTTTTTGGTTTACTTAACCTCAACATATTTTCATTTAATTTATACTAATTCAAAACTACTTCAACTTCATTTATACTACATAATTTGAAACTATTTTTTTTTAAATATGGATGTATTTTTAAGATACATTGTGCGATTCTATTTTTACTTTTGTAACACTCATCTTATGCTTTTAATTCAAATTCATTTTTTTACTTATATCTTTTTTTTGTTCAGTTCTCATTCATCCGGGAACACAATGGCACTTGAAGAAAATCTTTCAAAATCACTTTGTATTAGGGATGGGCAAAAACGTTACTTTCCGGTAACGGTTACAGCCGTTACTGTTACTGGAAAGTAACGGTTACTCGATCCTGTTACTGTTACTTTTGATTTTAATTTGATTTCCACTACCAACTTATATACCATATCCCTTAGTTTTCCTAACCTTCATCCAAGCGCATCTTTTTGTATCATAATCGGGCGCGCGGCGGTAATTTACCGCCCTCACTTTCCCCGTTATATTTACCCAACGGTTGATAATAAATTTCCAAAAGACATCCTGTAGAAGACACGCCAACACAGTGATACCTATTATTATATTATAATTTATGCCCGCGCGGCCGGAAGAAGGCAAAGAGAATGAATACATAAAGCCAACACTATGACACTAAATGAATTAGAAAGCAATATCCACAGAAGAAAGAGTACGCACAACGCACCTGTAACAGGCCAAATACACCTGCAACTTGGTTGCCAACCTAGGTTGCAGGTACGTTACTACACACTTGCAACATTCCGGCAACGTTCACGTTCTTGCAACCTGGTACTGCAACCTGCAACATGCCTACAAACCACTTAATTTCCGGTTTTTTTGCGTGTTGCCAACTTAGGTTGCCAACCAAGTTGCAGGTGTATAAGGGCTGTAAGACAGCGTTCTAAACCTGGTACTGCAACCTGCAACATGCCTACAAACCACTTAATTTCCGGTTTTTTTGCGTGTTGCCAACTTAGGTTGCCAACCAAGTTGCAGGTGTATAAGGGCTGTAAGACAGCGTTCTAAACCAAGTCGCACTCTTTCTTTTCCCTCTTCGGAAAAAAACCCCTCACGAAATACGCTGGACGCACGGATGAGAACATCTCTTAGCTGCATCTCACATTATACATATGCAACGACACAACGCTCTCTTTTTTTCCTCATAATACATGAACGAACGAACAACATTCCAGCTTCAAATCACCTACCTTTTTAAATTGCACTCATGGAATGTAGAACATTTGAGAGAGGCAATAGACATAATCTTCGCCGCGTTTAAAATAAATAATATCTAAGCGAGCATATTAGTTTTGTGCTGGCCAATATTTCATTCATGCTTAGAGCGAACAATTATTCAAATATTTGCCAGCAATAATTCCTTCCTTGTTCCTATCTACAATCTACTGTGACGTGAAATTCCGGTTACCAAAGTCAATTCTAAATAAATAACAGGCGCGACAATCCAACATTGGACTAAGACCGCAGGATGTGTTAGTGACATCCTATTTCCAAGATCTTATCTGCTTTTTTGTTGAAGTAATGAGATCAGTATCACTCTCAGCAGTGTACCCATAAATGGGTACTCGTTTAACATCTGAGTGAGATCATAGTCCGTCACAAGCTCGTGAGTTCGAAAAACACCAAGATCCACGGTGAGACTCGAACTCATGACCCTGTGCACCGAAGGTGCGCGACTAACATGTATACTTTTTCTCTTTAGAAAAAAAAATATACAACTTTTATCTTTTTTAAAAGATTTTGTTTTATTATAGATGAAAATATGTGTTTACACTTGAGCGTTGGTCTTAAGACTAAATTCATAGATGCATTCGTCACTTAAAGATAATTCAAGGTGTGGGAATATTCATAAAATGCATAATAACGAAATATCAGATTGCATTTCTAAAATGCATGAACGTCGAAACTTTATATTCTATATTTTGTCCAGTCTGAGTTACTGGACACCGTGGTCACGTTGTCGACACAGGTATGAACCGATTTTTTTGCCTGTGTCGGCAATTCTAATGATGTAACTCCTCCCCCATTAAGACTTGAATTATCTTTGAGTGGATTGATTATTTTTAATTTGAAATTTTTGTTTCTCTTGAATATGATAATACATATGAAAATTAATATGATCAAAATTATGAATGAAATACTTGTACCAATTGTTATAACTTTTGTTTTATGATATTTGAGTTCGGTAATTTCTTTAATATTATTTTCCTGATTAAGAATAAGTTCTTCAAAAGTCAATTTAGAATTTAGTAAGGATGAATATGTGTTTTCTGTGATAACGAACTTACTTATAAATTTTGTTTCCATGTTGCTGTATATTTGGTTTCCAATCTGTATAGTACAATTTTTAAAATTTACAAAATAGTTTCCATTGAGCAAAATTTTTCTATTATCACAAGAGCTGTTGAACATCACATTTTTCACATTTATTAGTATTATAACATCTTCTTCAATTTCTATAAATTCTGATTCTATGTTTTTGATATATTTACAATTGTTTTTGAGTATGCAGTTTTTGCTGAGTACAAGTTCACTGAATGTTTTTCCTTTTTGATAAGTAAATGTTTGATTGTTATGTTCGATTACAAATTCCAATTCTTCGTCAATTTGTTTGCCATTTTCAGTTGGAATAGGAATGAATATTTTTTTATTGAATTTTGTTGTTTCTACAGGAATTTTGATGGCTAGTATTATTGTGTTATTTATGTATTTAGCAACTCCTAGTCTCATATTTAACAATTTATGGAAATCAATTTTGTAGGTGTTTATTTCTTCGCTACTAAGTATACTAGGATGTAAAGTACCTGATTTTGCGGAAACGATATTATCTTGTATATTTGCAATTTGGTTCTCTAAAATAGTTATTTTTAACATTTGTTGTACTAGAAAAATTTCGTCAGTATTTCTCTTATCTGAGCTAGTAATAGTATTAAGCTTTTCCGAAACTTGTAATCTATCTGATTCTATTGCGTTTTTAAGGAGGCTAAAAGTTTTGTTAAAGCGGTCATTTATTTTGACTTGTTGATTCGTCTGTTGGATAATTTCGTGATTATTTTTGTCTATAACGTTTAAATGGTTCTGTATGTCTTCCCTGTCGGTGTTGTCCATGGTTCCAAAGATCCAATTCATCACGTTACCACCCAAATTAATCAGACCTCTCTTAACCTTATGTGGTAGTAGAGTTTTAACCGAATTTCTTATATTTTCAATATGATGAAGGGCTAAGTTTATATTTAATTTAGGCTGTAAGGATTTTATTGTAGATTCCAGATCGTCGACTATTTCAAGTATTTCAGCCGGGTTAATAATATGCAATACTATTTCGAATTTGGTAGCTAATTCTACTTCATCCGTCTTGATTTGGGTGTATCCAATTGTAGAGTTTATTTGGTCAATTATAAGATTTTGTTGTGTCAAGGTGGGCATAAGGAACAATAGACCTAATGTGAAGAGTATCTGAAAGTCAAAAATGAGTTCAACGGTTTATTTAGGAGAGTAATTTTCCTTGTATTATTTCTAAAATCATCTTTTGTCTGAAATATGGTATGTTATCTTGAGTAAACGTTATTTTATGATTTCGGGATAGGTAGTCCGCAAACATACAACTGAATACACCACAATCATTTCCATTAGATTGTTGAGGTATATCTTTGACGTTTTCTTTTACAATATCAGAAGTGTCAAATGGGACTTTTCGTTTGTCTTCTGATTCTGATTTTAAATAATTTTCCAGGGTATTTAATATTTCTGGGTTTGAAGAACCCATGGAGTCATAGTATGAAATTCTTTTGTCTTTGAGGTGTACAATGACTAAGCACCAATGTGATTGACGAACATGTACAGGGACTAATATCATGTCATACGAGAAGAGATCAATCTTTCGAGTCCATCTTTTGACTCTGTCGTAACCTGAATTTAAAAGGCTTTCAAGGAAAAATGTGTTCATTGCAAAGACCTTACTATTTCGGTTCATGATAAGGTTCAAGTAGAAATTTATGATTTTATCATTTAACCATGCACTTGGACCTAATGTTTGAATATCTTTTCGAGTTATATTTATGTTAAATTTTGATATTAAAATTTCGTTTTCAGGACCTTGGTATAATGCCTTATTGATGGTTTCTTTTTGTTCGTCTGATAATTCAGAAATTTCTGTATCTAATTGAGTTGTATTTGTAGAGCTTTCATTGTCCTTACTGTTCTCAGGGTTGTTTTCAAACTTCAAAGGTCTTTTAATGTTAGATTCGTGAACGTTTTCAAAATTGTGTTTCCGAAATTTTGGTTCTTCCTTGTGTCTAACAGATTTATAGTTTTTGATGAATCCGACTGCTCTGTTTTCTGTATATTCTTCCCTATTTTTGTTTATTTTATTTATTACCTTTTCTTTAGTTCGTTGAATTCGTTCCCTTATAACTTGATGATTAATTTTGTGGTCTTGAACTTCCAAAGGAGTGGCTTTTATTGCAGAATGATAGGTGTTGTTATAAAATTTTACTGCCTGTATCATTTGAATCCGTATTGGGAGTTTTTCTTCCAAATTTAGGGCTCTAATTTTTTCGGTGATCGTACTATTAAATCTTTCTGCATCAGCGTTACCTGTATGGCTATTGGGTTTCGTGAAATGGTACTCAATTTTTTCATGGTTAAGAAAGTTTTTAATAGTTGTTGTATTAAATTCATTATCAAAGATAAATTTTTTCACATTACCTTTGATCGCTAAAAACAGTTTGATTTTTTCGAGTACTGTTAGGCTGTTCCTATCTTCCAAATAGAAACAAGTAACATGTTTTGAAAACTTATCAATAAAGTTTATAAATGACTGTTTGCAAATGAAGAAAATATCTGTATGGATTATTTCGTTGGTAGTAAATGGAGTTTCAGTGAGATGGAATTTTTTATTAATTGGGTTTCGGTCATATTTTGCACCCGTGCAAATATCACAATTATTAATAATTGTGTGAACCGAAAGTTTTAGTTTTGGATTATATATTCTACTTTTGATACCTTCGTAGGTTGCTATAATACCAGAATGACCTGATTCGTTTTTATGGAACAATGATATTTGTTTATTCAGCTCTTCATCAGCTTCAACATCGGTTGCAAACAGACTGCATTTCACAAATTTCAGGGATTCAGATCTCCTAAATAGGTTTATTATAATTTGTTGTAGTTTATTATACTCATGATCATTTAAGTACGAATATATTCCAACCTTGCCCTTACCAATATATCTTCTTAAAACTTCAGAAGAGTTACCAGTCTCTAAATCTTTTATATCAATAAATATTCTCCTGTTGGCAAAAGGATATTCTATTTCCTTATCCTTCGATTTCGTCAAGATAATCTGGGTTTTAAATCGGTTTACGACTGTCTCTAATATTGGGATGTGGTCATTGAAGTTTTCCTCTTCAGAGTGAATAGTTTGCATTTCTAATGACTCATTTAGTGCATTTATTTCATAATCAGATTTATTTTGAGAAAAGATAGCATTTAGATCAGAACTTAAGTCCTCGTTCTTTAGAACGTTGATTTCATTCTGAGCATTTATTCTGCTCAGGAAGTCCGCTATCTTGTTTTCCTTTCCCTTTATATAATCTATTTTCATGTCATATTCCCCAAGTGATATAAGCCATCTTTGTAATCGTGGGTTAATATCTTTGCCTGAATACTTAGCATGAAGCCATTTAATTGGCTGATGGTCTGTTTGAACATCAAATTCCTTTCCGAACAAATAAGGTCTAAAATATTTAGAACCCCAAACGATTGCAAGCAACTCCTTTTCTATGGTGGAGTAGTTGCGTTCGTGATCGTTCAATGTTCTCGACGCATAGCAAATTGGGTGTCCATCCTGTGTCAGGACTGCTCCAAGAGCAAAATTACTTGCGTCTGTTACTAATTTAAATCGTTTATTAAAATTTGGATACCTGAGTATCGGAGGATTAGTAATAATTTCTTTAAGCTTCTCAAAAGCTGATATATAGTTAGGGTCGTTTGGGTTTATTTTCATACCCTTTTTTAAAAACCTTGTTATAGGGTGTGCTACCTTGGCATAGTCTTTTATGAATTTGCGGTAATACCCCGTAATACCGAGAAATTGTCTAATTTGTTTAACTGTCGAGGGAAGTTTCAAATTTCTAATGATTTCAATTTTACTTGGGTTGGGTTTAACTCCTTCAGGGGTTAATATATGACCCAAGTATTCGGTTTCCCTTTTAAGGAAGTTACACTTATCTATTTGAATCTTCAAGTGTGCTTCTTCCAATCGCTGAAATACCCTTTTAATATTATCCAAATGTTCTTCTAACGAAGTACTAAAAATTAGTATGTCATCGAGAAAAACCACGCAGATTTTATTTATCAAACCCTTCAATATGTTGTTCATTAGCCGCTGGAAAGTGGCTGGGGCATTTTTGAGCCCGAAGGGCATCCGGATGTATTCGAAATGCCCAAAAGGTGTTGAAAAGGCAGTTTTCTTCCTATCTTCTGGCTTAACTAAGATCTGATGGAAACCCTTAGCCAAGTCCAGAGTAGTGAAGTATTGGGCGCGACCTAGCTTATCGAGGATTCCATCGATGTTTGGAATCGGGAATTTATCACTTATTGTGACCTCGTTAAGACGCCTGTAATCTATAACTATTCGCCACTTCTGTTTTCCCGAGTTATCTACCTTTTTAGGGACAACCCAAAGTGGACTATTATAGGGAGAGCTGCTATGGGTAATTATCCCTTGCTGCAACATCTCCTGCATTTGTCGTTCAACTTCATGCTCGTGAACCCGGGGATATCTATATACTTTGGAATAGATAGGATTGCCTGTAGTTATAATTTCATGTTGGGTTTCACTTGTACATGTTAATTTATCCCCTTCTTTGTAAAATAGGTTTTCATGACCTTTTAAAAGTGTCAATATACTTTGTTTTTCATGAGAATTTAAATGACTCAAGTCTAATTGTTCGATGTTTCCAGACTCAAGATTGCAAACTTCATGTATTATAAATGGATGGTCACTATATTCAAAGTAAGATTTAGTTTGGTTTACATCAAGGAAACCATTTTCAAGATTAATTTTAGCTTTAAGAGGAACTAAGAAGTTTTGTCCAATAATCGCATCATACTTGCGACCAACTAATTCCATTGACTTCCAAGATAATGTGCCGGAACTATTAAATTCGTCCGGTATTGGTGTTATTATTTTATTACGAATTTCGCTTATTCCGGTTAGCGTTGAAAAGAATAGAGGTTTTGAGAGTTTTTGTTCTAGGTAATTTTTAAAAATGTTGGGTCTGAGAATACTAGTCTCTGACCCCGTGTCGATTAGACATTTAATTTTTATATTATCGATGGTAAGAGTTACTATGGGCAACCTGTTTCTCGAGGCTTTTCCGAAAAATTTACGTCCTGTTTTTGAATATTGTCTACTTCCATTGGTTGTGGAGTATTCCAATTTGTATTTGGTCTAAAATGTCCTGAGTTATTGTAACGTTCGTTTTGTCTTTGTCTATATTGTCCTGAATTATTATAACGTTCGTTTTGTCTGTTGTAGTTATTAAAGTTAAATTGTCCCTGTCTTTCAGTGTAACCCATTTTATTATTATTAACTGGACCACTATGTCTGTGATTGATCTGCCCGGAATGACTATTGAATTTTGAATCGCTATTGGTCCTGTATTTGCCACTATAGTTTTTGGAATCGAAATTATTTTTGTGGCTAGAAAATTCTGGTTTTTTTCTAGTATTTGACTTATTATTTAATAAAGTATTGTTGTGTTTGAATTTCCGGTATTGGTAATGAACAACTTCTGTCTCATCCAGAAGACAGAGTTCATCAAATTTGTTAAAAATTTCGATTAAGCTCATATTTTGAGAAATCAAATGACGATAACTACCCGTTAGCATGTCTTTGACAATATCTCTTAAATTTTTGTCGTTATTTTCAGGGTTATAATTGGAAGGTTTAAAATCATCGTATTCATATAATTCATTTAGTTTTCTATTAATAGAATTAATACTATGAAAAAGTTCTCTTAAATTTTGTACCTTAATGTTTCGACAATCATCCATTAGTTTCTTATAATTGGTCCTCGGTCGGAAATGGGTTTTGAGTGCCGCTTTAGCCTGGTCCCATGTTATTTCATCGCCTAGTTGTTGTATGCACATCCTTGCCTCGCCTTGAATTTTCTCCTTGATGACTGTGAGGAGTCCAAACCGCAGAAGTCCTTCGTCGTTCACACAAAGGGATACAGTGTTTTCTACACTGTGGATAAACTCCTGTAACGAAAAATGGTCACGGCCAGTAAATGTCCTAATATGGTCGAACTTTTTTAGGATTTGATCAGCACTTAACTGGAAGGCTCTAATGGGTGGAGCTTGAGCCACTTGCTGCGCCAGCTGGTTCCGGAGGGCTGCTATTTCGTTCGCATGATTCATTTGTAATTGCTGCATAGCTTCCTGCAGCATCTGGAGTTCGCCTTGTGCCATGTTTTCAAAATTCCTATTCGCGTCGAAGATTCGGTTTCGATGCCTTTCCATACACTTTTAAGAAGGGTTAAATTCAAGTTCAAACTTTCACTTCGATTTTCCAAACGGTTTAAATGTACACTTCAAATTTTGTCAGATTATTTAATTTAGTTTAAGAATTACAAACAGTTCAAACTTTCACTTCGATTTTCCAAACGGTTTAAGTGTTCACTTCAAATTTTGTCAGATTATTTAATTTAGTTTAAGGATTACAAACAGTTCAAACTTTCACTTCGATTTTCCAAACGGTTTAAATGTTCACTTCAAATTTCGTCAGATTATTATTTAATTTAGTTTACAATCACTGTTTATTATTTATATACGGTACGAGAATCACTGGATCCTTTTCTTCAGAAAGGGATCCTACCGACTGCGCCACTAACATGTATACTTTTTCTCTTTAGAAAAAAAAATATACAACTTTTATCTTTTTTAAAAGATTTTGTTTTATTATAGATGAAAATATGTGTTTACACTTGAGCGTTGGTCTTAAGACTAAATTCATAGATGCATTCGTCACTTAAAGATAATTCAAGGTGTGGGAATATTCATAAAATGCATAATAACGAAATATCAGATTGCATTTCTAAAATGCATGAACGTCGAAACTTTATATTCTATATTTTGTCCAGTCTGAGTTACTGGACACCGTGGTCACGTTGTCGACACAGGTATGAACCGATTTTTTTGCCTGTGTCGGCAATTCTAATGATGTAACTCGCGCACTAACCGCTAGACCAGCCAGACTACTAAGTCAATTCTAGTAAGTTACAAAATTGCTTCTTGTCTATGTTAACAGGAACAGAATTACAAATAGTCATAGTTCAGAACCTGAAATACGATAAACATTCCTTGTAACTAAATACAAACCCAAAAAAAAAACCAGACCAAGTTCTAATCGTGCGAATAGCAAGATATAATATAACCCTACACCCATGTACACACCTAGAAGGCACCCAAAACCCAAAATATTCAATTTCATGTTTTTTATAGGGGAGGAAGGGGTAGATGGGTAGGATCCGGCACACTTTTCATCTTTTATATGGACATCGATCAGCTACCATTTGACACAAATTTGAAGTTTTCACAATATTTTATTTATTTTATTTTATTATGGCTGAATATAGTTTTGTAGGGGAGGTAGGGGTAGGGATAGCCAGACCAACTCCACTTTCCACCAACTTCAAGGATCTGTCACAATTAGGCTTTGGTCAAAATGTCTGGTCGCTAGCGATATTCTGTCGAAAGTTATGGACGAATTACAATATCAAGAAGAAGTTTTTGTATATCCGAATTAGGCATTTTGTATATCCGAATTAGGCATTGGTCCGATTTGACCCATTTTCAATACCGTCCAAGATTTTATCAAAACATGGTGTACCCATGTACAGACCTAGAAGATATGCTAACCCCAAAATGTTCATTTTCATGTTTTTTTTTGTAGGGGCGGGAGGGTATAGATGGGTCGGACCTGACACATCTTATCAAGGCATCCAACAGCTACCATTTGATACTAATTTGAAGTTCATTGCGACATTCTATCAAAAGATATGGCTGAATATAACTTTGTAGGGGAGGTAGGGGTAGGAGTAGCCGGACCTACTCCAACTTTCAACTTAAAGTATATATCCGAATTAGGCATTGATCAAAATTTCAAGTCGATAGCGATACTGTATCGAAAGTTATGGTCGAATTAAAATATCAAGGAGGGATATTTTGTATGGGAGGTAGAGGAACCCTTGGTCCGATTTGGCCCATTTTCAATACCGTCCAAGATTTTATCAAAACAAACATCTGACCAAAATTTCAAACCGCTAGCTTCATTATTTCGGGAGTTATCGTGCGAACAGACAGACACACGGAGACACACGGACAGACAGACAGACAGGCTTATTCGAATCAGGGACCGACCCTGACCTTCAAGTAACATTTTCCAATATCATTACTAAGGAACATTTTCATTGTATGTTACTTTGGAACTGTTACTTAGGAACGTTTTCGTAAACGTTACTTTGGAACTGTTACTTAGGAACGTTTTCAGCAAATGTTACTTTGGAACTGTTACTTAGGAACGTTTTCGTAAATGTTACTTTGGAACTGTTACTTAGGAACGTTTTCGTAAATGTTACTTTGGAACTGTTACTTAGGAACGTTTTCAGCAAATGTTACTTTGGAACTGTTACTTAGGAACTGTTACTTAGGAACGTTTTCGTAAATGTTACTTTGGAACGGTTACTTTGGAACGGTTACTTTGGAACTGTTACTTAGGAACGTTTTCGTAAATGTTACTTTGGAACTGTTACTTAGGAACCTTTTCATAAATGTTACTTTGGAACGGTTACTTTGGAACTGTTACTTAGGAACGTTTTCAGCAAATGTTACTTTGGAACTGTTACTTAGGAACGTTTTCAGTACATGTTACTCGGAATTGTTACTCTTGGTAAAAAGTGTGGGAAGAGGTGGAATAATTTATGTGATGCGAAGTTTTCTGTGTCGTAGCGGAGATGTTTTTTTCTTCGTTGAGATGATAATGTTTTGAGAAGTGAATTTGAATTAGGATTTTTCTTTTGTGCCGCTGTGGGTGTTTTATATGATTTCATGCTTAGATATTGTGACTATGTTATGGAACGGTTATGCAAAGGAACGGTTATTTTTGGTTTTCGGTAACGGGTAGTAACGGTTACAGGCAGATATTCTGTTACTAGTAACAGTTACCGGAATATTGGCCCATCCCTACTTTGTATGCGACTTAATCTTCTTTAATGCGCTTCGATTAATCATCATAATGTCTATATGTCAAATCTATCATTTGTCTAGTTGCTATTTAAGATTGTTCTGTGGTATCTTATATTTATGTATTATAATTCCAAACGTACGTGACTACGGTATACATTTTCTCAGTATCTATATCTAGCATTTGTGACAAGATTTTTATTAGACTTAATGAAATTGAAAGTTTCTCGAGTAGGTATATGGACGATGACACCTTTTCGGTTTATTTGATGAAACCAGTTCAACAAGTGCTACGAATGCATATGCCGGTTGCCCTTCAATTGAACGTTTATTTCATAAAAATTTTGAGAGCCAATGTAGTAAAGTTATATTAATGAACATAATCACTAAAAGAGATTGACAATGAAATGATGATATGATAATGCATAGTGTCAGAGTAATTGAAGTCAATTGAACATTTGACGATGACTCCACATTAAAATTCGGTTGTTAGTTACTATGCGAAGGCGATGAAGGATAAATTCCGGTAATATTGACCGAGCCTTAATAAATATTGATCTGCCAATTTTTGTTTTAACAGGAGAATATACTATCCAATCAGTGGCGTAGATAAGGGGGGGTTCAAGGGGGTCCCCCCCCCCTTTGGTCACACATTTTTTTATTATTACTTTAGGTACGTAAAACAAAGTAGAAGTAAACGTTTTGCTGGAATTATTCAGCGTGTGTAGTGTTTCTGAAAAACGTGAAACCATTTTCAGAACTGCAATAAAATATTTAGCACTTCCTGAAATTTCAATAGTAAAATAGAAGCCTATCGATAAAATAGAAACACTACAGCACAGGGCTTTACGTTCATCTACTTTTTCACATTGGTTCTGTAGCCTCGCACAGGCACAAATTAAAAGATAATGTGGAACACGGGGAGCTCTTCCACAGAAGCGCAATTTCCAATGGGGAAATACAAATGCAGTACATAAGATTATAAAGGTTTCTTCAGGAGAGTGGAAAACTAATTCGAATGAAGAGAAAACGCTGCAAAACTGCTTCCAATTTTTGAGTATCCGTTATTGTTTGAGTTTATCAACATTCTTTTGTTCGCAATTTTATTGAATTTAATACGAAAAACTTTAATTTTTCAAAGCTATAATCATGATGATTTGTTTAACTAAATTTTCTATAAAAAATTTAAGAAATTTCCAAAATTGTAATATAAGACATCATATGCAGGCAGTAATTCGAAAACAAATTAACAAACATCCGGAGTTCCGCGGTACCCTTCCACTACCGCTATAGAATATGAGCTATCTCCACAGAAAATGTGCTTTCTCCACAGAAGGTAGCTTTGATTGTCCAATTAATCGCACTTTCTACAGCTATGATTTATTTTAATCTCTGTTTTGAGGTGTTTCGGCCAGAAAAGCGGCGATACTGCACAGAAAAAAAACGTGTGAATTTAACTCCAAAATGGGCCGAATAAGGTCCCACCTTTTGGATAAAGAAATATTTTATTCAACCGGTGAGATCTTATTCGGCCCATTTTGGAGTTAAATTCACACGTTTTTTTCTGTGCAGTACCGCCGCTTTTCCGGCCGAAACACCTCAAAACACCTTTTTCACAGGGAATGAACATATAACTCATAAATGAGATTTGTATAACTAGCATTGACCTCTCTATAGGTGTTGGCGACATTTCATTTACCTCTTTACGCTCTAAAATGCATAATAAATTACCTACCTAAAGTGTGATTCGATCCCTGGACCCTATGATTAGTAGACGTAGACGAACACCTTACCTACTGCGCCACCCAGGCTATAAGTGATGAAGTTTGTAGTTTATACCACACATTGTGACATTGCTCTACCATTTGTTGTCGACCGACTGCGAGTGTAGGTATACCAAAAATAAATGACAATCGGCATTTCGTCGGAAATACAGAAAATGGAATTACAAACCACATTTGGAGCGAAGTTAACACCATTTGGTTTAAATTTAAATATCATATAAACAAAAATTGATATAATTACGAATAAATTGTCGGATCTAGCGACACTTATCTTACCGTCCGCCATATAGCGGACATATAGCGGAAAATATGGGAAACACAAAAGTTCCCCCTATGAGAGCGGATAGCAGAACATGCCAAACATAATATGTATTATGAATGTCTGGCTTGGCTTGTTCTGCTATCCGTTCTCATAGGGGCAACTTTTGTGTTTCCGATATTTTCCGCTATGTATCCGCTATATGGCGGACGGTAAGATAAGTGTCGCAAGTGTCGATAAGAAGAACAAGAAAATTCTCCTTACGAGAGCTGATAGCGTAATGTTCCGAATGTCTAATTTAAGTAATTTACTAATGTAATTAATGCTGGCATCAATAGAGCTTAATTTGAGAACAATATAAATTGGAAGCCGAGTTTTGGAATCAATTAGAGCTTTGTACAACATTTGAAGACAGATATTGTACACAATGTTGATAAATATGAGGGTTTTTTTTTTAATTCTAATTTGACAGCAATTAAATATAGTAGTCCAAATCGTTACAAAGAACCTCACGGAAAAATTGGAATGCAATAACAAATTTTGTACAACAATTCAGCTTCAAATTTTTGCATAAAAATGTGAGGAGGGAGAGAGAGAGAGAGAGAGAGAGAAAAAAATTCTTCTGAATATTTATGCAAAAACTAATCAGTGTAAGAATTCAGGTTATTCACTATCTCTCACTGCTTTATTTAGTGAATTTTCTTTGTAAAGAAAAACACTGGTTACAGATCCCCCTCCCTTGTCAAAATGCTATCAACGCCATTGTTCTCAGGTACACAGAACGAAAAAGTAGCATAAATACAACGAAAAACATCATCATATCGATGAAAAAATCATCATTTTTGAGCCGATGCAATGATTCTTCAATATTATGAAAACGTATGCATCATTCTGCAATCACCAATACATACAAAGATAATTTCAATGAATTTGTTCATCATTCTTATTGACGTAATAATACAATTGATACAAATGTTCATAATATTAATGAAATAATTTTAGACTATTAATGAATTAATTCATGGAATTAATGAACCGTATCGTAGTATATATGAAAGGCTCCTTGATCATGGTGAAACTTTTACGTCATTTTAATGTACATTTTTCATACTATTTAAGGTGAAGTTGTTAATCAGCCCATGATTGCCTTTGTAAACACGACGAAATGGTGTACAAATGTACGGGAAAATTGTGCCGTCCGGGATTCAAACACGCGAAAATCCACTGAAACTAAATACATATGTATTCCTCTCACTTTTTTTATTTCAATGTTCTCACAACCTCTTGGTGCCTAAATATAAATATAAACACAATTTTATGAAAAAAATTTTTTATTATTACAAAAATAAATCATTGTAAAAGTTGTAATAGTAAAATACATTATAGAAATCAAAATATACGATTATTAGTAGGAGTTTAACTTCCAAAAATTCAAAGGCACTAAATGAAACACTGAATAAAACACAATACAATAACTGTAACACTCAATATCACTTCTGGAACACTGGAACAAATCGACACGACTGACGAGAAACAGAGTGATTTTACCGTCTTAGAATTGCATTGCATTCAGGAATTCTATTCAATGAAATTGTTCATCAAAAATATGAACTTTTACATAGAAAATAATAAGTTTGATGGATTCGTTCATCAACTGTATGCATTACAAGTGTTTGACATATTACATCAATATTATGAAAATAATACTCGCTTATGTACTCGTTCATTAATATTATGAACTTAATTTTTTTATGTATTCGTTTATCAATTTTGATGCATCCTTTCATCAAAACACTCTAGCATTTTAAGTATGTGTTAGTGCGCTGACAGTAAAATGAGGTAGGTAAAATTTAACATCAACTAGTTCATAGGATTGATGTACGGTACATTAAAGCTTAAATTTTTTCTATGAAAATATACGTAATATTGATAATTTTTTCGTCAATATTATGTTTTGTTGTTGATGATTGCATTTTGTAAATATGATGAACGATATTTTTTTTAGTGTAACGGTAAATAAATAAAGAGATGAGAAAGAGAGATAGAATCCATCTATTCAAAATTTAAAAGTTGATAAAAATCAAGTTCTCTCGCCCCTCTTATTTCTGGGAGTCAAAGTCAATTCCGCTTTAGGGTTAAGGTATGTATGCCTCCCGTGAAAATCTCGCTCTCGAGACTAACCTTTTATTTAATCAAATTAAGAAAAATGGCCACACTCGTGGCATTATTGATTGTCGATGACACCTTTTCCCGGCGAAATAAAGTGAAACTGCATTGTTTGCGATGGTGAAATGTCAAAAACCGGTGTGAAGACTTTTGTGCGAAATGTGTACCACCAAGCGAATTCAATTTCACGCTCATCAAAATTTTGACAGTATTTGTATGGATTGCCCGTGAAAAATACGAAAAACAATTTTGGATTGTATATGGGATTTTCAATGATGAATCCGAAGAAGTAAATTTTCGTTCGAAAATTTAATCATAAATTAATAATAATTAAAACTACTCAACACCAAATTAGAGTTGTCATCTCTGTCATATAGACAACTTTTACATATTTTCCCTCTCTAAATTTCACGTCATTAAACCACGCGAAACGTGTTAATGGTATGAAAGTGAAAAAAGGCATTGTCTTGTCTCCAGGTACTTTACTGGTTTACATGTTTTAGATTTATGTCTACCTTTTAGATTGTACGTACTCGTACACAACATCCCATTCAGGTTTAATATCCGAAAAGGCGAAAACTTTCCGGTGTCCCTCACATGTTTTTTAATATGTATTTTGAAAAGTGAAAAAGAAAAAAATCAAAAGTGAAATATGCCGGAACGACCTTACAACTTACATGTTGTCTTGTAAACCTACCTTTCAACCATCATAATGTCTGCCTCATAATTTATGCGCGACAAGCCTCTTAATAGTTTATAATCACTGAGCGTTATGATATCTTTCCATATACGGTACGGTAGGTCATTCAACACGCTCCCAAAATCTTTTGATATATAGAGTTTAAATTTTGCAGAAAAAGTTTGTTGATCTTTATGTACCTACGACATGGAACTAGATGAAAGTCTATTAATATCTCTGAAGCGCTCACTAGATAGATGATGGATGGTGCTACAAAAATCATAAAATTGTTTATCTTTCATATTCGAATGTGATATTTTTTTTGGTTTCTAATTCCGCATCACATATAACAATTATAAATAAAAAAATTGTGTGCCATATAATTTTTATAGTGTCAGCGCGAAGCATTATCCCCTGACGTAAAGTTTGTTTGTACGCTCGGTCAAACGTAATATTAATATCCACAATAAAAAAAATGCTGAAATGAAATCAAGAAATCATAATAAAAATAGAAAGAATTATATTACAGTCGTCGTCATTGCTCTCTGCTCTGTTCGCGGTATAGAAACGGCGACGAACGTTTAATAAAGATAAGTGACCGACTTAGTAAAATGCTAGCAATTGGACCGGGACGATGACAAATTATTATTATTTCAGCAAGTCAACTACCATATCCATGGATAGTGCCTAATATTCTTCGTGCATTGCCTCGGCTTGTGAAGAGAATGGCTTCCTGTTTATTATAATTATCGATCGTGAAATTTTAACGCTTCTACTCACTATTTTTGATTCAAGTCTGAATGTGTGTTTCAATTGAATTTGTTTGGATTATTTCATTTTTGTACAATACCAAATCAAGAGAACGCTTTCTGCTGGGGTCTTGAACCCAGAAGCTAAGTAAGCGTGACTTGATGAATTAACATGAAGACATTACTGGTGGTTTGAAAAGATGTAGTGTTGTAGACCGAGGCCATAAGGGGGATAATGCTGACAGCAAGAAAAATTGTGTTTAAATTCATTTTGTTCGCAAATTTTATTAAGTACATACATATTAACATAATTGATCACGTTTCAGAATAACTAAAATTTAAGTCAACTGAGTCAACTGAGGCACCAGTGATATCGAGAAATTCAAAAATACACTAGCCGGCATATGTATTTTGACATGTGGTACTCTTGAGCCCAGATACTGATTTTGTTTAACTAGAGCGAATAACGGTAAACTTCTTATAAGGAAATCAAAGTACATTTCAACAGCAATAAAATATGCTCAATATTTTTCCTGTCCATTTTCGCACTTTCTTGCTATAAAGAAGAGAACAGATTGGTGCGAAATTCTGGTGCGACATAAGTATTTTGACAATATTTAAATCTTTGATTGTACACCAATTTCTCTGGGAAAAATGGACTAAACGTAATTTTATTAATGAGTTGTGTTTATATTTTGAATTCCAAGCAGAAAATGTGTCCAGTGGCTTGAAACATTTCAGAAAAATCAGAAATTCGAAGTTTGGTTTAAGCCTCCATAGAGGCAAACTTCAACCCTAGTTTAAAGGTTGGAGACGCTGGAATTGAATTTAATTTCATAAGGTAGACTGTTCATTATTAAACAACGAAATTGAATAAGAGAAAAGAAATAGAAAACTATTCCATGCATCAGAGAAATGGGATGTGTAAATCGAATAATTACCGAAAAATCTTCCAAACATTTATGGAAAATGTCCTAATTGAACCAAAGGATATTATGAGTCTGAAGAATGTGCCATCGGACGCAGAGATAATAACGACCACCTTATTCGGCCTAGAACTAAAAAAGGCAAATTGCATGCATACGCAGATAAAGTGAAACCAAAGGAAGATTTAAAAACCATATCAAAAGCAAACCTCTGTTACTAAGGAAAATGTTGAAGCTACTGCAACTTTAGGAAAAATTTTTTTCGGCTAATATTCGTTATTTTAATACATTTACAAAAAAAATCAATATTTAAAAAAAATGCCCAGCTTATGTGGAAAAACGGACACCTGGTTATCAAAATGAATACCACAGTGGACGCTTTCTTCCTGCTCATGATACAGGAATATATTGCTTACAATGGCCTAGGCTAGGCTGTTTAAGTTCAAATCACTGTTTCCATGGCCAAAGCTTCTTTTTGTCGTCATTGAATCGTCGGAAGTTATATCCGTTTTATTTTGCGGCACAATTTGGTTTAAATTTCACTTCTTTCTTAGAGTTCTTCATCGTGGCTCACTCATCACTCGGGGTTCACATTCGCTTTCTATCAGACAACGCCAAGATTTGTTTTTATTTTGTTTTAAAACATTTTTTGTTTGGTAATAAACAGTTTACCGTATAAAATAAAATTCAATAGTAGCGTATTCAATGTGTAAACCAGGACTAAGGCTTGCATCAATCGATGCTCAAACCAATCTTCTTAATTCTGATTTTTGTTTATGTTTTGAGCCACTGGTGATATTTCTTATTGGATAATTAATATGGGGAACTCTAAAATTAATAAGCATATGTTTTGTGCGTCAATCCTTGCGAAAAATGGGTGCAATCAAAGACTTAAATATTGTCAAAATACTTATGCCGCACCAGAATTACGCCCCCATCTTTTCTCTTTTCTATAGCATGAGAGTCCGAAAGAAGAAGGGAAAAATATTGAACATATTTATTGCTTTCGATTTGTACTTTAACTTCGATAAAATAAATTTACCGTTATTTGCTTCAGTTAAACAAAACCAGTATCGGGGCTCGAGAGTATGAGATGTCAAAATACATATGCCGACTAGTGTATATTGAATTTGTTTTTATTTCAGTCGCATGACGACGCCCTTCAGTTTTGCTAATTTCTCTCTAGTTTTTTTTTTTTAATTTACATATGTGGAATTGACAATTAAAAAAAAATCCCCAAACACATTCTTCCTAATTTAGAAAATGTTCGAAATCGAAATCACTACAAAAGTCGAATATAAGACAAAACCCCTTTAATAAATAGCTCAGTCGTCAATTGCGTCACAGCGCTTCGGCGTAAAGACCTTTCTCGAATTCGACCGAGCTTTTTTTGAATAATGATACGGGATTACATTCAAAACACGACATTACTTTACTTTGGCAGGTTTGAGCTTACAGTGTCCATACCTAGATTGTGAGAGAGGCGCAAACCACAGCTAACTGAGTGGGGCAAAATCTCTCTACGATAGAGGTTATCCACCATCGACAGGACTGCCTACAGCTGGCTAATTCTGGACTCCAACGTGACCAGGGCCATAGTGACCTGGTTTGAGGAAAACTGTTCCCTCAGAAGAACGAAGGACAACAAAGGAGAATCCTGGTGGACTCCAGAAATATCGAGATTAAGGATGCTTACAAGACGGCTCTTTAACAGAGCTAAAAGGACAGGAGAGTGGGACACTTATCGCTCCCAATTTAATGAATACAAAAAAAAATCAAGTCTGCCAAATTGACCTCGTGAGGCAAGTTCTGTGAAGGTGTTGAATGCACACAGCTGCTAGACATAAAGCACCCTGATGGGCGCCACACGACTGAGGCCATGACGACGTGCGATCTACTCCTTAACACCCACTGAGGAATGAGGGGCCTTCAAATGAACATTTTGTACAGAGCTAATTCTTCAGACTGGAGAACAGCAAGGCAAATCTTTACTCAAGATACAATAAAATGGGCTATAGGCTCGTTTGAACTATTAAAATCCGCCAGTAGCGACGGGATTTTTCCAGCTCTTCTTCAAAAGGGTCTGCAGCTTCTAACTCCATACCTCCTGATTATCTTCAGAAGCAGCTTTGCGCAGGGCTACATCCCGCGCTCCTTGCGAGAGTAGTCTTCATTCCTAAAATGAGAAACCGTCCCAAAGAGGATCCCAAATCTTACAGACCAATCACAGTCTTACTTCGTTCATGCTCAAATCAATGGAAAAAATCATTGATGAGCAGTTTGCTTACCAACCAGGTAAATTCACAGAATCCGCGCTCCACATCCTTGCAGGAGAAATCGAAAAGACATTTGAGGCCAAAAACTCTGCACTTGTTGCTTTCTTGGACATTGAAGGGGCATTCGACAATACCGCCTTCGAATCAATTGAAAGAGCACCGAAAAATAAAATGGCAGAAAATACGACTATAGGATGGATAAGCAGCATGCTTTCCTCCAGAAAAATTGTCGGCCAAATCAAGGAACAAACTCTCCATGCTGAGGTTACTAGAGGCTGCTCATAAGTGGGTGTACTTTCGCCCCTCCTGTGGTGCTTTGTTGCTGACGAACTTTTGTGGAAACTCACATCTAATGGCTTTTCCGTACAGGAATATGCCGACGATGTGGTTATAGTGGTAAAGGGTTTGTTTGAGGAAACACTTCCTGACTTACTCGAAGCACTGAAAATAGTTCAAGAATGGTGTGATGGAAACGGGCTCCGAGTCAAGCCATCCAAAGCGATCATTGTACCCTTCTCCATAGGAATAGAAATCGGGCTGAGCTCAGACGTCCGATAATGCACAACACCCCTCTACCAAGTGGGAATCAAGTAAAATACCTCTGGGTAATTCTCGACAGTAAACTTTACTGGAAAAAACATGTCGAAGCGGCGCGGCTGAATAAGCTACCAGAGTCATTTGGATATACAAAAAAATCGTAGGGAAAACCTGGGATATGAAACTCTCCATTATGCTCTGGATTTACAGGGCAATAGTCAGACCAACTCTAGACTACGGTGCTGTGGTCTGTGAGACAAACTACGTGGGCTCAGGCATCAAAAATTTTCATAGCAGGATATTCCCATAATAATGCGGCCTCAAATAGGCCCATTGACTGCTGCGAAACCCTTCGGGCTCACGCAATTTTACGCACACATTGTCAAAATCGGCATATCCATAACGCGAGGTAATAAGAACCGAAAATTAACAGGGGAAAGTTTTTCTGTAGAGAACACACAAGAACTTTTTTGCAGTTAAAGAAAATCAAATTTGTGCTCTCAAGAGCATTCGCAATGCTTCTCGCGACTGTTGGAAAAAAAAACACTCGGAGACAAAAAAACCTTTCTACGGGGCCACCCCGCTCCCCGATGCAGCTCCTTATTGACCGAAATTACAAGAGCCGTAATGCCTAGTGAAATTGATGTCTATCGAAACGTCTCGACTCCCAATGGATGCATCTGAGTAGCTCTTGCAATTTTAAGAGGAATGTAAAAAGATTATATGAAAAATTAGGGGATTTTCGTGAGAGTCGTTGTAACGGTAACGTACACTGAAAAGTCATATATGACAAATTTGTAGCTTCTGGCGGTACGTAATATAAAGCCAAACGTTGTTATTGATGCTATGCCATGTTGTAACGGTAAGGTAAGATAAGGCAGTAGTACCTACTCCCAATTTGTATTTTTTATCTCTCAGAAAACATGAAATGCTGAATATTTTTTTTTTTAATTGTCTGGAAGGGTGTAGCTCTTCGTAATATTACTTGTTCGCGTCTCGTTTTTGATGACTCCAAATAAAATGCTAAGTTCGAAAATGGAGCTGCTATTGGCTCATAGATTTAAAATAAATTGTCAGAAATATCGAAAACTGTTTTTTGAGATATTTCTGTAACGGTATATTTAACGAAAAGTCAGACGAATTCGAAATTTCTATGGCGCCAAAGAAAATGTCAAAAATCTCCGGCGATGCGTGCTCCTCAAACAGACCAACTCTTGATAAAAACAGGTATCTCTATAACGGTACACTTAACGGGAAAGTAGTCTGTAAGAAATTTGTAGCTACTCTGATCCTTAAAAATACTAAAAGTCCCAATGACATCATTCGTTTCTGAGGGACTAAAATATTTTTATTTCCTTTTTGAGTGAATGTCAAGGCTTTAGGTGACAACCCTTTAATGCATGGATAGCCTTGGCGGAAGGTAACTTAGAGTAAGGGATTGAGAGGGGGACAACACAAACATCCACGGTCACAGTGGGATTCAAACCCACGCTTCGGCAATTCATAGATAGAGTGACATCTCTACCACTAAGCCACTGTACAGTTAAAACAATACATTTTCAAAAAAATTCTTCAATATCTCTTTAACGGTAGTGTTTACTGAGAGATCACCTACATATTATGCAATGGTAGATTTGTCAATGTCTCCAAACATAATGCAAAAAGTCCCTAACGGTATGTGTTCTTCTAAGGAAGGAAGCTACCTCTCACAGATCGAAATGAACATGATTTCAGAAAAGTTTTTTTGTTTTTGTTTTCTAGAACGGTACCATTTTTAAGCGATGGTTGACTGTGATGTAATTACAATTGTTAAAAACTATGCTACCGTAATCGAGATATTCAGAGTTTTTTTCGAGTGTTTGACTCTCTGTATCAGCGCTAGCGTTTAGTTTACGCCTTTAATGGACAAAAGCCCTTAAACTTACATTTGTAATATAGTCCGAGACCTTACTGTGTTTTCATTCCAACGTTTGTCTATAAAAATCTCAAACTCAATTAAAAGAAAGCCATATTCAACTTCATCAAGAAATACATGGCCCTTGGCAATAAAACGATCCACTGTCACAATCTTCAATTCCACCCCGAAAATTTATATTTCAAAAATAGTCTCAAAACGACCTTTTGATTTCAATCCATAAAATTACACCTAAAACATCAACATCGTTCAAGTAAACTTTCCAAAAATGCTGAAAATCAATTTCGTTTTTTTTTTTGTCTCGAAACGTGAAACGCCTTGTTGCTTAGCCTTACTCCGTGTGTCCTTTCGAGAATATTACACTCTCATTTGTTTCAGCTTCAGCCATTATAGCTCTACGACGCCGTGAACTTTGACCCATTCGCCACGACGACGACGACGAAAAAAGAAACAATAAATTCCCACGAAAAGAAAAAAGAAAAGAACAACCGAGACACAGACGCAGAAGACTATGTATGACGCGATGTTAACCTTTTGAATGTCTACCGCCTCCCAGCCATAGTGTGTCTTTCACCACCTCTATATTCGGTGGAATTGTTCCTTGCGGTCATATTGTGCGGGTGGTAAATGGAATACAATCCTAGAGAAATCCGCCCGAACATAAAATTTGTGGTTGTAAAATTTGGAGCAAAACTACCCTCGTCGATGACTTTTGGGTGTTGTTTCGTTGACTGACGAAACATGTTTGTGTCTAACACCCACAAATGTTTTTGATCAATTTTGTATTTTTAATTTATTTTTTCGATTCTTCAGGCAAGGACTTTTCGATTGAATTACATTTGTCGGTTGAAGAAGGACGCGCGCTGCTGTTAAATGAAATACATTTTGTCGTTAGCTGTTTCAATCAATTGCGAAAATGGCCCTATAGTCACAGACTGAAGGATCAGAAGGATGTGAACTACATAACAATTTTTATTTCACTGATAAACATCTTTTTATTTGTTTTCTCAAGTGTAGTTGGAGAAATTCACAAAGAATGGCTGTCGCAGTACAGCTAAGAATCCTCTTTCCTCTCGGTTGCCTTTTCCTATAGTGATTTTGTCATAAAAGTATTTTTCGGATACATACTGCATAGTCGGCTCCTTACGAAGGGATGATGGATAAAGTTATTTTTCCTAGTTTTTCCCTATACCGCATAATGGCGAGCTCAGCATCAGTAATCGGATAAAAGTTTTCGCTCGTTTCCGAAGACGAATCAATAAGGCGAGAAACAGGAATCAGACATTGTTCGCAGAGCTAAACTATTGAAGTTTTTTCCTGTCGTCTGTCTAATCGTGTTAGGAGACAAGCTTGTGAACGTGAAACAAACTTGTAGGGCTGAAAGAGCAAAAATAAGTCAAATTTGTGGTAATTGGCTCTTTTGTCGAAATGATGTCAAAATGATTTTTTGGATAATGATGTAACTTTTGATATTTCTTGAAGTCTTGTTGTTTTCAATGAAATGTTCAAGCAGTCAGTTATTTTTACAAAAAGCTAGTTCTAATTAGGTTGTGCAACGTCCTACGCCTTTTTCGTTATGAATACGCCTCTGAAAGTGCCACGGTATTGAAATAACGCCCGTATTTTTGTCACTTCCGTAACGATAGGCAACTTTAAATTTTTTTTATGGAACCATGCATCTCGTCAAAGTACGTCAACATTCAAATCACGATTGATTTTATTACACGTGAGTATTTGTTTACTGCCGTATTTTTTTTCACGTCCGCACTTTTTTTACGTTCATACTTTTTACGTCTGTAACGATTAGCAACTATTGCCTTTTTATATTTACACGTCTCTAAAAGTACATTGGCATTAAAATTACGTTGGATTTTATTTCTCGTGAGTATTTTTGACGTTCGTACTTTATTGAAGTTTCAACCTTTTTCGCGGACTAACTTTTTTTTACGTTTGAAGATACGTTCGCATTGAAATTATGTTGGATTTTATTTCTCGTGAATATTTTTTTACGTTTGTACTCTTTTGACGTTCCCACCTTTTTTTACGTCTGTTACTGTTAGTAATTTCAGTGGTCTTTTCATATCAGTACGTCTCTAAAAATAAAAAATAAATAACAGGCGCGACAATCCAACATTGGACTAAGGCCGCAGGATGTGTTAGTGACATCCTATTTCCAAGATCTTATCTGCTTTTTTGTTGAGGTAATGAGATCAGCATCACGCTCAGCAGTGTTATTTATCCCCATAAATGGGTACTCGTTTAACATCTGTATGAGATCATAGTCCGTCACAAGCTCGTGAGTTCGTAAAACACCATGGATCACGGTGAGATTCGAACTCATGACCCTGTGCACCGAAGATGCGCGCACTAACCGCGAGACCAGCCAGACTACTACTACTCTCTAAAAATACGTCGGTTAAATTAAGGTGAATTTCATTTCACGTAAGTTTTTTCAACTCCGTACTTTTTTTTACGTCCGTCATAACTAGGAACGTGCATGGCCTTTTCATATCAACACTTCTCTAAAAGTACGTCGGCATTGAAATCACTGTGAATTTCTAATGCTTCGGCCGTAACGATAAGCAATTTCCATGGTCTGCTGGCATTAAAATCACGTCCGCATTTTTTTTTTCACGCCCGTAACGATTTTAAACTCCTTTAGCGTCTTCATATCAATTGTATACAATTAATTCGTCTGAATAAAAAAGTTAGGCATGCTAACTGAAAATATCATTCGAAAAAGCCTAGTGCGAACAAGTCCATTTAAAATGACGAAAATTTTCGACACCCATGGTGGATTTATAGGTCAACGTTGGAGTTATGTTTCGTTTTCATTTGTTGAACCAACAAATTTCACAAGTTTCCAGATGTTGAAACGTATCAACAATCAACGCAACACCCCTAAAGGTTTGTGTTCGTAGAGACGACTCATGGGATCATCGCTCAGCGATCGTAGTTTGGCATCCAATTTCGAGCTGTATTTCAAATTTTTTTGAATGGTTCTACTTTCCTAGTACCGACTATGGACTAATGGAACATATCTGCATAGAAAATATACTCATGTAGTGCTCAAAACCGGTGGTTTAACTTCGATCGCTGAGCGATGATCCCATGAGTCGTCTCTACGAACACAAACCTTAACTGTGGATTCGTCCTAGAGAATCATTTGAATATAATTCGACACAATTAACTTGGGAGTACTTATTTTGATTCTTATTGTTTTTCTTTCAGTGAATTTTTGGCCTAAGAAAAGTCTCACGATCCATCAGACCATAAATTGAACCGGCTACGAGCAAACCTCACTTCCCGCACTCATCAATTTTCAAGCAATAAGTCCCTCTGAGTAAAAATTTAAGCTTACACCACTTCCCAACTTTCACATGAAATTCTATTTCGATAATCCGTCCACTAGACATCCTGCCCCGTATGTCGTTATAACATCCCACAAAATCCACAAAACATAAGCGTTAACATTTCCTCTACTCCGCTCTATCCATCAAAGTGACTTGGCAGCTTGCGTTGCCATCATTGAAATTTCGGCCACTCTTGTCGAGGTCCTATGATGGTTGTCCCCTTAGTATATAGTCCTTTGGGGCAATTTAGATCCATGAATCTGACTTGATATTTGTTTATACACTGTGCACAATCCCGCAAGACACCCGTAGTAACCAGAAAGATAAAACGCTACTAATTAACCAAATATGTATTCATCTTCATTATTGCTCTGATGATCATTTTCATTCGTAATTGCCACGTCACCACTCTCTCTTTCTCAATGTTCCTATATTTAAAGTGTCTACGTGTGTATACGTCTATGAAACTTTTGCGATATTTGAATAGGCAATGACATTAACATGTCCTTCTTCATTACGCTCGACTTCTCGCATGCTCTTCTCACACTTCTGCCTTTTTATCAGCCGTCTCTAATTTCATTAATTTTAAATGTTGAGTAAGTTTTCTCGCGATTAAGTCTATCGATCGATCCCAATGAAAATTATGTTGAAAACGGCGCGGCGCGACCCTCTCCGCCTGCAGTCTTGTTTTGTCAACTTCCCTATTATAGACTGAAGCAATATAAAGTTTAAGTAAAACAAATGGTTGCACAGAAAAAGCAAGTATGTAGCTATCTTGCGACGAACAGGCTGCACAAGAAGTGTATAGGACAATAACAAGGAAACGAATGAGCGGATGAAAAAAAAATTATATGGATGCCTATAGCGTTCATTCTGCATTCATCCAGCTCACTCTGGTAAAATGGGGCACTAGTGAAGTCAAGTATAGAGAGTTCAAATTGCACCGCGTTTGTAGGTAAAGCCTAAAGTCCCCTCTTGAAATAATCGATTATTGTAAACCATTGAGAGCACAAACTATACAACATGCCAAATATAGACCTGACAGTAGAGAGGTAGGTAAGTGGGTAGTAGAGTAGTTTCGGCCGGTATGGATAAAAGGAACCCTTTAAGTGGGCTTTGTTGCAGTAAAGCAACGGGCTAGAGAGAGCATGCCGAAATCATTGCATGAGTGCGGACAAATATTGTTCGATTGCCATCGACTGACGGAACGAAGCATAAGAGCAAGAGGGGATTCCTTTAAATTTATGTTCAGATTTTAAGAGGATTTTATGTAGGTTTGTAAAGTACTGTAACGGAAGATATTCATAGTAATAGTGCTTGATGCTTGTTAAATTCCTATAGGTATGGGCATTAAGCAAGAAAATATGTGGCACAGTTTAATTTTAGGAGAAGTACAGGATTATTTATCCTAAAGGACTGGTTTTGACTTATTCGGCAAAATCGATGCATCATTTGAGATGTCTCCTCAATGGCCCATCGTATCATCAGTAGAGCCACGATCAGAGCAATATATACTAAAGTACCTCTCCTTGCCCTCTATGCGCAGCCGATACTGATTGAGTAGGCCAGGGGTGTCTCACTTAATTTTTACGCGGGTCACATAGTTGGTTTGAAAAACGAAGACGAGCCAAACATTTTTACGAAGGAGAAGATATTCTTGCAAGCTTTTTCATTGTTTTTCAAGAAGAAGAGTTTCCGACGATGCGAAAATTGGCCGCTACTTAAATAACATGAATTGGCCCTATTTAGGCAAGTAGGTCTCAACTTTTGAGTTCACTTAGTTTCACAAATATATTTGATTTGACTAGTTTCAGATTTGATATTCTCGATCGCACTTTGTCTTTTTCACCAATCGTAACCAAACTTCACCTAAATGTTTTCCTAGTCAAACCTCAAAAGATATCTAGGAACGAATGAAATCGGAACACTACGTCATGAGGCTGTCATACAAACCAACCCCTGCAAATTACGCAAAAGAAGCTTAAGTTTCATTCAAATGTGACGGGTATTCAAATTTCGGCCGCGCCCGAAATTAGCTTCGGTCTCGTTTTTACATGAAAATGTATTCATAATTTTGCATAAATGCGACATTGACGGGCCGGATTGTGACCCGCGGGCCGTATGTTGGACAGGCCTGGAGTAGGCGAACTCTCATTGCAATGCGAATCTCGTTTTTTTTTGGAAATGTAATTCGTTGCTTGGAAATAAAAAAAATATGTTTCACCAATTTCTGTGATGAAATTCATAGTCTACTTGTGACTGTAACTTGATGAATCAGGATTCGCCAATTCTGTGTGTCTATAAAAGGGGATTTTGACTATCGACAATATTAACTAAATCCTAGAAACACACGTTTGTGGGTTCGAAGCCCACTGTATACAGATGCAGTTAATGATGTTTTTCAAATTTGGGACCTGCGTGACAGGCAACTATCCTACTCAGATGTCAAATGAGTACCTACCAATTTATGGCGATCTATTCGTAACATAGCAAGAATGATGTTGATCTGAATATCCGTATAAAAAGCCATCCAAATCATATGTAAGTGAGTTGTCGAAAGTACTGAAAGCAAAGTATTCCAACGAAAATGTCTCGCGGTCGAAAGCCTCCTAAAATATGTTCTGCAACTCTGCTTGTGAATCGAACATAACTGTGCAGTTCACACAGTTTGATTTTTCTGAAGTCCGGTTTCAAAATGCAGATAATTTGGTTTTAATTCAGCGTTTCTTGTACCGTTACCCTTCGGCAACTAACGGGAAAAATGTTACAGCACATAAAATTTTGTTTTTGTTTCCAAACTTGTCAGATTTCAAGCTTTCGATGATAAATTGGGCAAAAGCTGAGATGCCCTGACGGAAGAATTGAAGCCTGATTGTTGGTTTTTTAAACAAAAAAAAACACCAAAAACAACAACATGCAATTTTGATGGTTTATGGTTAAGATTTTAGGCGCCGTAGCTTTTAACCCCTTTCTCAGTACCGTATAGCCCCATGTGGGGCCATGGTGCGTTAACTCAGCCGTTTATAGGCAATTTCAAGTCAACGTTACATTGCATACCATTTCGGAGTGCATATAATGTTGCAAGCACTATATATTACGGAAATTTTGGACCACGCCGAGATTCGATCTCCGGACCTTTAGATTACTAGCATCGTAGAGTGCGACTCAACCAAGTGAGCCACAGAGCGTGTCAGCGTGTTTTAACCCCTTAGATCGCTGATTTTCGCAGCTTTTAAGCTTAAGTAAGCGGCCGACTCATGTTGGATTCAGTCATGGATGAGTCATGAGGTGATCTTTTATGTGTGAGTCATCCGTTACTAGGCAAAAGATATCATATTAAAATATCCAGTTAAACCCTTATAGGCGTTTTCTGCAATGAACTAGTTAAATGAGTCAAGGCCTATCTTGTGCGGTATTAGCTCACTTCTTCAGTGCCAATCGCTCTCTTACAGGTATCATACATTAATCCCACTAATCGTCGTAGACAGCTTTTTGCAGAGAAGGGCGCTCTGTAACCACATTTTTTTCAGCACAGGGAAAGTGTATACTCAACTAGCAACTAGGTACTCTTATCAGAGGTTTCCTAAGAATTTAGTACATGGTACAGCTAGAATAAATGGCTCGAAGAAGTAGAAATTATTTGGAAATGTTCTGCTGAATTTATCAACATTAACATTTTCTGTAGAGGTTTCATAAAGGTTTAGGTCACTCGCACACTGAAACTAAGAAATCAAAATTTTTGGATATTGATAGATGCCTTAATGCAGGAATTCTTTCCATCATGTGATGATAATCCCTCGAGCTGGAAAGTAACAGACCGGAAACTGATAGCAGACGATTGTTAACATCCACGGTGATTCCTAATGACGATGGCTCTGCGATAGCCTGAATTTTCTTTCAGTTGGTAGCACACAGGATGTGGTTGCATGTATACATCATTAGCTGTTGCTCCAATAACCGGTTTGTATGTGTATAGCAGTGATTCTCGACCTTGTTCAGTCCGTGTCCCCTTTGCGAGGTCTGGAAAGACGCCCCCCGGCAAATTTGTTTAGTTTTCTGTATTTTCGACTGAGAAATTAGGATCACCTAATTCGGTTGACACTCATTCTTTTAGGAATTTTCCGAAGCTGACAAGCAACGAGCAAGTCAATCTTTTTTTTTATATCTTGGAAGGTTAGTCAAAGCTGAAGCGTTCTCTTGGATAAATAAATTTAGAGTAACCTTTTTCAGTCAAATCTTTAGTAAAACAACATTGCTCAGTGTCTTCGAAAGCTTCACAACACTCTTGTATAAAATGGAAGGTAACCGGTAAGAGCACGACCAAACTGAAAATGTTCGTGAATCTGTTGGAAATAATAGGAATGTGACGTTTATTACTGCCTATAGATTTTTATGATTTACAAATGTTTACCGTTCCAGCATTGAAACGTTTCCTGATATACTGCAATCGGAGCAATGGAATCTATAAAACACGCATTATTGTGTCGCCGAGTTAAAGATATAAGGACAGCTGTTTGTGTTAGGCCTACCAGATCCTACAGAGTTCCGTAGGCAGACTGTATCCTGGCAATTACTGAGGTAATGTCTGATTGATTAAAAATTTTACGTTTTCAAAAGCTTATTGGACCATACGCAACCGATAAGCTGGATTTAATTCAGGGAGAGGCAAAACCAACATTAAAATTCCTTTTGCATCGAAACATCTTTCGAGGGCTGATCAAACTAGGTTTAAACACTCCTGGGTGGTTTGTGGTGCTAAAACCAGCTGCCATAGAAGCGAAAATACACAAAATTAATAACATAGGTAAATACCTACAATTTAAAAATATGGTAGAACCCCCCTAAGTTGACCACCCTATAACGTGACAACCTCTTTAAATTGACCATCTTTTTTCTGCCCTTGTACCTTCAACATAATAAATCAGGTTACCCTTGAAATTTAGACATGTATACTGCATCAATATGGAAATAGTGTTGTATGATTAATAAAATAGCGAGATAGTCGCTTGGCAGGGTGGCAGGTTAAAGGTACGTTGTGCTCGACACGACTGCATCGGCTCTAGCGACAGCGACTCGCTCATTTCATATAAAAACTCGTTTTTAGAATGAGAGAAAAATGAGTTTTTATATGAAATGAGCAAGTCAACTGATCTGACGTGAATAAGGTGAGTCACCTTGCTGCTCAGCAATATATTTAGTAGGGAATATAATGTCAAATTGACCGTGCAGTGGCGTATTCGGAAAATTGCCGTAGACAGAGTAGGTCAGACCAAGAGACGTGTATGAGGTTTAGGAGGCTAACAGACCATTGTTAGACCGAGCGTGGACTTGTACGGTCCGCAGCTATGTCAAAGCAAGACTACCCAATTATTTCGTGAAAAAGCTAACATTCTTCAAGAAGCTTTAAATACGACGTCTAGTCTGCTACATACTGGAAACAATTTTGCTCGACATCTGTTTGAGCCGGCTCATCTTTTTCATTCGGAAAATATAGGGTTTTCCAATAAGGAAATAAAACAAGCTGTGTGTGAGGTATAAACGATGTTTTTATTTTATTCGAAATACCCAAATGTGCCATCATGTATGGAAAATAATATTATTCATGTCCGCCGCGGCTTGTCAAGGTGACACGAATCCGAGTGGTCAAATTTTCAAAGACTCTGCCGCATTATTCTGCTGAATTTGAGCGAGGGCTTGATTGATATTGACTTTAAGGGCATCGGTCGATTGCGGCTTATTGTTGTAGACCTGCGACTTCAGGAAACCCCACAGGAAAAAGTCTAGCCGGGTCAAATCGCACGATCTTGGTGGCGAATTCACGTCACGGCATGAAAAACCTCACCGTTAAATCGCTCATGGAGAATGTGCAACGTGGCATTTGCTATGTGGCACGTAGCGCCGTGTAGCTTGGCATGAGTGACTGAATAGTAAACAACATATTAGACCGACGCCACCAAAACAAACAGGCCGCTACAGGCTGCAAACATCTACCCGCTCTAATTGGAAAACCCTATAGCAGAGGTAAGCCCCTTTGAGAAACTGTTTGTCCTGATATTCAATTCAAAAAAAAAAATGGCTGGCTTTGTCTATGCATTTTGGTTATTTCTCAAGGTTGCATTAAAATACACATTTCCGCTTATGGGAGTAGAAAGTCTTGGATTTAGATGCATCTAGAATGAAAGCACAACTCCGCAATTCCTCGATATAGATGTGAAATTTCGGAAACGAAGATTTAAGCCCTAGTGACCCATTTTTTCCCCTTTTAACTCATGCATGCATTTGTTTAACATCACCACAAGCATGTAAGGCGAAACAGTTTTTTGTAATTTTTAACCATCTTTCTGCCCGAAGTAAATTTATATTTCCAGTCTTAACAATTTCCGCACCAATGTTGTTTTAGGAGTCCTCGATGTTTCTCGATCGTGTAGGTCATGTTTTTTTGTTAAGTACATATCCAAAAAAATTCGAAATTCGGATTTTTTTTTTATAGGAGCTTCAAAATATTTATGCTGCGGTCCATTTACACTTGGAGTTAGTGTGGTACATATTAGGTACATGCCACGAACTGAGTTTGACACCGCTGATCTGAAATAATGAATTTGGTGGATCGCACAATGTTTGTGCGTATTCGTGATAAAACTAATCCCAGCGAAGTTGTCTACGTATTTACAAGATACGATACTAAAGCCCTTAGAACAGGAGTGTCCAACTTAATTTGTGCAAGGTCCGAATTATTGGTTTAGAAAACGATGGCGGGAAAAACGTTATTATAAGGGAAAAGACAGTCTTTCCTTTCATGCTTTTTAATCTTTATAATTCAAAGAAAAGCATTTCTGACAATTCAAAGATTCACTGTTACTTGCAATATGAGAGCATATTCTTGAACTACTTTTGCGCAGGTCTGAGTAAGTTTGTATTTTATTCAATTTGCATTCAACCAGTATTGCCTGATATGCTCGCATCCAAAAAACACTATAGTGAAGGAGATAGCGACACTTCCTTGCCGACTGCACGAGAAAGAGAGAGAGAAAGAGAGAGAGAGAAAGAGAGAGAGAGAGAAGTCCCCATCTATTGAAATAGCACTTGTGTTGTCTAACATTTTCATAATTCAATGTGTCATTTCGACGGCAAATAGACAGAAACGCAGGCAACAACGAAAAAAGGATACAATCATGTGATAAATGTTGAAAACGATTCAACCAATATTTTCGTGTACAGTACGAATAGATTAATGTGAAAACCTAATCCTCTGACGGCTAGGCCACCAAAATAATGCCCAACACAATAACTTTCGAAAAAACACTATTTAATTGTGCAAATTAAAAAAAAAACAACTAAAATTAGACACTCTGTCCCCTATTTCTTAATCGACCCAACACTTTCTTCCGGATACATATGCGTTGGGAAATACACGCCCACAACTCAAATTGTGTTTTGTGTGCTCAAAAAATAATAAAAAAGAAAAACATTTAGTATGCTAATAAATTCCCCATGTACATGGTTTGTTCTGTAAATGAGATTATATAAAACCCCAACGTCTTGCCCCTTCTTTCGTCATTTCAGCACAGAGTGTAGGTTAAAGCCTTTTGAACTACACCAGTACATACAGTATGGGTCTTGGGTGTTTTAGGCTTCACCCGATGTAAGGTGCCTATGCCCACTGTAACTCTGCTCTGTTGAACTATGTCATTTTCACATTTTATGGCAAAATTTATGTGTACGTATATATGTATGGTTCGCATATTGTTTTTTAACTTCCATAAACACGCGACAAACATGGACGATAATTTAATTAACGTCAATACGCCGACAACGATATAACGACGATGAAGAAAAGTGAGTACACAGTACAACCACGAGCATACTATAAACACATACTGTAATTTAGGTGTACACTATACGGATGACTTAAACTGATTTAGTTGCTGTAATCTGTTTTCTTAACGACCAATATACTCGTAGGTCTTCTTGCGTAAAACTTACATATTTATGGTTTTTTTTATGAGATTTCGCATTTGTCATGTCGAAGAAACATAAAAAATGAGATCAAGAAATACATATTAAATGCGTTTCAATTACAAATATAAATTTATCCTGGATAAAATTATTTTATTTTGGATGAATTAATTTTATCCTGAATAAATTAATTTAAACGTGGATAAATTCATGTTATCCTGGATAGATGAATGTTATCCTGGATAAACTAATTTTATAAAATTATTTTATCCTGGATTAATAATTTTCCTGAATAAAATTAATTTTGAATTATTAAATAAAATTAATTTTGAATTATTAAATAAAATTAATTTTAATTAATTAAATAAAATTAGTTTTAATCTTAGATAAATTTACTTTATCCTAAAACAAAATCATTTTATCCTGGATAAATTTTAATTTAACTTGGATAAATTTATTTTACCCTGGATAAATGTATTTTATCCTTTAACTCTTTCATGATAATTGCGGAGTAGTTTAACGAGGAATTTACGTTATCTTGTCTTGTACTCAAATCAATGAAATGCAGCTGTTAATTGTTTACTAAAGAAACTAGAACACAACAAATATTTCTATAAAAATCGGATAAAAAAATAAATAAAAGGAGCATTAATTGGCTATAAAAACTTATAGTTCCGAATGATAGGTTTTTTTATGAAAAATGATCGACCATAAGAATAATCCAAGCAATTGAAAGTTTTATCCGGATGCAAAAAAAAAATTTCGGATAATCCATGTTGCAATGAAATTCACATTTGGATAAAAGGAACACGACTTCTCAGAAGGTTGAACGATTTTTGGGCTTTGCGGACCGCCGAATGTACCGAATAATGACAGACGGATAAAAAACCTCACTTTCCCCACACTTGAAAAAAATACCTGCAAAAACATGTCACCGTCTCCTCAACATCCAACGGTAGCGTAATATGATGATCGTGTATCCGTGAATTTGACGATGACGAATTGCGAGCTTGTGTTACTGCTGCAGCTGCAGCGGCCGCTGCATCCATCGGTATAGCCGAATAGCGTACGGCCAAAGCTTTTGTCACTCGATTATTGCCCGTCAGATTGGAGATTGCCCACATCATTTTGATAAGCTTTTCGTTTATATAAAAATGCCAAACGAAGAAGAAGAAAAATCACCCGAACCGCGACAAACACTTCAAATGTGCAATCTATGTATGGTAACCTTGATATCGCCCGAATGCCACACATACAAGAAACGCGGGCACCGAATCCACCAGTGATCTTGTTGTACCCCAAAAACTAGGACCGCAATTGCGAGAATAAAGTTTCGAAATTAATTGGAGCACGAAAAAGATGAATAGACACCGAAAAAGAAAAAAAGAAATTAACGCCGACGACCCCGACGCACGACACGACGAAAAAAAAGGTCGGCGTTTCAAACCGCGCGGTTGCCGAAGTAACCGATACTACGGCAAAATGCAAACTATGTACATATATGTACGGTAACAGCACGCGCTAATTGGGTGCATCGCGGAAAAAGTGTCTTTTTTTCCGCGCGTCTTCCGTCTCTAACGATATAGTTTCTGTTCTAGCTTTCTAATATATACGTAGTTATAGTTAGTATAGGATAAATAGTGTACGGCCTGTTCTAGGCGCTTTTTTTTTGCAGCCCGAAGGCGCATTATTGTTGTTGCAAAGAGACTTGCGAAATGTGTACGACAAACTGTATATATACGACAGAGCGAGTGTGTGGTGCGGTTGGTGTTGTTTCAATATTCTTTAATTGAATTAAATGTCAAGGATTTTTTTCTAAGCTCGCGAAATCGACAGCTAGCTAGCGTTAGTCAACCCGGGAACTTGATATAGTTCGACTTACGTATGCGGACATACGTGTATGACGTGGGATGAGAATGCAACTTTTTGCAAGACACTCTTTACGGGCATATTCTTTGTCATAAATTTATGTGCATATGCAAGTTTCAGTGTACTTGCTTTGCTTTACGACTCTGAACATAATTCTAAATCAATACGTAAGTGAAGCGTGAGGTTCTTTTCCGTTACAACTAGTTTTTTCATGACAGAAATTAGTTTTTATTGATTTATTGCACGAAAATATAAATAAAAACACTAAAACAAAGTTTTAGAAACTTATCCAGTATGTTTCAGTTTTTATCCGACTTTTATCCGGACACTGAAATTTATCATTTGAGTTGATGTTTTGTTTTCTTCTTGTTAACCTTTTCCGAAAAATAATGTGCATGCTTAAATTTGGATAAAATTGATTTGAATGCGGATAGTACTCCGATAATGACATAACTGTCAATTCAGGAATGGTTAATTTGGAATTCAAGTTGTTGAATGATAGCTGTTGCAAGTCAAGTCAAGTCGGTCGAACTTTTCCAATCCGGATAAAATTCGGATAAAATTTGTTAGAGTCTGACTACTAAATCGAAATAATGTAAAATGCGGCTAATTTTAAGACTTATTTAATGACTTAGAAATTAAATTGACAAAATTTAATAAATTTATCCAACAGGCACCACCGTTGGATCAATTATTTTAACGTTTTGGAGATGAGCTCTATAGTTGTTTCTGAAGAATCAAATCTAATTTTCAGATATTTTATATCAGAGCGTTGATGATTAAAATCGCTAGCCCATTATAACCGCATAGAGTTAAAGCACCGGTATTTGTCATTGCCATAATTTTGAAGTGTGAGATGAACTCAGTCATGTCTTTTCAAGTGAACTATTTTTTCAAATTAATTTAACAAATTTCACACTAAAAATGATTAGCATAACGGGAGCACCTGAAACTTTTTCAATTATCACTCATACCAATAACCGTTATCGGCTGTCATTCTCTACTACTGATATCTTGTTTGAATTTCACGTCACAATCTTCATCTCTCTATCTAGCTCTCCGTAACTAATCCGCAGAACGAAAATCTTTCTTTTGAATTCAACGCTCCAATTTTTGTCTGTTTTTCCCACATTACCATATAAAACATACACTCTTGCGCACATCTATTAATCTAGCCCAAAATACCATATACAAAAAAAATGCATCTAGGTCAACAAGTCTCATTGTCTGAGACGACTAATTATTACTTCCCGAAAAAAAGAAGATGTATAGACCAAAAAGTGCAAATTAAACTTCATCTCGGTAACCAACTGAGCGCGCACATCTGCTGTGAATTTCGCGGCGCAATTGAACTATCCAAGACAATCCGTCTGTGCTGTTGTACGTATTCAAATGACCAATCATAACGCCATCTTTCCGGATTCAGTATACCTTCACGTTCTCGTTCTTTATTTTACTATGGATATGGAATAGCCTATTATCCTACAAAGAGCGCGGCCTCGGCCTTTATATGCCACCACAAAACAACAGAACTTTATTCGCGGTCAGCCTCTAATCTTCCTCATCATCAGATCAGAATCACGCCGATCTTCTTTTTAGACGTCTTCTGGTTTGCCGATTCTATGGAATGGTATGGCCAGAGCTCAAGTACGAAACGAACAGAGTGTAAGTCGTTTTAGCGCAATTTTATTGGCACTAAGTACATTCTGGTCTCCGAGTATAATCTTATGGTCAGATGGGGAAGACGCCGAAATGACTTTGTGTTTACTTTGATCTCTATTAAATTCAAATCACCACACAGAGGCCGATCGAGGCGCTCATAAAGTTGCATTTTATGACCTAGCCTGACGTCCAAATGGTTGCCATAGAACACACAAAACAAGCGAGCTGTGATGACAGACACAGTGACTGACTCACTGACATCAAATGCGCATGGTGAAGCGGATTCAGATTTTGCAGATTTAGACAACATGTCGTAAGGAGCTGATGGGCTGAAGTTAAAGAGATTGTTTATGTGCGATGGCTGATATGGATAAGGATGATGTATCGTTCGTTCTGTTTAATGTGTCGTTTAATTGTTTTACTGAATACATAATTTAATAATTATGATTTACTGAAATGCGTGTATTTATCCTTGCATTTACGAATGTGTATTGGATAATTAATTCGGAGTGTTTCCCGTTTTTCCAAGGATTGAGCCACTTTCTTCAGAACGGTATGAGTTACGAATTCCCTATACAAATTTGTTTAGCCAGAGTTACCGTTATACAGCTTATCTTGAAACCTTGTTAAAAATACAGTTTGACTCCTGACACCGTTAGGAGTGCTCGAATCAATATCGACTTTTGACAGTTTAATAAGAAACCGTAAGGGCTATAAATATGCCATACACCACTTATCCGTACATGTTACCGCTATCGAGATATTCCGAAAAAACTGTTTTTGAGGAGGATCTTTCATCCTCTGTAGCACCGCTAGCGGCACTCGTACAGACGGGGACTTTTGGGGTCTTGTTTAGGACCTCGAAAGGAAGGCTCATGCTAAAATGCAGCACTCCCCTAATTTTTCCGAAGTGAAATGCTAAATTTCAGGTTGATAAAAGAGAGTTATTGCATAATTTGTCACATTTATTTAAATTTTATTTTGAACTCTTCTTCTGCGGATTTAAAAAAAAATATCACACCATGTTCAGAAGCCACAATATTCTAGCGTCACGCCACGCCTTTGTCCCTATAATTTATAATTGAAAGGCACGCAGAAATAGCTTCTGCTAGAGGAAGTGGTCAACCTTAAAACACTCTACGATGATTTCGATGGAAAGAGGGCGAGAGTACAACTTATACGAGTATATCACTGTAACAATAAATTTTATTTTATACTAACTAAGAGCCTCTGGCCAAAAGACTGCTGAAAATATTTAAGGTCGAAATCATTTCGGATAGTGATAGGTCCAATGTATAGCTGAGCCAAAAAATATATCTGTCCGTGTTAGGATTGCTTTTTTTTGTTAAAAGTCAACTTTCAGCGAACATTTGCGTCTCGCATTTGGCTGTCCAAATCCAGACTACAAATAAGTCTCTTTACTATCATGGCGACAGCCGAACTACCGCTGAAACTCACGTTGCGTACTTCTCAAAAATATCCAAAAGTTCAAAAACTTGGGCTGCACTAACAAACAATTGTGCTTTTTCTATGCGGGCTTCAGACATAGGTGGACAATTTTCTGGGTTACGTGTAGGTAAGTACAGTAAAACACGGATAAGTGCACATCGATAATGCACAACTTTGACATTTTTATGTCTTGACTCTGGCACATAAATCGAAAATCGTCACGAAAATTGCAACGAAAAAGCGTTACGTTTTTGGCATTACAGGTGCCATTCAAGGTTCAACGGGCTATGTGAACCGATAATGAGCATGAAATTCTTAAAGAATGAAAGCCGCAGAAATGGAGTAAAAAAAATCGGTCAAGCCGCATCCATCTGACGGATGGTATTTCAAATGTTTGGCGAGGGAAAAGCATTGATACGCCTTGACGGAATTTTTTTTTACAGCTTTGACGTATGTGCCAAACACATAAAATAGACCAGGAAAGTGTGTATGACCACATTTTTGGGATTTATTTTGAAGCGCAAATAGTCCGACAATTAAATTTTTCTTTCAACGAAAATAAAACATTTGCTGTGATTTAACTAATGATTTAACATTTTACAGAGTAAATAAACACACAGAAAAAAAGAGCTAGCTGACAGTGGCAGCAATTCCCATTTTTTCTCTTAAACGTAATAGGGGTTTTATGAAACATTTACAACTCACCAGTCGCAGAATTTTAAAGCATGGCTATTTTGGCCTATACGTCCAAAGCACGTCTTTATTTTTCAATTTCTTCGCCAAGCTCAATTTGCCAAAATAAAAAAATACCCTTTTACTCTATCTCTATTAGCGAAGGGTATAAGGAGCCAGTAAAAAGGTTTAAGAAAACTGCTTTATGGCTTATCTTTGTAAAATGTTTATAAGGAAGGGGATAATTTTCATTTGCCATTCCCAACTCTCGTGCTTGCAGTTTCGCCTTACTAGAATATATATAACGGTGATTAACTATCAAAATTCTATTAAAAAAAAAACAATGGCAAAGCGAAGACATCCGCGACATCAAAAAGATTGCGAATCACTGATATAACGTGTGCAAAAAACATTCAGGCCAACAAGGTCAGGCTACATCATAAATTTCGAACTTAGGCAACAAATATTAACAAATGCGCACTATCCATCTTTTTGAAATGTGATCAATGTAGGGGTCACCATTATCAAAATAACCGCTTGATTGAGGGATACATCGAGGGAAGAACATCGAACATAGATGTTGCGAATTGAGCTTTTTGCAGGCTTTTGGGACGTCAAATTGTGTGTAGACTAAAATATTTTTTTTTGTACATTTTCAATAACAAATTTTGGATGTCAAAATTATCACTTGCTTGCAGAAATGGGAAAACAACATCCAAAAAAATTGTGTTCGCAAAAAAAAAGAAAAACCAAAATTTTCTAACAACCTAACGACTATGTTGTTGTTGTTGTAGCGGTGGTACGTGTGGCTCTATGTAGCTGTAGTTCGTCATTGGAGATATCTGGTGGTCGAGCTCGAAGGACACAGTTTATAGTCTAGTACAGATAGCTCAAAACCCAAACATCCAAAAGAAAAAGAAATTTTTGATGCCAATTTGTTGAATACACTGCCCAATATACGCAATAAAAAGTTACACAAATTTGCGCCATGGGTTAAGGGGGGAGGGGGTCCCAAAGGGGTGAAAAGTTACTTTTTTACAAATAACTGGAAAACTATGAATCTGACCTTAAAATCTTCTGAGGACGAAACAAACTACACAAAATTGCCTTTGTAATGATATATAACACTCTAGACATTTTTTCGGAAAATTATACCCTAGACCCAATAGTATGTATTATAGAGAATTTACATTTTTTGAGTTTTACATTTCGGACTGTAACTCTTGATAGAAAGAACCTAGGGTGACGAAATCTTGTTCATTCTATTACAAACAAAATTTATTTGGTTTGTACCAAAAATTTAGGTGCTCCGACCATTGACGCCTCCCTCACTCCTCCTAACATTTTTCAAAAAGGCATGCCTGTAGCTTCTTTTCAAATTGAGCCAGGCAGATAAAATTTGGTGAGGTGCCTAGTCTAAGCCCCATTATGCTCCCCACCAAAAATTGTTACCATCCGATCAAAACTAAGGGTACTCCCCATACAAAGTAAACCAAAATTCAAAAAAAAATCACATTTTTTCACTTCTAAATTCTATCTAAAATGAAAAAATAAAATTTATTTCTTAGGACGTCATCATAACAGTTAATTGTAGTCTTGTAAATGTATATTCAAAAGCTTGCACCGGAGCGTGCCTTACAAGTACGAAAAATGTGGTTTGAAGGTTGCTAGTACACGTTACTCGATTTATTCGGAACTAGCCTTTGAACTAGTACCAATGACTTTCAAACACAATTTGTTGATACTTGTAGTGTACGCTTTGATGCAAAATTTTGAACATACATTCAGAGGACTACAATTAACTGTTATAATGACGTTCTAAGAGATAAATTTTATTTTTCCGTTTTAGATAGAATTTAGAAATGAAAAAATGTGAAATTTGTTAGAATTTTCGTTCACTTTGTATGGGGGGTACCCTTAGTTTTGATCGGATGGTAATAATTTTTGGTGGGGAGCATAATGGAGCTTAGACTAGGCACCCCGCCAAATTTGATCTGCCTGGCTCAGTTTAAAAAGAAGCTACAGGCATGCCTTTTTGAAAAATGTTAAGAGGAGTGAGGTTGGCGTCAATGGTCGGAGCACTCCAATTTTTGGTACGAATCAAATAAATTTTGTTATCAATATATGGACAAGATCTTATGACAGTAGGTCTATTCTATCAAGAGTTACAGTGCGAAATGTAAAACTCGAAAAACCCAAATTCACTATAATACTTTTGGGTCTAGGGTATAATTTTCTGAGAAAATGTCTAGAGTGTTACATATCATTACAAAGGTAATTTTATGTTGTTTGTTTTGTCCTCAGCTCATTTTAAGGTCAGACTCATAGTTTTCCAGATATTTGCAAGAAACTGAATTTTCACCCCTTTGCCACCCCCTCCCCCCTTAACCCATGGCGCCAATTAGTGTAACTTTTTACTGCGTATATTAGGCAGTGTATTCAACAATTTGGCATCAAAAATTTCTTTTCTTTTTGGATGTTTAGGTTTGGGGCTATTTTGAACCAATTGTACTGGACTATTAATGACAGATCATTCGTGGCTATTGTTACCTCGCTAGTATGCAACTGTTTTAGAGCCGCCTTGTAGTTGTTGGTGTTATCGAGGAGAACTCTTTTGAATCTCTGGACTTCCCTTTCCTTGTCCCTTAATGTACGTCTAACATGACGTGGAGGTGGGGTTTTGTCCATAAGATCGAAATTCGGGTGTTGACTACGATAGCAACCAACAAGATATTGCTTTGCGAGTAGCTCATTATGAGTTTTTAGATTAAGCAGCTTAGTTTCTTGGTGGAGGTGATGTCATGCGTACACATCCAGTGATTGTACGCATAGCTGCATTCTGGCACGTTTGAATCCGTTTCCATCGAGTGTTGCAGAGATTGTTTGTCCATATGGGTGCGGCGTAGTTTACCATTGAACGACCGATGGCTTTGTAAGTGGTGAGTGATGTCTCTTTATCAGTTCCCCATTTGCTGCCAGCGAGAGATTTTAGGATCTTGTTCCTACTCTTCAATTTGTCACATATATTGTCGGCGTGGCTATTGAAAATGCCGTGATTGTCAATTGTGACGCCGAGGATTTTGGGGTGACGGACAGTGGGGACTTCGGTGTTGTTTACACTAATGTCTAGCCGAAGGTTGTATTCCTGGTTGTACGTGGTAAAGAGGGTGGCCGAGGATTTGGGTGCTGATAACTTCAGGTTCTTGCTAATGAAGAAGGTGTTGAGCTCCGTTGATACGGTCGCACATGTCTGAAATATCGTTGCCGGATGTCAGGATGGTACAATCATCAGCGTAGGAAATTATGTCGATTCCTTCAGGTGGGGTGGGAAGCCCTGACATATAGAGGCTGAACAAAGTGGAGGAAAGAAATCCGCCTTGTGGTACTCCCTGTTTGATCCTTCTTAGTTTAGATTTCCCATTTCTAAACTCAGTGCTGGATTGACGTCCGGCAAGGTAGTTTGCGATCCATTTAACTACATACGACGGTGTGGATGAGTTTTGGAGGTCTGTCAGTAGGAGCGAGTGATTCACCATATCAAACGCTTTCGACAGATCCAAAGGCACTAGGATGGCGCGCTTAACCGGCTTTGGTTGGTTCATTCCATTTAAGACCTTAGACATGATTCGGTCTAATGCAGTGGTGGTGCTGTGCATTTTACTAAAGCCGTGTTGATGATTGGCGAGTTGTATGTGCGTCGTAAGAGTTTTGTGTATCAATGCTTCAAGTATTTTTGCCACAGGAGATAAAAGCGTGATCGGGCGGTAGGATTCTCCTAAGGAGTGTTGTTTGTCAGGTTTGGGTAAAGGAATGATGCGGCCTCTCTTCCAAATCTCTGGTATGATGAATGTTCGGAGTGAAAGGTTCATCGTGGCAGTGATATACTCTAGGGCCGGTGTGTCGAGGTGTTTGAGCATTATCATTGCTATACCGTCCGGTCCAAGCGCCTTTGAGTTTTTGGCGTTTTTTATGGCGGCTATGTCCCTGCTTATTTTAGTAGTTATGTCAATATTTCCATTGAAAATTTCGTTAAGGGGAAAGGGAGTTTTGTATGGGGAGGGGTGCCATAAGCGAGCTTGCAGAATCAGGATTTAATTGGAGTGTCATAGAAAAGCTTTTTCCAAAAAAATCAGTTCAATTGCCAATTTTTTTCGTTGGCTAATAGGCAAAAAACAAATATAGGGGAAAATGGGTATTCGTTGGAGAGTGCCCTTCGCTTTTATATTTTCGGCCTATTTTTTTTTTCAATAGTACCATGCAGGCAACAATATGATTGGAATTTATGATTTTACAGCCGTTTAATTTGTAGGGGAGGTCGGTGATTTTTTTTGGTTCTATTTTATTTATATTAACCACAAAGAATGAATTTGAAAAGGTATGAAGGAAAAAAATTGATAAAAGGGCGATCAAAAGTCGTCCTTCCTCAAGAATTCCATTGTTTATGGGGCTAAGACGCGCCACAGACCCTTCGATCGATCGGACAGATTTTTTGATTGCGAGATAAATCGGAAGGTGTATGGGACCATCGGATTCAATTTTTTTGATTTGACGTGTGGAACGTATTGCAAAGTGAAATTTTCCGTACCAGCTGTCATGACAATCATGTGTTTTCAGTTGCTGATTTTTTGACATAAACATGTAGTCGTTGTTCATGCTGTGGTTGTGGCAATGGATGTCACCCTTCCATCGCCAAAAATGGTATAATTTTCGCTATTTTGTGTTGTGTCTTGTGGACCGTGAGACTTGACAATTTCAGATTGCCCGATAAATTGCCTAATGTACGTGCTGTACGGACGGCAGATCGGTTGTGGCCAATCGATCGGCCGATAAATCGTCAATTTTGTGGCGTCCTTACAGTAAAACCCTGACTTACGTCGTTAATTGGTTCCAAAAATATGCGACGTTAGTCGAAACGATTATGAAGCTTTATTGTATTCAAGTAATGAGTATGTGTAGTAGTCTGGCTGGTCTAGCGGTTAGTGCGCGCACCTTCGGTGCACAGGGTCATGAGTTCGAATCTCACCGTGGATCATGGTGTTTTTCGAACTCACGAGCTTGTGACCGACTATGATCTCACTCAGATGTTAAACGAGTACCCATTTATGGGGATAAATAACACTGCTGAGCGTGATGCTGATCTCATTACCTCAACAAAAAGCAGATAAGATCTTGGAAATAGGATGTCACTAACACATCCTGCGGCCTTAGTCCAATGCTGGATTGTCGCGCCTGTTATTTATTTTTAATGAGTATGTGGATTCATTTACATAAAACGCTTTTGCCATCAACAATTTTTATTTGGAAGTTTAAAAAACTCTTCCATGGTCCTTTGTCGAACATTTTTCCCTATACAATTCTTTGCGCGGTATTATTTCTTGGTTGACCATTTCACTCCGTTTAACATCTAGCATGAGCATGAGTTCCTCATATTGCTTAAGAGCTTCGGCGAGTCGAGCTTTTGTGAATGACTTGTCCGCGTCTTCAGGATCTTACTCGGTAGCAGACTCTTCAAGTACTTTCCCAGTGTCGAGCTCATTTTCCGACGAATCGAGCAGTTGTAACACCGCACACACACCGAGAATCCGAATCCAATTTTTTTTGGATTTTCGTTCTGTGAAACTGATACAATTTCTTGGATTTTGACAGAACGAAAATCTAAACGAGACCGAAGCTAATTTCGGGCGAAGTTTTTTCGGGCGTACCTATGACTTGTGTTCAGTACTCCCCGCTTCCATGCTTTTCCTTGAATTTTCACGTACGTTCCGTGGCGAAGATTTATTGGGGGAAGCGGGACACGTGGGTTTCTTAGAAGAACCAAAAAGGGGGGGGGGTTGTACGGCAGCCCATGAACGCATGGCTTTTCCATTAATTTTTACGTATGTTTGTGGCATGAATTAAATCATATTTCTACGGATTTGGTTTAAATTGGTGGACAAATAAAAAAGTTTTTCTTCGAAGAACCTAATTTGGGGGTTGGGTTTATATGCCAGCCCCATGACCCCATGGTCCGATTTCATTTATATTCACGTTTGTTATGTAGCATCAATCTATATATATGTATATAAAAATGGAGCGAAAAAATGTATAGTAATTCATCAATTGAGAACGGCTGGACCGATTTGGTTTAAAATTTTTTTCAGTTGTTTGCAATTACCAGGAGAAGATTTTTACGAAAGAAAATTTTGGAAAAACCCTCCGGAAAAGTCGGAAAATTGGAAAAATCGAAGTAATTCATCAATTGAGAACGGCTGGACCGATTTGGTTCAAATTGTTTGCAATTACCAGGGGAAGGTTTTTACGAAAGAAAATTTTGGTAAAACCCTCCGGAAAAGTCGGAAAAATCGAAGTAATTCATCAATTGAGAACGGCTGGACCGTTTTGGTTTACATTTTTTTCAGTTGTTTGCAATTACCAGGAGAAGGTTTTAACGAAAGAAAATGTTGGGAAAACTCTCCGGAAAAGTCGGAAAATTGGAATAATCTAAGTATTTAATCAATTGCGGACGGCTGGACCGATTTGGTTCAAATTTTTTTGCAGTTTCTTGCAATTGCCAGGAGAAGGTTTTTACGAAAGAAAATTTTGGAAAACCCTCCGAAAAAGTCGGAAAATTGGAAAAATCGAAGTAGTTCATCAGAACGGCTGGACCGATTTGGTTCAAATTTTTTTTCAGTTGTTTGCCATTATTTAGCAGGAGAAGGTTTTTGAAAATTTTAGGAAAACCCTCCGGAAAAGTCGGAAAACTTGAAAATAATTTTTTTTGCTTGCAATTTTTCCACAATAGCTTTTCGAATGAAGAAATATAAAATTCTTAGTAGAAAATTCAGGAAGAAAGTTTTGCATTTTATCGAATGATTTGATGATTTTAGACGATGCAAAGGTGGAAAATTCGTTATGAAGCTTTTGATAATTTCGAATAATTGTGGAATTCATTGTGATAAAAGACGTTTTGCGTTAAATTTTGGGTGAAGAAGCTAACGAGATAAATACTTGCTGTGCTGTGAATAACTATCAAACACGTGCAGGGGATTTTCTCACACTTTTACCTTCATCTGTTTATGTTCATATTGGTGTATCCCAACCGCATTGTGGAACAAATACAAGGATGAGATGGCTGACGACATTTTGCATAGAGTTCGCATAACAACTTCGAGTTTCGATCTTGAAATTAACGACGAGATGAGCAACGAAGCGTTAGTTCTGATCGAAGACATGACCGTGCTCATGTGCGGCAGTCTGCTGTCGAAATTGGGAATGCCAGCGCCAAGTCGTTTGATGGACGATGCAATTAATCGCGACTTGCAACGGGAGCAAGATTATGATCGAGAAGAGCTAGCCGAACGAGTTCTAATAAATGTGCCGCTTTTGAATGCCGATCAGAAGAACGTATACAATTTGCTTATGAAGGTTGTTGACGATGGAACAGGAGGCATTTACTTTTTCAATGCTCCTGGTGGGACAGGCAAGGCATTCATCATTTCGTTGATTCTGGCAACAATTCGGTCAAGATGTCAAATTGCGATGGCTTTTGCATCCTCTGGCATTGCTGCTACATTGTTGGAAGGCGGTCGAACTGCACATTCCGCTTTAAAGCCGATGAATCTACCTACTCTTGGTTGAGAAGCCAACGTGCACAATCACCAAGAGTTCGGCAACAGCGAAATTGATGCGAGAATGCAAAATCATCATTTTGGATGAATGTACCATCGTACATAAACGAGCTTTCGAGGCAGTTGACCGAACGATAAAGGACTTACGAGGTGATTTGAGACAATTTGGTGGGGCTCTAATATTACTCTCCGCTTCCCGTCATCCCGAAATCTACTGCTGCGGATGAGCTTAATGCATGCCCGAAATTGTCATCTTTGTGGCGGCGTGTCAAGAAGTTGAAATTGACTACGAACATAAGAGTCGCATTGCTGAACGACCCATCGGCTGCTGAATTTTCAAAAATTCGTAAAAATCCGTTGACACCGTGATCGACGAGGATGAAGCGACCAACTATTCGACGGAGTTTTTGAATTCGCTTGATGTGCCAGGAGCCCCGCCGCATAATTTACAGCTGAAGGCATGGGATCGATCATAAACATGTTAAGTACGGAATCTGAATCATCCGAAATTGTGCAACGGTTCGCGGTTGTCCGTCAAGAAACTGATGAACAAGGTGATTCAAGCGACGCGACGATCATCAAGGGAAAATTCAAAGGAGAGGAAGAACTTATCCCACGAATACCGATTATTCCAACTGATCTTCCATTCCAATACAAGCGAATTCAGTTCCCCGCGCGTTCGATTGGCTTTTGCAATGACAATCAATAAATCGCAAGGCCAATCGTTGGAAGTCTGTGGGATTAATCTCGAATTTCCCTGTTTTTCGCACGGTCAGCTGTATGTTGCCTGTTCGCGTGTTGGTTTTTTCGCCAGAAAACAAATAGTACAGTATTTAAAGACACAAAACGGCCGTTTACTTAAAAAAAATACGTAATGGCTGAAATTTGCTGGAGATGTTAGGGGACATGTCTTTTATCTAAAACTGAGTTTTCGTATTCGTGGGGGTGGGGGAAGTTGGAGTACATTGCCTATTTATAGGCGAATTTTGTATTTTTCGTTAATATCATTCTTACAGTTGACCCTACAGTAAAGTGATGTATAGGAGTTTTGTTTCTAATCAAATTATCTATCTACTACATGAATTTAATCGGTCAAGTAGTTCCGTTATAATGACCAGTTAAAGGTGAAAATAGTACCAATAATGGGAATAAAAACATGTAATGACTGAAATTCGGTGGAGTCATTAAGGGATGCGTTATAAATCTATATCTGAAGTTGCGTATATATCAGGGGGGGGGGGGTGTAGTTATGGTAAATTGCCTACTAATAAGCTAAATTTGCGTTTTTGCTTCATATCATTCTTATTGTTGACCCTACAGTTAAATGTGTATATTGTGTATAGATGTATAGATGTTTCATTTCTTATCAAATAATCTATCAAACGGTATCAATCAATGTCAAACGTCAAAGAGGCCAATAAGAATGGGTTTTGTATTTTTTTAATACCAGAAAAGTAGGAGACTTTTTTTGCAAACTAACTGCATACCTAGGGATACAAAAGTATCTTTTAAATGTTGATCCAACTACATACTTCTAATTCTAATTAATCCCACCCCAAAGTTAGTCGAGCAATTCCATGCATGTCATAACTTTCTGACCATTTTCGCCTCTTTGCCACTGGTTTGAAATTTTATTTTAATTGGAAATTATGATAGTTTATATAGTTACGATATTTTGATATGTATGTGTTTTGAGTTGCAACTAACTACAAAATCCTATGTACTATTCGTATAGTTAATACTGTTACAGCATTTGCAGTTACACTATTACCTATGCCTTTGCTAATTGCTTCGATTGATATAAAACTTTACAGATTTACCCATAAAACATAAATGAAGTAAACTGTGGTTACTGTGTAGAGCATATTTTATTTTTTGGAACGCTAATTGACCTAGCTTGATTTTGATCTCGTTAAAGAGATAATAATTCAATCAGCAAGAATACACATTTATACAACTTGACATAGCGAAGTTTTTAGCAATCACTAAATACACATTTAAATAAGCATTTTACACCAACTTCCTCCATCCCAACTAATACGAAAACTCAGCTTTAGACAAAAGATTCGTCTCTTGCTACATCTACATAAATTACGTTTTTTTTTTAAAAGAAAATAGCCATTTATTGAACTGTTTTGACCCTTGACCGGTAACTACAACGAGTCTACTTGACCCACGATATTAGCTTAGGTACCGTTGAATAGACAATTCGATTAGAAACAAAACTTCTACACTTCACTTTACTGTAGGAGCACCAGTAAGAATGATATTAAGGAAAAACGCAAAATGCCCCTATAAATAGGCAAATTACTATATCTTCTCCCACTCCCACCAATACGAAAACTCAGATTTAGACTTAGGGCATGCTGCTTAACATCTCCAAAAAATTTCAGTCATTACGTGTTTTACTTAAGCCAAATATTCTCATTATTAGTGCTATTTTGCCCTTTAACCGGTCATTATAACGGAACTACTTAGCCTACGATATTGGCTTAGGTACCGTTGAATAGAGAATTATATTAGAAACAAAACTTCTACACATCACTTTACTGTAGGAACACAGTAAGAATGATATTAAGAAAAAAACGCAAAATTCCCCTATAAGTAGGCAAATTACTATAACTTTCTCCACTCCTACATATACGAAAACTCAGATATGGACTTAGGGCACGTTGCTTAACATCTCCGCTGAATTTCAGTCATTACGTGTTTTACTTAAGCAAAATATTCTCATTATTAGTGCTATTTTGCCCTTTAACCCGTCATTATAACGGAACTATTTGGCCTACGGTACTAACTTAGGTACCGTTGAATAGACAATTCGATTATAAACAAAACTTCTACACATTACTTTACTGTAGGAACACTAGTAAGAATGATATTAAGGAAAAACGCAAAATTCCCCTATAAGTAGGCAAATTACTATAACTTCCCCCACTCCCACAAATACGAAAACTCAGATTTAGACTTAGGGCACGTTGCTTAACATCTCCACCAAATTTCAGCCATTACGTATTTTTTTTAAGTAAAATATGCCCGATTACTGTACTAAAAACGAAAAACATTGTTTATAATATCGCTCTCTACTGATTTTGATTCCATTCAAATAATTCACACTGAAAATTGAACTATGTATCAGTGTTTTATTACCACTGTAGTTTATTTGAAGGCGTTGAACTTGGACGAGGCGAATATTTATAAGTATAGTTAGGAGGTTGCTTGGAAGTCAAAATCGTCCATAAATTTAAAATTGTGTCAAATTGTGAGCGAAGCGAACAACGCGAGCGTAGCGAGTTCTAGCTAGTAGCAATATAATTTTCTGAGGTTTGATTGAAATTGGTGTGCAAATAAAAACGTTTTTCTTAGAAAAATTTGATTTGGGGGGCTAGGTTTGTATGGTAGCCCCATGACCAGATGGTCCGACTCCATCTTTTCATATATGTATATGTTTTGTGTCATCAATAGAAATATATTTGTGTGAAGTTTGGTTAAAATTGGTGTATAAATAAAAAAAATTCTTAGCAGAACTTAATTTGGGGAGCTAGGTTTGTATGACAGCCCCATGACCCCATGTTCCGATTTGGTAGATTTTTACATATGTTGTGTGTCACCAATGAAAACACATTTGTGTGAAATTTGATTGAAATTGCTCCATAAATAAAAAAGTTTTTCTAAGAAGAACCTAAATTGGGGGGATAAGATTGGAACCATTCCACAAATAAACTCGAAGTCGTCCATCCTTTTTCATTTGATCGAAAAAAGCTGGTAGATACGATTTTGGCACCCCTTTCATTGCACGCGGGTTCTCAGAATGAAATTTATTGTTTTGTCTAATTTGAAATTTCTGTGGCAAAATGCAACGACGTAAAAGCGGGGAACCATAGACGCAATGTGAAACATGGTATAAATTTGATAACGACGTAAAAGCGAAATGACTTATAACGAGGTGACGTATAACGGGGTTACCTCTGGTACGATGCAATTTTCACCTGTGTGCACTCACCCTAAATACAAAAATCTCGCATCACACACATCCCAATCAGATGTGATCGCACGTGTTTGCATAATAGCGCCGTGTGGCGTGTGCGAGCGAGACAGACTAAACGGATTTCAATTGGACAGCGGCGAGGGGTCAAATATCGAACAACAACAAAAACATCTCACTCCCACTGCCACCCTGCAATTAAAGGGAAATCAATAAAATTGATAAAATGCGACTCGTCACACTATCGCGGTGTGAGGAGGCTCGTCCTCGTACTCGCGGGGTTAAACGGGTGCAAACACAACAACCACCGACAACCATAAGAAAACAACGAAAAACCCAACGAGCAACGAAATTTCCCATCATGCCACCCAAAAATAAATCGTCAAAATCTGGAAAATTCAGTGGTCGCCGGCAATGTGGTTAATTTTAGCCGCCAGCCAAGTGAAAAACAGAAAAAGACCATTCGGTAAGACGGTGGTGGTGATAAACGGGACAATTTCGCGGTACCATGTCGCACATGCAATGCGCTCACACGCAACAACAAATACAAAATCCAATTGGAGCGAAGCAAGTGTCATCGACGGGAACGGGCAACGGTTTCGACTTCGGTCGGTCTGGTGCCAAAATAGAATTCTCTTGCCAAGAAAACGAAAACGCAAAAAAAAATGTTCTGCAACGGAGTGAATTGACTGAAAACTCACCCCATCAGCCAGTCGACGGTGTCGCGTAGATATTCGGGAATTCGCTCCATTGTTTCGACGACGACAAGGACTCGAGTGACCTCTTTCCTTTGTCCTGCTGCTGGTGCTGGTCGTGTGCACTTGTCGGTGACAGGTCACCCCGCAGAGGTCGATGCAATCACCACGCGACGACGATCGATCGATCGATGCCGGTACGCAAACGGGAACGAGATGATAAACAAAACGGTCGCTGATGCGTCGCGATCGACGACGACGGCGATTGGCGTATCGATATCAAAACAACAACAAACGGGCACTGCACTTCACGCCGCGCACTTTCTTTCGGTCCAACAAAACGGCACCACACACAGGCACACACGCACAAACTCTTGCCGAGTGAGAATTTTCGCGAGACGTTCTTGACCTCGCAAGAACGTTCCGTTCTGGTGGGTCCGCACGGAGATCTTTTTATCCCGCACAAACGTTTGGCGGATCTTTTTTCGCCGAATTTGTCACTGAATGCAAGCGAAAAGACAGAATTTCACGGCGGTTTTCCAACCGAATTGAATAACACAAAAATGACACGGACGAGCGAAGTTTTCACACGCAACGCACCTGTGAAAATCGAAGGAGATCCGTTTCGTGCCAGGAGCGATTCGGATTTGGAGCCTGACGGCAACGGATAGGAACGGGTTGTTGCGATGTGAAGTTGGCCGCGAGCAAAGTGGATTTTCTAATTGGAATTGTGTAATCAGCTGAGTGGGAAAATGTGTGCAGAAAACAAGATTTCAATTAATTTCAACGACAATCATCATTTGCATAAAGCTGATTCATATCAAAAATACTTTCTATGTGAAATAAACAGGAAAACATTACATTTTCCTGAAAAATCAAATACTACGAGACTAAACTACACTGTTCTTCTACAATCCACTTTCTTATCTGACACCTGCCAGAGAGTGGATTTCATATCCATTTATTTGACAGCTGTCGTTGTGGTGTTTTTGCTCAAGAAGTCAAGATTCTGGGGCGAGGAGTGATTCGGTCTTTTTGTGTCGAGTTTTAAATTGTCCTGGATCAATAATCGTGCAGGATGTTGTTGATAAGATCTGTACTGATAACGCTACTGATCGTTTGTGCATCCATTGTGATGTCAAATGGTCAGGGCAAAGCGCCAAAGGTGAGAAAATTTTCGTTTCGTGTTGTTGGTTACGTGTATCGTCGCGATGGCTTTTGCCGGGGGGACACGTCACTGAAGGTGTATGCCGCGGAGCCGGCTTAGCTGATAAGCAAAGAAATGTTCTATGGATTGAAAATTAGATTTTTACGAGATTGGAAATAGTTTTAGTCAATTAGTTTATGTGATAAGGTAAAAGGACATTTTCAGGAAATCGATTAAAATGTTCCTGGAGTGTTGACTTTTATCAGGTAGGCAACGGGGTAACAAACGACTGCCCCGGAGAAGCGTTTCACTTCGGTAATCTTGAGACTACACAACTACACTACAACAACCGCCCCGGTTGCCTGTAATGCAAATTTTGAGCACTCCCTTCAGAAAAGGCCACTAAATTGCAGGGTGGTCAACCGTTGAATTCTTCGGTATATAACTTTTCATGCAGCGAGCGGTTGTCATTGGAAATTTTTTACTGTTTTTCCTAACTTTCTTCTTTGAACGATGTTTTTCTTTTTTGTCTTTTATTCTCTAGAAACTGTTATTAATTCTACACCTAAACACTGACGCAGCCACTTGATTGGATGTTATGCACGATGAAAGGGTACCGTTAAGATTTTGACATTTAGGACTAGTCTTGAACGGAAACTTTCTGCTTTGTGGAATGCAATTTTCTGTGCACTTCCTAGAGCCTGGATCGAACGGTTAGGGACCTATCGACTTTGCGAGGGGTAGAATTCTGGTCATAAGCTCTACATGTTTCTCTCATCGGGCATTAATAAGGAGACCTGGAAATCTCTAGACGAGTACACCGTGAACCAAATCGAACACGTCCTTATCAGCAAGAGATAGTCTTCAAATCTCTTAGACGTCCAATTCTACCGAGGAGTTAACTGCGACTCTGATCACTATTTGTTGACCTATAGGTGCAATCGAGAATAAACCCTGTAAGATCTTAGACGTTTGCAATCTGATGAATGATGCCACGGGCGGCGGTCGCGTACACTATCAACCTTGCCCTAACATCAGCAATTAAAGGCCTGGATAGACCTCGGGCGGAATGAAAATGAAATTTTTGTCCGCTGCGATTTTATCAATGAAAATGAATACTTACTGTCGTGGAAAATATCGCAAATGCTGGGGAATTCCATAAACTAAAATCCGAGAATGGTTTCACAATTTGTCTCTGTCATTTTAAGTATTATTTTTCGATTCCCCGGTCATTAGATAATTTCCACGATGAACTCGTCGTGGACAGTGAATCGGTTTGACGTTTGCAAAACTCACCTCGCCCGACGGAGAATATGCTACAGAGTCGACTCATTTTCACGTTGAAAATGCATTCGGACAAGGGGGAAATTATTTTTTTAGTTATTTTTAAGATGATTTAGGACGTAAAACGCCTTTGTAGCAATTTTCGAAGCTAAAATTTTAAATTCACCACGGTTTTTATGCCGGTTCATTACCGTTTCATTTTCATTCCGCTCAAACTCTATCCGGGGCTTAAGGCGTTGATGAGTTCTGGAAAATGCTCAAAGAAATTGCAGAGATTGAGGTGAAATATGAAGCCTATCGACAATATATACAACGTTCATTCCGAGCCAAAAGGAAAGATACAAGTCTAACAAATTGATGAGACGTTAGAAATTAAAACAACTTGACGGGCAGTTACAGCAAATAAACGAAAGATTAGCTAGTAAGAACAATAGACAAGCGTACAAACTAATAAACACAATTAAGAAGGATTATCAATCAACACAGTCAAACCCTTGTAAGAACAAGGATGTTAACATAATAAGCGACTTCGACAGCATAAATAAATGATAGGCACCCCCGCAGCATTATTGTAGTTTAACTGTACACACAGAATTCTGATAGCGGCAATACTAGAGACAAAGCTCGAAATAACGCCCATCACGAACTCTGGCACTCTCCTCGGCACCAAGGCCAGGGGGCAGGGGGCATCAAATTTCTGTCCACTCAATGAAAATTCGTTTACACGGGTCGCCTGCTAAAGTTCACCTGACAAACGTATAGCGAGTGCTAGTGTGTGCTTGATAAATAAAATCCCTCCGACCACCTTCCCATTATTATAAATATTGAAGAGGTCAGAACGGCGTACGTTTAACAACCACAAAAAGGCAAATTGGAAGAGTTTCACTGCAGTCACTACGGCGGAGTTCTTCGCGTACCGTGTTTCAACATACCTAAAGGTTAATTTTCTTCGGCCACGACCCCAGCGCCTCTAGCGACAGCGACTCGCTCATTCCATATAAAAACTCATTTTTACATACGAGTTTTTATATGGAATGAGCGAGTCGCTGTCGCTAGAGCCGCTGGGGTCTTGCCGAGGAGAATAAACCTTAAGGAAGGTTGAAACGAACATTGTCAAAGCGCTGCCGCAAGGTTAGCCGGCGACCGGGAAAATTTAAGACATGTCAACCCGGCTGAACCCAGAATCGAGGAGCTAAATTCCGAAGGGATATGTCACAACCTATAAAAAAAGAAAAATGAAATGAAAATTTCAACTTGTTGTGTGATGCAGTCCTACAAAGTCACAGTCGAGGCAATTGGCTGTCCGTAGTTGCCTGGTTGGAGGAGCTACTTCTCCGATATGGAATTCTTTGTCTACGTGGCTTATTATGTGGTGCGCAAACGTACTTTTGTTTGTTGCCTGTGCAACATACGGATTCGTAGCTCTTATGGACTACGTCCTTACAAGTGGTGGACACGGTGTTTGAGTGTCAAAGGGCATTTGACAAGTCGAAGTGCTGCCTTAAAAATGAATGCCGCTAAGACTAAATACATGAGCTTGACATCAAAAGGGAGAGGGACGGAGGGCACCATTTCTATCTCCGGACAACCGGTAGAAAAAGTCGAGAACTTTACTTACCTTGGAAGCGTAGTGACAGCGGATGGTGGGGCTGATTCTATTGGCACTTGCCTTAATGTATCGGAGTGTGTAGGACCTGATGGGTGCAGCCCCTCTTGCGTTGGTTACAGTGCGACCTGCGGGAAATGCCCATCCCCGAATAATTAGGTCATATGCCCATATTGGAGCAATGACAGGTCTCCCTGCAAGTCCGGAGCAGAGGTCTCATATCTGTTAGATGTCTAGTTAAGAGCCCAGTAGGGGCACCGATGGGTTGTAATTCCTTTCACCAAACTATATGTAGCTTCCCAAGAGAAGAGCGTCGTGCCGGTTGTGTTTTCCCAACGGCGGAGAGTTGCGCTACACCCGGGAGCCCGAAATGATGTCTCTAACACATCGGCGGCCTTGGTCCAATGTTGGACTGCCGCGCTAGTTATTTATTTATTTAGAAATTTTAGCATACATAATTAGCCGAAGCCTTGCAAGCGCACCATCTTCGTGGTGCTTGATCTGTCGAAAGCGTTTGACACAGTCACTAATATGCTACTACCACCGCACTCTTGTACCACATGCTGAGCTACCATGGTTTCCGGAAGATCCATAGTAGCACAACAGGTCTGGATCATCCATCACATCCACAATGGCGTCAACAGGGCAGGTGTAGAACTAATTTTCTATCCGGCCGATTGCATCGTATTTTGCAAGAGTGATGTTTAAAAAGGTATGTGGTGCACAACTGAATGATTACATTGGAGTTCTAAAACCTATCTCGCCATCTAAATGTACTGCAACACTTCTCACCACCACAGAAATATTCGCAGGAGCTTACGATCCGTTTCGATGTTGACGACGTTGTTCCTACTGTTACCAAACCAAAGATCTACTACACCATGATCATCAATCGCAAAATGCGCAATAGGAATAACGCTCTTAAGGAGCTGTTGGTCAGTCCTGGGGCAAGGACAAACACATTATGCTGGTCACTTACAAACCGATAGGCCGAGCAATCCCTGGCTATACAGCACCGGTATGCTTGTGGATCGACCAATAGGGAGATAGGAAGAGAGCGAGGTATTTTTTTTCCATTTTCTCTCCTTCGTGAGTTTCTTATGCTTCAGACTTAAATTCTGAAGTCTCCCTGGATACGTTTGACTTGGTATCTGCCACATCATCGGATGTGTATGAAATCACGACACTTTGTATGATAATGGAAGTTGTGGTCCTGACGGGCTTCCTAACTTTTGTGTTAAGGGGAGAGAGTACTCTTAGTGTACCTCCTTGTTACTGGATCCTTCCCATCCGCATGGAAAGTTACTAACGCTAAACCTATCCCTAAATGCTCGAATTACTCATTTGTAACGAACCATCGTCCAATAACTTTATTGTCCTGTTTTCCTAAAATCCTAGAGCGTTTCGTTCATACATTTTTGTACGCTCCTCTAATCGTCAGCATAGTGCCAAAGGTCGTTCTACAATGACAAACCGCGGAGAATCTCAACACACGATTGCGAAAGCCCTGGTTAACCATGAGCAATTTAAATCTGTCCTTATGCTTATGCTGATTGACGATACGGCAATTTGTAGCAGGATGCGAGAGTATTTTGACGAACTTCTAAATTAAGAATTTCCTCGAGCAGCTTTTCGAGATGTTGAGCCGAATACCACAAATATTGAAGATATCTCAGAGGAAGAGGTGATGGAGGCAATGCATCAGGTGAAACGCAGAAAGGCAGTCGGACCGGACAAAATTCCCGCGGAATTTTGGTTGAAAATGAAAAATGTCGGGCCTAGTTGGCTCACAGTTCTGTTCAACAAAATCAAAGGTGGGCAACCGATGCCTGATGCTTTCAGGGAAAGTTTTCTTCTTCCTTTATATAAAAACAAGGGAGACTCACGCAAACTCAACAACTATAGGGCCATAAAGTTAACACCTCATACACTGAAGATCTACGAGCGAGTTGTCTGCAACCGATTGAGAAAGATTGTGCGGTTGAATGATAATCAATGCGGCTTTGTTGAAGGTCGATCTACAGTCGATGCGATTCAGTGCATTCGTATTGCGATGGAAAAGTATAGAGCAGCACGAAAGGACTTGCACTTTGTATTCATCGATTTGGAAAAGGCATTCGATATAGTACCTCGTCAGGATGATACGAGACATGTATGATGGAGCTACGACTAAGGTTAGATGCACAGCCGGTGAATCAGAAGAATTTCCGGTGAATGTCGGATTATACCAGGGCAGTGTATTGAGTCCGTTGCTCTTCAACATCATCATGTGCTACTTATTGACACGTGTCTCCGACGGCCTAGAAATATCTCTTCTTTTTGCCGATGATATAGTCCTCAGTAGCCCAAACATCGTTGCCTTGCAAGCTGCGCTTACAAAATGGTGTGACATTCTGGAGGAGCATGGACTGAGGGTAAGTATAACAAAGACTGAGTTCTTATGCTGCCAATTCTCAGACCCAAATGCACCGATACCAGAAATGTACGTCAAAGGAGAGCAGCTTAAGTCTTGTACCAAGTTCAAGTACCTTGGCTCGATGGTGAACAGCGGAGCTACATGCGATGATGACATCAAACATCGCACAAAGGTTGGGTGGATGAGGTGGCGAGAAAACTCTGGAGTTTTCTGCGATAAGAAAATGCCACTGAAGCTAAAGGGCAAGTTGTACAAAACGGTTGTACGTCCCGCACTCATGTATGGATCAGAATGCTGGACCATGTATGAAGGTTACGCGAAAGAAATGACAGCGACTGAAATGAAAATGTTACGCATGTCAGTTGGTGTAACCAAAAGGGACCACATCAAGAGTAGCTACATCCGAGGCAGCTTGTCCATAGACCAACCAATCACCGAAAAGCTCGAAGACCGACAGATGGATTGGTATTGCCGTGTTCAACGGCGTCCGCCTGAGAACCCCGCAAAGAAAGCGATATCATTGGAAGTTCCACTTGATGGACCCAAGGCCAGAGGCAGACCGAAGAACACCTGGATGTGTCAAATGAAAAAGTAACAACAACGCATTGGTCTCGGCGATGACACGATCCAAGATAGAACTGCCTGTAGAAATATGCTGAGATATTACCGCCAAAACGGGTGATGTGCCTACACCGCAACGCGAAACCATTGAGCGGTATAAAGAACGAGGCAAGGAAGAAGAAGCAGAAGAAGTTCACTCTGTCTACACGGATTTGTTAAAAGCCTTTGATTCTATCACTCATCGAATATCGCTTCAAATTGAGTGTCAAGGATATGATGGGAATGTTCATAGTTCGCCATGGACATATGGTTGGCATAATAATTAAAAATTTACGATGGGTTCATTTGTGCTTTTGTCGTTTCTAATTTATGGGTTTTGAAGTGCTACATACACTACATGAGTCTCCGGTATCATGCTATCTTGGGTCCTACATATCCCAACGTGCATATCGTGTTATTTAAAAAAATATTGTTTCGTCTTTTCTTGTCCCACCTCTGGTGTTCTCCCAGGGTGCTATATTAGGGCTCTCGGCTCTCTAGGGCCGATTTTGGGTGAAAATAATCTTTTCGTTTTCTTTCTTTTCTTCAGCTTTCGTTAAAGCTGTGTCTACACTGACTCCAATTGACAGCTCGTCAAAAAACTGGCATCGTATGCTGTCATTTGCCAGCTTCCACACTAGCTACCAAATGAAGCCTGAACACGACATAATCAAACTTCCATTTTGGAGGTTTTTGGTTATTTCTTCTTCTTCTTCTTATCTTATTCAATTTCACACACACAAATTGTCACTCGCGGTTGTGAAAGTGACAGCTGACATATTATTTAGTTGGCATCGCGAGCTGCCAATTGACAGCCAGTGTAGATACACCTTAACAAACAAAATTACTTTATCTGGGGTTCGGAAAACCAAGAAGTTGTTGTCGAGAAGCCAATGCATCCATAGACAGTGACAGTTTGATGCGGATTGAGGAGTGGTAGCTTCATTGGATTATTTCTTCGAAAATTGAGGCTGTAATAAAAGTTTCGATCTACGGTGAGCGTTACAGAGCCGTGTTATCCGATTTTTTTTTTACTGAAGACATGGATTTGGAATCTTCCTTATGTAGGATGACGCTACGCGCCTAAAATCGATCTTTTGCGCACCAACTTCTCAAAACTTGTTATGAGCCGATGTCAATTGGCCACCTCGAAGCTGCGATTTGAACTTCTTTTTTGTAGGGAACACCGTGAAAGACCGATGTAATACTAACAATTCAGAAACGATTCAAGTGCTTAAGGTCAATATCATCCAAGTTATCCGATAGCCCGAAACAATCAACAATACTCGTTTAAGACTGCTGCTTTTTTTCGGGATATGCAAAGTCACAAGCCCGAGGCTCTACCGCGACCACTTACAATGGTTTCCTCCATCCTCTCAGAAAGCAATTCCATTTGGGCCTGGAGAAAGAGAATATGACGCTGACATTGTCGTCATGCATGAAGCCACATGCAACGGGCAGCATCAAGGATTTCAACGTATCGAAAGCGATCGATAAGCCCAAACACTCGATGCTGCTCGCAATCATGCTGAACATGCATTTCTGCTCAAGAGATTCGATGCATTGCCTGATACAGTCATCAAAATCATAGCGAGGGCAAAAATTATGCTGTGGGCCACAATATTTATATTTAACAAGATCTCCGTTTTGTTTTGTCTTGAGATTTTCATAATTCTCTGTCCCGAAACAATGTCAAATGAAATATTCCGTGTCGTCAGTCGTAGGGACCAAATACCAATCGAAAGAGGCAAAATGGCAGATACTGGATACTTGTTTGAATATTTATTGGAACTCATAACAGAATCCAGTTTGTTTCCAATATTGGCTACGACGCCATAGCCAGGTGCCCCTGTCTAACATTAGGTGGTTCGACACCATGCTAAAAGGCAGGGAGGTTAAGGGTTACACTCTCACTCTCACGGCTGTACTTTAACCTTTACTGTTGTCCCTGGTGGTAGACGAATTACTCTTGCTTCTTGAATTGCAGATTACGCTGACGATATCACTATTGTGTTATTTAAGTCCGTTTCTACTAATTTTTACTTTTTACAACAATTTCGGTCGACTTAGGCTATTATTTATTATTTTTGATATTTGGTGTCTTCTTGTATTGCAAACATTTCTTTCTTTCACCATTCCAGCAAGGACTCTCTCTCACGGACAAAGTTCAAAATCTCCTCGACATGAATGCGAAAAAATCCGTCCTCAAGCTGAACGGCAACAAATTTCGTGAATACGTTAAACAATCGCCGCGCAACTATTCAATGATCGTCATGCTAACAGCCCTGGCCCCATCACGTCAATGCTCAATTTGTCGTCACGCCCACGATGAATACACAATTGTCGCAAACTCATATCGCTATTCGCCCATCTACAACAACAAGCTGTTCTTCGCCATGGTTGATTTCGATGAAGGATCCGACGTGTTCCAAATGCTTCGTTTGAACACGGCCCCCGTGTTTATGCATTTCCCCGCTAAGGGCAAGCCAAAGAGTGCCGACACTATGGACATCCATCGAGTTGGATTTTCGGCCGAAGCTATTGCTAAATTCGTTCAGGAACGTACAGATATTCAGATTAGGGTGTTCAGACCACCAAATTATTCGGGAACAGTGGCCGTGATCACGCTGGGAGCTTTGCTTGCAGGATTTTTGTATTTGCGTCGTAATAATTTGGAATTTTTGTACAACAAGCAATTGTGGGGAACGTTGGCTGTGCTGTTCTGTTTTGCTATGATCTCGGGACAGATGTGGAATCATATTCGTAGCCCGCCGTTGGTGCACAAAAGTCAGAGTGGCGGAATTGCTTATATTCACGGATCGTCTCAGGGGCAATTGGTGATTGAGACGTATATTGTCATGTTTTTGAGTAAGTTTGTTTGGGATTTTGTGAAAGTTTCAAAGTTTCAAGTGTGTCCTAATTAAAATTCAATTTCAGATGCAATGATTGTGATTGGAATGATTCTGTTAACTGAATCCGGTTATCAGATTGAATTGCGCAAGGGTCGCATCATGGTCATATCGGGACTGTGTCTAGTCGTGATATTCTTTTCAATTCTCTTGTCCGTGTTTCGGTCGAAAGCCCAAGGCTATCCGTACAGGTAAGATAATTCCAGACTTCACAGAAACACAATTCTAATTTTTCATTTCATTTCAGCTTACTCTTCAAGTAGATATCGTCATCTCATCTCGTCTACATTTCATGCATTTTATAGTGACTAATTGCAAAGGTTCATGTACAAACATAGGAAACGATAACGATTCGCAGTTTTGCAACCATTCGTCGGTAATTTCGGGGGAAAAGATAATTGTAATACAAATGTAAACAGCAGCAGCGAAGGGTTGTATGACAATAATACAATTAATGTTCATCCAACTTCACGAATTGAAAATTTCATTGCGATTTTTGGATACTGTTCTGTTCTCTACATTCATTAAATTTTAAGTTTTCATGTGACTGTACACTTTTTCGTTTTAGTTATTTGCATTTTCGTCCATAACGATGAGTATGTGTGTGTACACAAAAGTTGAACAATACACTAGAGAGTTATTGTTGTAAAATTATGAAGAGTGTAATAGAATTTACCATTTATTCCTTATAGGTGTGTCTATCGAATAGTGTTGATACAGAATATTATTAATAAAAAAATAAATTGTGTATGTATTGATTGAAATTTTATTCATTTTGTATTTAGTCATATTTGCGGATATTTCAAGGCTGTCGCTATCACCGTTCGGCAGTTGCAGACGTCCAAAGATGCGATTCGAAAAGACAAAATTTGCCACACTCGTACAAAGCGTAGTTAACGAGAATGTCGCAATTTTCTGTTAATCGTCGGTGACCGTTACTCGCGGACACTCGTGTGCTCGACTAAATGACCATATTGAGAAACTGGTGGAGTTTTTCAGTATCCACAACCTAGTCATATCGCCGTCTAAATGCACTGCAACACTTCTCACCACCTGGACGCAGGAATTTTCAGAGGAGCTTAGGATCCGTACTGGTAAGCATGATGACGACATTGTTCCTACTGTAACCAACCCCAAGATCATTGGCGTCTATCTAGACACCATGATGAAGTAGAAAAACTACGTCAAAGACGTAGTCGACAAAATGCACAGTGGAAGCAACGTCCTACAGGCACTGGCCGGGAGATCCTGGGGCAAGGACAAGGAAACTATGTTGGTCACCGACAAAGCGATAGGTAGAGCAATTCCCAGCTACACAGCACCGGTGTGGTCACAAACCGTTTGTGACACAAACTGGAATAAGATCCAGACATGACAGAACGCTGCTCTACGTATCGCTACAGGTTGTCACCTGATGTTGTCCCAGAATCATTTTCATCATGTTACCAGTGCGTGATCACAATCTCCTCCTGTCTTTACAATATCTTGTCGGTTGCTATCAAAAGGATCACCGAAACCATCATCTCATGGACAATACTCCCCTTCCACGTCATGTGGAGTGGAATCAGATATCTCGAGAGAGACGTCCAGAGGTACAAACGGGACTAGACGGGACATTCGGAACATTTGTCCGAGCTGCGGTGGTGCGCCTCAGTATGTGGACTACCTGTTCCGATGCCCCGCTGCACCCACTAACCTCGCTCCGAGGGCGTTATGGGACAACGCTATGGCAACTGTTACGTTCTTGTCGCTTGAGACAATAGGTGAGAACGACGACCAAACTTAGAACACATCCACAGACATGCACAGCGGCTCACTTCCTTCTGCACCGCTACTACAACAACAGAATGTCGCAATTTTCTGTTAATCGTCGGTGACCGTTGCTCGCGGACACTCGCGGGAATTGTGATAAAAAAACTTGACTTTCGGATGTTGCGCCCAGCACACTGCTACGTCGTTAATTTCTCATCCAATACCTCATGTCGCAACTACCTGTAACCGCCTATATCGAATTGAGGCTTCCTGCGGCAGGACTATTGCTCCGAACCAAGTCAACAGACCACTCGCCCTTGCCACGAACTCAAGAACAGTTCATTCGTCCTTGCCACGAAATCGACAACAAACCACTCGTCCTTGACACGGATTCGACAACAGACCACTTGTCCTTGCCACGAACTCGACAACAGACCACTCGTCCTTGCCACGAACTCGACAACAGTTCACTCGTCCTTGCCACGGACTCGACAACAATAATTCGTACTAGCCACGGACTCGAATAACTGTACTTGTTGACCACGTGGACTCACAACTGTGATAAGCCACGCTACAACTGTATTTCGCCTATGCCACCGGCTCGATCAAAACTCGACCACTAATCCAGCCGCAGACTCGGCAACAGATCCCTCCTCCTGCCCCGGACTCGGCAACAGATCACTCCTTCTTGCCATGGACTCGACAACAGTTCAACCGTCCTGCTACGCACTCGACGACTCGCTGCTCGATTCGGTTGACTTACCGCTGTGGAAGAGACAAAAGGAAAGAGACCCGCCGCGTGCTGTCATCACCTTTTATACATTTCGTCGTGGCGCCGCAAACTGGCAAACATTGAATTACGTATTATGTGAGGTGGTGTATGTCTCCGCTAATTAGATTTTGAGCAACTCGATGAGATTCCATGTTAAAGGTGATTCGTGAGTGACGTCGGTGGGAGGAGCATTTTATGAAATTATTATTTGAGATAATCCAAAGTGTTACATTTGCAATCTTGTAATAGCGTAGTGATCTGGGTTACACCACCCTCCCACGTAACATCTATGCTACACAATACTCTTCAGAGGAGACTGTAGAACCAGTCATGAATGAGGACACTCTTACACCACCTCCCTCAACAGTTACAGAAATAAGTGGCGGTCAGCAGCGCACAGCCACTTTCTCGAACAGTCGGAGACAGTCAGTCTCACTCTGTTGGGTCTAATTTTTGAACGGCTATAACTTTCGAAGGGAGACGGCTAGGACACTGAAATGTTCAGCAAAATGTGAGACCCAACGTTCTCTACATCGGCCACTTCATTCCAACTCTATAAAGATTTTTCGTAAAATAGACCCCCATTGGCCTCTATGGAATTTGATTTGTCACATCTTTGAACGGCTCTGAAGTGCCGATTCCGTGGATTTACCCGGTTGGTAGGCGTATTGTTTTGGGTGCAGCGGCCGTGTCTGAAGAAGTGTGCCTCTGATGTGAGAGTCCAGTATCTTTTCCATAGCTTTCATGAGAAAGGATGTAAGGCTGATGGGGCGGTACGACTTAGGATCGTCCGCCGGTCTTTTACCCACTTTGGGGATGAAGACTACCCTAACTGATCTCCAGGCTGTCGGAATATATCCCAAAGCATAACTACTTCTATAGATACTAACCATGAATGGTATCAGCTCGCTTTGGCCTCTTTGTAGAAGCGCCATGCTGGGCGACTTAAATGGATCGAATGTCCCAATTGCCCACCTAACCCTGCCATACGTGAAGATATCTTTTGCTGCCGCCCAGGCAGATCTGTTTGCTCTTCTGGGCGGATTCATGCAACAGTGACCATCATTCACGTTATAGTCCAGTCTGCAGCTGGGGAAGTGGGTTGCTAAAAGCAACATGCCTGTGCTTTCGGCATCCCTCGTTATGTCCCCATTTGCACCCTTCAGAGTGCTAATAGTGCTGCAACCATTTTTTGCCATAATTTTGTGCAGTCTAGCTGCTTTGGTGGTATTGTTGACGCTGTCGCAAAAGTTAGCCCAACTTTGCCTTTTAGCGTCCCTGATCTTTTTGTTGTATTCCGTGAGGGTGGATCTATACAGAGCCCAGTCCCCGTTGCGCTTGGCCCTGTTGAACAGCTTCCTCACTTTTTTCTTGAGGCAAGCTATCTCATGATTCCACCACGGAACACACTTATTTTCTTTGAAGACCCGCACGGGGCAGTTTTCTTCATAGGAGGACAGAATTGCCCTGGTGGTCTCGTCCACGAGTCTTTCCAGACTCAACCACCCTGTGACCCTTTTGTCGATTTGCTGCAGATGCTCCCCCAACGACTCGGTATATTCCGACCAGTTGGTATTTTGTGGAACTCTTCGCTCGATTCCTGCAGCAACCGCAAAGCTTAAGTCAAAGCGTATGTGCATGTGATCAGATAAGGAGGGCTCATCCGACACATGCCAGGAACGAATTCGTTCCGCTATTGAGTTATTACACAGAGTAAGGTCAAGTACTTCTTGCCTTACTCTGGTTACAAATGTAGGCTGACATCCTCGGTTGAGAATACATAGGTCAAGTGAAGTAATTAGTTCAAGTAGGTACTCACCTCTTCTGTTTGTGTCCGTGCTACCCCAGAGTGTATGGTGGGCGTTGGCGTCACAGCCTAGCAACAGGCCTTTACCGTTGGTCCTGCAGTGAAAGGCCAATCTCTGGATTTCCCCCGCAGGAATGTCCGTGTCGCCAGGTAGGTAGGCGGACGCCACGACCAGGTTGTGGTTGCCCTCGCTGGTAGTGCTGATCTCTATGACCACTAGGTCACTGTTGGTAAATTCTGAAAGACAGAGGTAATTAATACGTTTGCTAACTACAACACAGGCTCTGGGGCGAGTAGAGCCCCTGTCATACACCAGATTCGTATTACTTACGCTCAGTCCCTTGACGTTCCCATCATGCTGCCACGGTTCCTGTATGAGAGCGATGTCGAGGCTCTCCCTTATAAACCGCGCTGCAGCTATATCCGAGGCTCTTTTGGCGTGGTGCAGATTGCACTGCAACACGCAAATGCTCGGATTAGCTGTCTGCATCGTGACTGCCATTCCTCGTCTCACTCCTAGGGTTAGGAATGACGGTGACGTCTGTCTCCTCTGTGGACTCAGGCGAGTCGAGGCTGTCGAGGTGCAGTGGCACCAGCTCCATCGGTTCCGGTGAGGGAGAGAGGTCTGGTGGATGCTGATCCTCCTCCATAGAGCTTGTTGGCTCAGCTGTGTTGCTGGGCGGTTCATTGACGGTGGTGGTAGTACCAGTGTCCGTTTCGGTGTTGGCTGACTTCGACTTATCTTCCTTGCCGGCGCCCTTCCAGTTTTTCGGGTGGACTTTTGTCTTCCCGAAGCGATAGGACACATGGAAGTTGCGCCTAGCGATGTTCTCCATGGACATCGGATCGGAGCAAAATGTGAGACCCAACGTTCTCTACATCGGCCACTTCATTCCAACTCTATCATCATCATCAATGTGGCACGATAGCCCGACGTCGGGCCTTGGCCGCCTGAATCGTTGACCTCCAATTGTCGCGGTTACGTGACCTCGTCCTCCAGTTTCGGAAGCCCAGCAGCTGTTGGGCGTCTTCACCTACGGAGTTCTCCCAGCGAGCTCTCGGTCGTCCACGCAACCTCGCTCCGTCAATTCGTTGTGCGTTCATCACTTTCTTTGGCATGCGATTATCGTCCATCCGTTGTACATGCCCCGCCCATTGCAAACGTTGAAGCTTCACGATTTTCGATACTTCCAGCTCATCGTACAATTGATACAACTCATGGTTGTACCGGATACGCCATTGGTCTCGCTCGCGAACGGCCCCGAAAATTCGCCGAAGGGCCTTTCGTTCGAATCGGTCTAGCAAAATTTCGGAGGCTTGGGTGAGGGTCCATGTTTCGCAGCCATAACATAGCACGGGTCGGATGATCGTTTTGTACACGCGGAGCTTCGTGTTCCTGTGCGCAAGTTTCGAATTAATTATAGGGAGGATCGAGAAATATGTCTTATTGGCTAGTTGTATCCGTCGCTTAATTTCGTCGGTTTCGTTGGCGTCCTTTGATAAGTTACAACCCAGATAGTTGAAGTTGTCTACATACTCGATATTAAGGTCCCCCACTGCGATGCTTGAATTTGCTGGCGTCCTTGTTTTCGATTGCATCATGGCCTTTGTTTTGCTTTCGTTGGTATGTAGTCCAACTTCCTTTGCGGCGTTATTGAGGTTATGCAGAAGGCTTTCTGCATCACCCAACCTTCGAGACATGATGTTGATATCGTCGGCGTACGCTACTAATTGAGTCGACTTGATGAGTAGCGTTCCGCTGCTGTCCATATTCATGGCTCGAATTACATACTCCAAAGCAAGGTTGAAGAGCGTCTGCGCCAGCCCGTCGCCCTGCTTGAGTCCAGTACGAGTTTCAAATAGGTCAGTGAGTCGATTCTGCAGTCTGACCTGCGAGACGGTATTAGTCATCGTCATCCTTGTGAGCCGCACTAACTTTGCCGGTATACCAAAATTCAGCATAATGTTGTACAGTACACTTCGATCGATACTGTCGTATGCCTGCTTGAAGTCGACAAAGATTTGGTATACGTCGATGTTATATTCCCAGCACTTTTGGAGTAGTAGCTTCACTGTGAAAAGCTGATCGGTCGTTGATCGACCAGGTCTGAAGCCGCCTTGATACTCGCCAATGATTCGTTCTGCGTACGGATTAATTCTCTTTTCAAGAATTTTAGATAATATCTTATAGGCCGTACAAACTAATGATATGCCCCTGTAATTCTCACACTTCAGCTTGTCACCCTTTTTGTGGATTGGGCAGATTATGCTTTTGCGCCAATCTTCGGGGATTTCCTCGTCGTTCCATATTTTCAGCAGTAGCACATGTATTGCGTTGGTCAGGCACGTTCCACCATGCTTCAGCAGTTCTGCTGGGATCTCGTCAGCGCCGGGCGCTTTATTATTTTGAAGCGACTGTATGGCAAGACTCACCTCCTCTACTGTTGGGGGTAGAACGGGAGGGCCTGGTTCGGCTACGCTGGCTCCGCGGGGGATGTTGATGGTGCATTGAGGAGCTCTTCAAAATGCGAGGCCCATCGTTTGTTGACGCTTTCGATGTCGCTGATGATGTTACCATCCTTGTCCTTACATAGGCTTGTCCTGGGTTGATATCCGTTCTTAACATTATTTATAAGTTTGTACGCCTGTCTAATGTTCTTACTGGCTAATCTTTGGTTTATTTGCTGTAACTGCTCGTCAAAATGTTTGCGTTTCTTACGTCTAATTAACTTATTAGATACTCGCCGAAGCTCGTTATATCTTTCTTTCTTGGCTCGGGATGCGCGTTGTGTGTATTGGCGATAGGCTTCATTTTTCGCCTCAATCGAGGCCCTGCATTCTTCGTCGAACCAGTCTGCTCGTCTGCGCCGGCCTTTATAGCCCACGACCTCTTCTACGACCTCCTTGATGCTGTCTTTGAGCTCCTCCCAGAACTCATGGATGCCTAAATTGTTGATGTCATCAAGCATGGGCGACAGTTTTTCCTCTAGTGCTGTTGTATACGCAGCCGCCGTGGCATCATCAATCAAATTGTCAACCTCGAAGATCTTGGCAGGGTTGATTCTCGTTAGGTGCACCGAAGAGATTCTGCACCTGAAGGTCGTCTTCACCAAATAGTGATCGGTGTCGCAGTTGGCTCCTCGATAGGATCGAACATCTAGGACATTAGAAGCCCATCTCTTGCTGGTCAGTACGTGGTCGATCTGGTTCACGGTGTATTCATCTGGAGACTTCCAGGTCTGCTTGTGGATTCGTCGATGAGGGAAGCATGTAGAGCTTATTACCAGGTTTCTGCCGCTCGCGAAGTCGATAAGTCGCTGACCGTTGTTGTTGTTTTCGTCGTGGAGGCTATGACCTCCAGTAGTTCCCCTATGCCAGCTTTCATTTCCGACTTTGGCGTTAAAGTCTCCTAGCAGCAGCTTGACGTCGTTTGATGGAAGTGAGTCGAAGAGTGTTTCTAGGTCGTTGTAGAACTCGTCCTTAATCGCGTCTTCTTTTACTTCTGTAGGGGCATGCGCATTAATGAGCCAGAGATTAGCGAAACGGGTCTTAATGCGGATCGCACATAGCCGCTCGTTGATGGGTTTGAAGCCGATAACGTGGTCCTTGAGCTGCTTATTCACGATGAAAGCTACTCCAAACTCCTTGTTGCCCTCCTCTTTACCACTCGTAAAAATAGTGTGCGAATTCAGGTCGTTAATCTCGCTTTTGAGCCATTTAGTTTCCTGGATTGCAACTATGCTCAGCTTGTATTGTTCTACCTGATCCAGGAGGGCCCTTAAGGCCCCCGGTATATTCAGGGAGCGTACATTCCAGGATCCGAAAGAGTAATCAGTTGTTCGTTTGCGGGGTCGTCGTTGTTTTGTATCCGTCCAATCCGAGGCTTTGTTTCAGGTTTCTTGACTTGAAGATTTTCTTAGGATGAGTTGTCGGCACATCGCTAAACCATGATAGGGTTTAATCGTTGAGTAAAGGCCATCATGGGCATGCCTCGGGCATAAACACCATTCCAACTCTATAAAGACCGTAAAATAGACCCCATTGGCCCGTATGGAATTTTATTGGTCACATTTTTGAACGGCTGTAACTTTCGAACGAAGACAGATAGGACTCTGAAATTTTCAGCAAAATGTGTGCCGTACTCAAACGTCCTCTACATTTGCCCACTTCATTCCCGCTCTTGGTACCTCCAATGCAATTTTGTTGGCTTTGGGTCTGTTGCGTCTAAGGTACGTTTACACGCATAAACACCAGTTTTTGTATTTAGGCGGGATTTCATAAATATCAATGAAATCGGAGATATTTAAAATTAATCAAATCAGAGATATTTGTGAGAGCTGAGAAAACACTCTCTGCGTCCAAATCGGACCATTACAAAGGGCTGCCCCCAAAGCGGTCAACACTCACCTTTACTGTGATCTCTGGTGCTAGATGAATTACTCTCGCTACTTGAAGCGCAGTTTCATTGCCAGAGGCTACGCTGAAGACATCACTATTATGGTCAGGGGAAATTTCGAGTCCGTTATTACTGATTTTATGACAACGGCCCTAATCGAAGCCAACAGTTGCAGGGCTTAGCCCAAAACAATTCTAGTGCCACTCACAAGAAAACTTAGCCCCTACACTTGAACCAATCTACTTAAGGGAGGTTCCTATTTCCAAAAAAAAAATAATTGCCTTCGCATCACATTCGACGGTAGATTAAGCTGGAGCTGGAATAGCCACTTAGGAAATATTCTAAGTTGGGCCATGCATGTACGCCCTGTAATTATGTATGCTTCGCTCGTATGGTCGTCCAAAACACTGCAACGTAGCACCATCAAGAGCTGTATGTAATAAACTCTTAACGAGTTGCCTGTCTGGGCAATTTTGGTGCTTTTAGTAGCGTATTCTGCAACAGGTTCCTGCCCTACCAATCAGCTGGGTATCGGATTATAAGAGCACGAAACAGGAAGTTCACCCTTCACTTCCCGGATCGGCTGAAATGGGCTAATGGCAACCCGTGCATTGATCTTAGAAGTTCATTTGGTTCACGGATAGCTTGAGGACCAATCACGTGTAGGTGCTGAGGTCTTTGGACCTAATACAAGGATGTCGGTTGCAATGGGTATATGATGGGGTCCTTTATTTACACAGTCGAAGAAAATCTACAACAACGGCATTGCAATAGAAAAACTCAAATTCTAACTTTGGAGAATTTGGACATTCGCATTCTATTATTCGGTAGCTCGGTGGCTGGAGAAATCCTACCGACCTACCGTCACCATGGATAAGAAATCCAGAAACTGTTGTCGTTATAAGGAAATACCCCTCCGACAGCCAGTTCTCCGATGTTGAGCTAAGCCTTGTTGTTGTCCGGGAAGCCGTGCAATCAAGACAAATTTGAAATGTAAATCTGTTGAAATAATTTGAAATTTGTCACCAATAAGAAATGGAAATTCATCAATTAGAAATGGTAATTCGTCAATATTATTTGGAAATTCGTTACCTTGACATGTAAGTTTGTCAAGATAATGCTGAAATCCGTCAATTTAACATGGAAACTCGTGAGCATTATTTTGAAATTTGTGAATTAGAAATGAAAATTTGTCAAATTGACATAGAATTTCGTCAATTTTAAATCAGCGAGATTCGAAAATTTGTGGATTTGTAAAGGAATTTTGTCAATATTAGGTGTGTTTTTTTTTTGGTTATCCCGTGTAGGTTTGGGTAACGAAACTCCATATAAAAAAAAATTTTCAACATGGCGCCCATATTTGCTGCAAATTTAAAAGCCAAGACACAAACTGTTTTCTAATGCATTCCAACTCCAGTTCAGTGGGCTGTATGTAGAAATTATCTTTTTCACCACACTTTTGCATGTTTACGTGGTAGAATCTTGCCTTGATGATAAGGAAGCTGACTTGCGCACAAATTCTTCAAAAACATAACCTCAGACTATGTGTTTAAATTGTCGCGTGTCAAACTGTGGTGATACGCCTACTATTTAATTGAGTATGCATATGCCTTTTAATTTGCGTTCAAAGCAAATAAAAGGACGTTTCAAAAGCGCTCTAAAGGCCTGCCAGGCATACATACATACATTTCACACGCCATTCATTTGAATGGAGTGCATGCAATAATGCCGTATTCCAGAGTCTTATGCCTACCAATTTAATTGAGGTTCCACATTCAAACATTCTTTAGGCATAACGAGTTCTGCATGATTGCTGTTTATGGACTTTCCTGGCTCAATTTTCTCTCTTGGTTGGTCATTGTCTCTCTTTCTCTCTCTCTCTCTCTCCGATTAATTTAATAAAACATTTTAGGAATGCCGACAATTCTGTGAATGTGTATCGTCGGATTATCATAACCTGATGATTTACATTCAGAGCCCATATGGAATGGGGACAAGGAATGCAATAATTGGTTTGGCGCAATTCGTCCTGACTGACGTATGTTTGGATTGCAGTCAGCAGGAACGATTCTGTACATTTTTGGTTGGCTATAGTGCACGAGGCATACGAACAACATGATATGTCATGGCATGGCTAGGCTATGCGTTTCGACGAAAATTCGAGAGGGTGAAGGTCATGTCCTATATATTTTTGAAAGAGAACGTCCACTTCGACCTCACGTTGTGACGTACATTTGCAGGTGGACGCAACATGCATACACACGGATGCAATCTCCCTTTTGGTTTGCACTTAAAAAAGAAGGGAAAAGAAGGGTTCATAAGCCCAAAGGACTTACTACATAGAATCGGCTCGTTGTCAGTACGGTTGTAGCCTTGTTGTTCTCATCTCTAGGAAAAATTGGATTCTGTACATAAGGTCAGGGCAACTACACGACGACGACGACTACGTCAGAGATGAACCGAACATTTGGGAATTTCCAAGTTGACGGTGTGGTGGGCGAGGGAGGATTTTGGTCCTTCGTTCTATACATCTCTCTCGGAGGTTTTGTGCCACCACCGCATTGACCTCACCCCCATGACACTGTGGATACCCTCTTGTGCGAAGAGACTGTACGTACGTACCTATATGTGTAACAGGAAATAGGTTGGTTTGTTTGATGGTCGGTTATGGTATTTGGCGCTCTCTAGGAGTGTAGGCATCGTTGAGATAAATTGGTGGTTGGTTTGGCATTAGGATTTTAGCTCTAGGTATATGAACTCGTGCATACGTTACGTTCAGCAATAGAAGGGGAGAAGGAGAGGTATTTGTTTGCTTTTAATCGAATTTGAGTTTCTCTCTTTTTTTGGAGGCAAGGGAAAGGGTTTTATTATAGGCTTAGGCCTAGAGCTAGGCTAGGTAGGCATATGTCGGTAGTCGGTGTTTCGTTCTTGCGGTAAAGAATTTTGTTTCCAATTATTGCATTCGGGGTGTTTCAGGAGCTTATCGATACGGTGACGAGATTAGGGTTGGGTTCAGTAATTCCATATTGGTTTTGATCATAAAATGAACATCATGTCAGGTGTCAGATGTTGAAGCGAGGTCACATGTGACATGATATGTTAAGGGATGAATATGGGGATATGCTTAAGCGTGACTAGATTTGTATGATTAGAGACGATATAGAGTTGAAGAGTAAAGGTTTGTCAAAATGGCGCAGGTTTCCATTAATAAATCGATTAAGAAGATGAAAATATGAAAGTGGGAAGTTAATTTTCCGAGCCCGGACATGTTTAGAATTACGGGAATTGCACCAGCGTTGATGAGCTCCGAAAATCACGTTCCACACCCTCCCCTACGGTTGCATCAAAATTACTCCTTGCGATAGTATGCAGCTAAGTCATAAACGATAGGAGTCTATGATTCATTTCGACAAGTGGGGTTTTGGAGAGCTCCTTGTTCTAAGGGCATCTATTTTGACAATAAGCTGCAAGTAACCTCCTTAATAAATTATTGGTTGAGTATATGCTTGATGCTAGGTAGCCAACGTTAATTCGAAAGCATGAAGTTCGGTTATTCCGTTGATTCTTCTTCTTTTAGCGGAGTACTGCCTTGCTGATAAAATAGTGGGGAGGTGAGAGGGTTCGAACCTGCACAGGGGGTGCAAGCCTGCGCAGGGGTTCGCGACACTGAAGCCATAAACCTATTGTGATAACCCCACAAGTCAATCGTACTTAGAAACGAGTTGAGTTGGCTGCTTTTATGTAGAAGTGTTGAAATTAACAGCACGCTCAGCAGAATTCGTGAGCTCGAAAAACAAAAACTAATTTCGCTCGCGGTGAAACTCGAAGAATCCATGACGCTGTGCTCAGAAGGAGAGCGCACTAACCACTCCACCAAAACTATGCAGGCTAGTGTCTGCTCCGAATTTTTCCAGCGGCGATGACTAGAGCGCCACACACACACAGGACGTGGGTTGAAGTCTCGTCATTTCCTTCGCAAAATCGACAGCTTGCATTTTGTTTGGTAGTATTTCATCTAACATACCCTTAATCACAATAAGCAATTCATTAGCATACCGTTCTATGGAGAAGCCGTTTGACATGAGCTTTGACAAAAAGTTTTCCTCTGTGGGCAGCAACTGGTAAGCTCAACGAAGAGAGTTTGTTCGTTAATCAACAGGGTTTATTAGGGTGCTTAGGCACTCTGTGTCCTTTTTAACCATAAGACTTTCGCAGAACTTGACCCACAAGTTTACTTTTGCAGACCCTACTTAACCGCGATAGCTCAGAAGTCAGTCAGGTTACTCCTTTGTTGTCCTTTGTTCTTCTTAGGGTGCAGTTTTCTTGTATGAGTCCACGATGGTGGTGATGATGGTGACTAAGTAGTCCAGACTTGGCCAGATGTTCAAAGGGCTGTTTAGCGTATGTTCCTGCTGTGCAACATTACCAAACGGTCCTTGAATAGGACTAACGAATTGATTTTGTGGCGTCAATCAGCTTTTTTTCCAGTTTTTCTAACCAGGTATTGATGCCTGGCACTCACATACCGCTGGATGCGATGCCTTTTCTACTACCTCTGCCGCTGTTGAGATCCCCAGCGCCCGATTGTAGTGCAACTTCATGCCGGTTTGAAATCAGACCCCGCATGGGTGACTAGCTCATTTGTCGCCCGTTGGTGCCCCTTGTCTTTTATCTCGACATCCTGTGCTAACCAATTTTGATCCACTGCTATGTCCTATGCCCTACTACACAACAGTGCGCAAGCCAGAAAAGTCAACGGTAGGCAACGGTATAGCTTTGCTAACCTTTGCTCCTCAATTACCTGCAGTGTTTGACGTCTAAATGTTTCAAGAGGAAATACATCAGCGACAAGTCTCTGAGAACTCCGGAACACATAACTCCCATTCATTAACGCACACTGTGCCAATGGTAAACTCTTTCTGATATGGAGAGGAACTACCTCGATATCAAGAGGAGGGAATTCACATAAAAACCTATCTGGCGGCATTAGAGACTATACGACACAGGTATATGAACATATATTATGATCCTCTGAGCCGTGTTAAGCTGCTGCCTTCTAGAAGCAAGTCTTACCTAACCCCAGTTTCTGCACAGAGCACGGCTCAGCATACCAATCAAATAGCGCATGCGTGCGAAGGAATCGCCGAAAGTCACTCTCATCCCAAATAGACGACTTGCGCCAAACACTTGACAGAGGTCCAGATCCATCCAAACAAAAGGGAGCCGACTTGGTTAAAAAAAGGGAGCCGACTTGGTTAAAATAAGCTGTTCAGCTTCATTGACAGCGTTTTTCAGGTTGAGACTTCAACGCCTACACGGGCTCCCCTCTCATGTTCAATTTTCATGAGTTGGGAGCCATCTCCTCAAGCTCACGTCGCGAGTCACTCTCCGCGAAGAGGATAAGGCGTACGCGCAACATTTCACCCCACCATGAAGGTTTACCAGAAAGTCATCCATCATATAGTCCCACATAAACGGTCCTGAGTGATGCCGATTTGATTACAACACACGCAGAGTTGTGCTAGACATCAGGTGTACCAGAGACGTTCTCAGACTCGCTGTGGTCCAGAGACGTTGCTGAATCCCCTTCCTCAGTTTTCATATGTTAACCATCGTTTCTGAGAGCGGGGATTGGACGTTGTCATGCATGTCAGCATGAGCAGCCGATCTTCGCATCTGCTTGTGTTGCGAGGGTATCGTGCTGCCTGGTAATGTTGAGGGGGGGGGGTCATTATGGCTGAGCTCCCAAAAACAGTCCTCAATGTGGAATCCATTATTCAGGTTTTCCAGATATCTCTGGGGCTTCTCCGAATTGTATTCACAAGTGTGTAGGAAGAAGACGTTGACTATATATGATTGCGAGAAATACCGCCTTAAGGGTTGCTTCCGGACATGGTTCAGTGCTTCATGCTTGGTTTTTGTGCAACTTCACTGTGGCTTCATTCTCTCACTCGACCAAAATATGGCCTGGCCTGAATCATATACCGCCGAATTTCACTTTAATTCGCTTTACGCTCTCACCAACAATACGTTCCGAAAAAGCGTCTTTTGCTCTGAGTTTAGCAGTTATGCCGGATTGGTTAAGCTTTTGTTCACGCTGACGTGTGAGCCCACTTTGGCATAGGATGCTTTACCTTTGCCATATCCACCAGCGGAAGCAGAATAGCGGCTTCTTTCGGCCGTTCGTAAGGTCGTTTTGTACTTTCGATACTGTATGTCTGATCTCTCACTTCCATTTGGGCTGCATTCAATCGGGACTGCCCACACTTGGCTCACCCAGTCATAGCCTATTAATATCAAGCGTGATCGCAGGTCAAACATTGTCCGTAAAACGTTGTCGCTTAGCTTGAGGTGCGGGCTGAGGGAAGATAAGTGAGGGAGCGGTTGGTTGCAAGCTCCCTTGCCTTGGTAGACTCATGTTCAACTTGGAGAACTTGAGGTGTCGATCTTTGAAAGCCTATAGTGGTTCGAAAAGCTTGAAAATCTTCGTGTCGTGATTTTGGATATTTTATGTGCCTAGTCTGGGCTCGTTATAATGTCCGAGAGGATACTTCGTTGGGTGGCTTGATCGTTGTACTCACTGCTGCTTTGCCGTCTTCACTCAAAGAAGTGGATACCATCGTCGCTTCGAGAGTGCTGTTGGTTTTTGTTGTTATTTTTTGGATCCCACGAGTACCTATCTAAGGAAAATAAGGTCCGCCAAAACATTACATCGCTCTACTTCGACAACCAAGGAGCATGATATGCTTTGCCCCAATAGAAGTCCTATTTAGCTAAAACTGACTTATCGTTAAAAAAAAAAGCCAGAATGCGACGCCTTCAGTAGCCATCAAATTTTCCCTATTTCAATCATTTAAATTGAACTCCACTTCCTTCAATTTAGTGCCTTCTAATAACATATTCATATTTGAATTTAGTCTCCGTCCGCCAGGAGCCTTCTCAACTCATCTGTCTGTATATCTGCTCGTATAATGCCACAATCAGTATCCCACTGCACAGTTTACTACCAATTTTGTATCTTATTTTGATTCCATTAAAGCCAAAATGGGTCCTTGTGACGATGACGATGTCTTTCGTCCTGTAGCGTAGCCAATATTTTCTCTGCTCTTCTTTTTCTGTTTTTTTTTTTTTGGACGGAACATCGTCACCAAGTCTGTACGATATCGATTTCGAATAAAGAAAAAGTCCTTGTCCGTGACGTCACTTGAATAAAAAATTCTACTTATTTTTTTTCGTCCTTTAGGTGTTTGTTATGTGTGCTTACTCTGGCGCGGCGACTGACACATACAGTATTTGAATGTGTGTGTATGTTTGCGTTCTTGATGTTTATTTGTATTAATTTAGATATCATCCCGGAAGGATGGTCGTCGACACGAAAGAATTGTGTCGTCATTATTTCTTCTTTTTTTTTGGGGCATGGGTTTGGGGAGCTTATAGTAGTGCGTATGATATTGTTTAGATCAGGAAACAATGGCTATGTAGATGCCTATCTTTTTTTTGAAAACACTAATTGGTGGGTGTTGGTGGCAATAGTATTTGCCAGCTTCAAAATAGAAGCAATTCCGGGTGTAGATTCTCAGAAATCCCTATAGGGGAATTTTGTATTAAATCGATTTGATTAAGGATTAAGATTAAGGACACTCTATATTATTAACTTAGTGCGATGACGCACGCAAATGCGAATCGCCAAACCAAGAATTATTCAAACTATACAAATATCCATTTCTCATTGTTCCGGATATTCTGGGATAAATCCCAGGCATTATTTGAATAGTTCCGGTCATAATTTCAGCCAATTTCCGGAACCATAACAAATAAACACTTCATCTTCAGCAGCAGAGCAGAGCCCATGCACTCTAGAACTTAACATAGTCATCTTCAAGAGTGCCAGGCCGTGTCTTATTATAGTCGAAGTCGTTGTTGGATCATATACATAGAAATACAAGTGGATATTCTCTCCGGGGAGGAAAGGTTAAGTGGTCATTTATTTTCAGACTTACTTCTGCTCTTGTTGTTACCTTTTCTTCGGGCATAACTTCCGCTCGTCGCGTCCTTGAATTGGAATAATGCCAAATCTATTTTAGATTTCTATTTCCTTCACTTACTTAAGTGACTGTGTTTTTTTAAAGGAGACTATTGGATTTTGGTAGGACACTTCTCTCGATTTTCAATTGTCGCGCCAACAAGGAAATATTTTGAAATTGGTGGAGAGTTCTTGTTGCCGCTTTTGTCTCCTCTGTCCCAGAAACGAAAAAGGAAAACATTGGTATTGTGGCAATTTCTAGACCTGACTACCTTACAAATTGCAATTTAAGTATCTCGTAATAGTGTTGGAAATCAATTTTAACGTTTTAGAGGACAGGGATAAGTGCATATATAATGGAATCGACTATAGAGATGATTATTATAGGGAAAGGATAATGAAAATGAAAGTAATGTATTTGTTTTGACTGCTTGTGCATGTAAGGCGCCGACCGGAAAGCATTTATTTATTTGGCTCAGAATCGTTGGATTCTCTGTCACATCACTGAGCGGTGTCATGCCCCTAATTTGTTTTTATGTTTCTGAACCCTGTGTAGGTGTACATGCATGGACTTAGTCCAAATTCGATTTAAGGAAGAGCGAAAAACCAAATAAAAAACTGGAACAGCAAAGCAGATTTCCATTCGACTGTTAAAAACTTTTCACTAAACAAATATTCTATGAAGGCGGACCGTGAGAGCACCGAAGTAGTTCCTGGGTGTCCGAATCGTTCTGCAGTAGAAGCCTTACAATCAACCAAACCAACATCATTTAAAGACGAAACAATGTTTGTAGTAATAGACAACCTAATTAAAAATATAATCTAGAAATACCACAAACAAATGAATCGTTTGAAAAAGTAAGTAAAAAAATTCCGATGTTTCTACCGTCTTTTAAGCAGTGACGTAGCTAAGAGGGGGGATGGATGGATTCACATGCTCAAAAATATATTATAATTAGAAGTACGGAAATTTCGCAAATAAAAAACTGGAATTGGACATAAACTAATTTTGGATATTAGAAATTTCGCTGAAATTTGCATAAAAACCTAGTTTTGTAAATTTTCTTGTTGATATTTTAATTTTCTATAATTCTAGAGATTATATAGATTCACATTTAAACTACTGTTCAAAACTCGCGTTGTAAATAAAACGTCGCGTGCTTATTATTCAGGCAACACACATAGATACTAGTTGACAATACCACTCCTCAAGGCAGTGGCGGAACAACTTCACTCGGGGCCCTCCCGCCAACTTCTTGAGTGGGCTCCCTAAGGAAAAAGCAGAAAGCAGAGTGAAATCAATCGAAAAAACTCATGAAGGTCGATCCACATTTTTCAGTCATCATTCACAGTTCCATTCCATACAAGTTGACAGATTGTCAGTTACTTAATTGACTGATAATATGTCAATTTGAATGTGTGTAATAGTGTGGATCGACCTGAAACCAACTCCTTTGAATTGAAACATAATTTTGACGCTTCTACTTAAATTAAGAACGTCCCATTTTGCTCAGAGCTACTTTGACTATTTGCATTCTTATATTGAGAATAGCACTCGTCAAACTTTTTTGTTTGTTTTTTTTTTTTTCAATAAAAACGCTCACGCAGCGCAGTATTGATCTCTATAGGTGTTGGTGAAATTTAAGCATAGCATAATATATTAGCTATAATTTGAAAACGAGCGCTCTATCTATACCATAATGCCGCACACACACGGTCAATCCAAATTCTTTTTTTTTTTTTAATTTTCGTTCTGTTAATATCGAAGAAAAAAATAAATTCAGACGCTTCGTGTGTGGGCGGCCTAGGTTTGTAACTTGCTAGACAATCGAAAGAAACGACACATTATTAATTCAACTCTGTTCCTTATTTCAGCTTTAAATTTAAGTGTGCTCTAATTTAAGCTGACCAGACTTCCGAAGACCCAATGCTGTACACATTCTTGCGGAATGCAGCTTTCAAGCTGATTTGGAAAAACACGAGGCTACCGTGATGCATGCCATAAAATTATCTAATTATTCTTCCTTTCATAAATGATATCTTCGTAAACAGAATTCAGAAGGAATAGTAGCCGATATTCTCGGAAATATGTGGTAAACCTTGGGATGGCAAGGTTCTGTTGATACTAAGGAGGGAGCTCTAAAGTTCCCACAGTGGCGTAGATAAGCGTCTTCAGGGGAATTTTGGAGCTAACCTTTTTTACCGTATTTTCAATTACATAATTGTTAGTGTCTTGGCTTGAATTTTGACAATTCCAAGCGTATACTTGCGTACATGAGATTTGAATTTCTTCAAGCGCTGTTTATCAAATAGTGTTACTGCCACAAGAACAGATCAGGTAGAATTTACTAAGACAATTTTGCACTATAACCCACATCAATATTGTGGGATATCTAGTGATAAAATAGGGTTCTTATTGAGCAGCATTACGGCACAGGCTGGAGTAACTTGGTTGAACAATACTGCATCATGCTATCCGATATGTAGTTAAGAAAGGTTTTTTCGTCTTTACGTCTTGCATCCTCGCTCTTCAGAACATTATTGTATGCTGCAGCTGCAGACAAATCACTCACTGAGGCCTATTTTACTATACATTTATCTCCAGTGCGGGAACGATTCCTAACATTTGCGCTCGGTGTTGCAGACAAACCTTCAATTTTAAGTTCACCCCACAACTTTCCAGGTTTTAACTTTCAAGTAGTCCTGCTCCTAACACCGGCACATTAAGACCGGTGTTCAATCAGTACCGATACCAATGTTTCGAAGTACAGATATCCCGATTTTTTGTCCGGTTCTTTCAACCATGGGCCAGTCCCGATTTAACCGGCTCATGGTCGAAAAAAGCAGGGTCATGCTAAAAAAAAAAACGGCTCATGTAAAAAAAGCGGCTCATGGTTGAAAAAAAAAATCGGGTAATGCTAGAATACCGGTACTTGAATAAAACCCGCGGAACATTACGCTATCAGCTCTCTAAAGAAGAATTTCTTCTTCTATTTATCGACACTTGCGACACTTATCCTACCATCCACCATATAACGGACAATATCAGAAACACTAAAGTTATCCTTATGGAAACGGATAGCAGAACAAGCCAAACCCGCTCATGGTTGAAAAAAGCCCGGTACTGAAAAAACCGGGTCTTGGTTGAAAAACCGGCCGGGGCGTGTGCACCGGGTATGTTACCGGGTACTGAAGAAAACTGGTATCCGATATTGAGATCTAAACAGAACAGGCCTACTCGGTGTATTGTATTCTGCGTACTTAAAATCTTTAGGCGATTCACGGTTCTTCCTCGGTGTGCCAATCTTATTCCTCCAGAATTTCAGCTAAACAAGCAGAATAGAGAAAATTTAAAAACCTTGAAGCAACGGCCTCTTTGTAGATCTTAGGGGTTCTAAAGTTCATTTAATGCACTTCCTCTGTGCTGAAAAAACAAAATTCAGACCACTGACTCCCTCCATCTTCTGAACAGTTTTCTACGCCACTGGTGCTCACAAACGTATGTTTTAACACAAAAGGTATAGCAAGGAAGAATACCTGAAATAAGATTATACACATAAAATTGAAAATAGATTTCAGAAATTTAAGATTTCTGTAATCTATCGATGGCTGCAACTTTTGAATCGTGGAAGCTAGAGCCTTGAAATATTCAAAAAATATGTACAGTGCGATGCTCTACAAGTCTGCCAAATTTAAAAACTCCATTATAAAACACAAAAGTGTAGTTTGGGCAGCTGTAACTTCCGAACGCGAATAGGTAGGACCTTGAAACTTGGAGTCAAGTCAAGTAGCTCTACAAGGGTGCCAATTTTATCACCAAATATGAACAGTACGGTGCTCTGCAAGTTTTCTAAATTTTAAAGTTTTTCGCTCACGAATTTCAGAGTTATGGATAATTTTCAATTAGAAAACTCAAAATTGCAATTTGGGCAGCCGTAACTTCCGAACGAGATTAGGTAGGACCGTGCAATTTGGAGGAAATGTGAGTCAAGTAGCTCTACAAGTGTGCCAAATTTCAGAAACATAAAAGTTCGGTTATCTCGCTAAATATCACATAGGGTACAGAGGTCAAACTTTACACCTAAAAAGCAGTAAAGATTTATCACCGAGGAGCTTATCTTGAAGTAATCATAGGTTTCATAGTGTGGCTTGGGGAATGCTGTACATTTTCCTGTACATTTCCCAATGCTGTACGGCAGGTTCAAATGCTGTACTGTACAGCAAAATGCTGTACGTCTGGTCAGCTTACTCTAATTTAAATCCTTCAATTTAAGAACGTTTGCACTTCATATTTAATTCAATACATAAATTTTGACAAGACTCTTTCAACCCAAATGTAGCCTCTGCACCACAGCCCTTAACCGTGTATATACCACAAGCAAGATAAAATATTTAAGTCTTCAACGACATATACAGGTTGTACTAACTAGTGTGAACTAAGTTTAGTACCACTCTCAAACTATTTTGCTCGTGTTTGACAGTTTACGACAAAGTGGATTGGAATTTAGTCAGAAAGTTTAGAAAAGGTACTATCACCAAAAAATCTTTAAGATAGTTTATTTGCAGAGGGACCTAAAGAATCTTTTTGCCCATATGGTGCTGGGCAAGGAAAAATGTGGGTCGGCAAATAGCAAATGTTTATCTAAGGGACCTGGTGAAAGAGAAAATATCAATTTAGCATTTGTTTTGACTTCAAAAAGTGTGTATCTCTTCTTGTCTACAAAAAATATCTATCTATCTATCTATGGTTCGAGAAATTTTTCATGTAGCTTTTGGGCCCTAAATCTCACGGGCCCTCCGCCACGCGGGCCCTGCGGGCCCTTATGCGCCGCCCTTGCCTCAAGGAGTTAAGGTAACGGTAAAACGAGAAAGTGCTGAGGCATATGCCGCTAGTATCGTTACGGTTTTATCTTTATGTAAAGTTCATTCCAATTTTGGGGCCCGCCGAACCACGAGAAAAACTTCCCTAAAAAATCGCATTGCAGAAAACAACGTTCATTCATCAAACCTACAACTAAAGTGCTTTCTCGGTGTTCGGCAAGCCATCGTGCTCGTGATTCAGCGAACTCTCTGCATTTAACAATTTCTTTATTCTTATTACGGGAAACGTATATGAAAAAAAATCTGAGATGAAAAATTATATCCAATAATTGAAATTTTTGGGCAAAAAGAAACTTTTTTTTGTGGAAAAAGTCCAAATTAGAACATTTCGCATTTATTCGCATAAATGAGCAATTTTCGCCGAAATTCACATCTATTTCGTAAAAACGAAATTTCTGCACCTCTAATTCAATTTGGTGAATTTTCAAATGTTGTCGGCAAATTGTACTTTTCAAGCCGAGAAAGAACATTTTAGGAAAAATACTGCATCCATGGCTTATAAGAACAATTGAAATGAATGAAAGGCAGACAGTCAAAATTGAGAATCGTTATTAGGAATGGACCTTGACGCTTCAAAATTACATGAAGAAAAACAACTGCAGCACTTTCAGGCATATTCTAGATTGTAAAGTGATCAGGCGAAAGTGGCCTCTCGAGCCGCACGCAACTGTCTAAATACTCCTTGATAACTGGAAGTAGCAATGCTTACTTCCAGTGAAATTCTTAAAGTTAAGTTAAAGACGAGTAAACAGAACTGCAAAGTTTTGGGCCTCTCTACTAGCGTAAAGCAGAGAAGAATGTGTTTTGCTGGCCTGTCAGGCCGGGTGCGCCCGAGAGATGGTTAAAAACCAATTGCGGAGTCTACCATAGGATATCACGAACCGATTGCGTAAATATGGCACGAAGTGAGTTCGCAGGATGAGTAAGGTAAATCGGTAATAGTTCCAAGTTTCGACCTCCCTCTGAAACCAAGGTTATTTTTAAAATCTTAAAAGCTATTATGCTGTCTGAGGACGCAAGATAATGAACGTGCAATTGCTTTGCTTCTTTTCACTGCAGGCATGTATGTTTGAATCGGTAAAATTGTACAATGTCATGGGGCTACCATACAAACCCAAGTCCCCAAATTAGGTTCTTCTAAGAAAAACTTTTTTTTTTGTGTACCCATTTCAACTAAATTTCACACAAATGTCTTTCTATTTAACACACAAAACATAATGTAAGAATGGATCAAATCGGACCATGGGGTCATGGGGCGGCCATACAAACCCAACCCCAACCCAACCCCCATTTTGGTTCTTCTAAGAGACATTTTTCACACCAATTTCACTAAACCTTGAATTATTGTCTCTTTATCAAAGCAACTAAAAAGGTAAAAAAATGAAATCGTACTATGGGGCCATGCTCGCGCATCCCCCAATCAAATTTTTTAGCAAGTATTAAATATTTTTATTTGTCCACTTATTTCAACCAAACCTAGGGTGACAACCTGCATGCCTTCGATTTACGAGTCACTAGCGTACAAAATACGGGTTTCAGATTCAGATTTCAGAACAATTTTTAGACCGATATGTCATTTATTTTTTGTAACAATATTTCTTATTTGATGACACAGCCTGCAATAATTCTTCACTTTGCAATGAAAAGTTATGGAAATTTTTACATGTCATTTTAAAATTGCATTTTATTTGAGGGTCAGCCTGTACAGTGTGAATATTTAGTCGGTTTCGGCTATCTGTCCATGCGTTACCGCAAATCAAGAATATTCTTTCGACAGGAGAATTATTGCCGGGACGCGTATTTAGAAACCCTTTTTCGTCTCGTCACCTGCTTGGGGACGAAATCGATTAGCCTTTGTAGTGCCAAAACTACCCAAAACCCTTATCGATTTCGTCCCCTGATAGTGGACGAGCACGCAAAGGGTTTCGAGTACATTTTACGACGAAAACAGCAAAAAGCTCGTTCGAGCTAAATAATGGTTTTTGGCTGTTTTTGACGTAAAAGGTACTCGAAATCCTACGCGAGCTCGTCCACTTTCAGAGTACTTAGCCACTAGAAAAGCTGATCGATTTCGTCACCTGCGGTGATCCTAAATACGCTGCCGCAGGATAGAAGAGACCAGCTTTTAATAATTTTTTCCGTGTGTCAGGGCTTATCACTTCATCGGCATCTCTTCAACTCCTGAACATATTTATTAGTTAGGGGCGAAATTACACAAAATTCCTCATAAAGTTCATTCAAGTTGAATGTAGTTATGTTTAGAAATCCGACTATTCTCTCCAGTTGTTCAAATTTCAGTTATTGCTGCAAATTCAAGGGTTGCAGACAGTAAAGGTAAGTGTGTTCGGCAAAATCGAATCCTGATTCCAAATACTGCAACGCATTCATGTACTATGTTAACAGTGTTAGATTACGTTACTTTCGCATCCCGGCAAATTTCGAAGTATTTGGTTGACTTTAATGCAATAAATAGTTGTATAACCCTTTGATGGAGTTTTTCCCTTGAATACTCCATTGTTTGCCCCGTATTTTATTTTTGGATTACGGGTTTTTGGACTTTCCGTGCCCGAAAAACGGAGTAACCCGTAAAATACGGGTATCTGGCCATCCTAACCAAACCCCACACAAATATTGTTTTGTCGACGCAACGGAACTTTTGTGAAGACAAAAGGAAAAGAATGGGGGGGGGGGATTAAATACAAGTCGTAGGTACGCCCGCGAAAACAAGTCGATGAAGAGGGCATCCAGACCTACATTTTGCTGAAACTCTGAGGGCCCTAGCTATCACCGTTTAGGAGATACAGCCGTTTAAAGAAAGGGCAGTAAATCACCCTCAAAACGCTCCTTTTGCGCTGAAAATGCCACTTTTCTCAATTTCTATGAGATTTGGCAAAAATAGGGTTTGAAAAAGTCGATGAAAAGGGGATCCAGACCTACATTTTGCTGAAACTTTGAGGGCCCTAGCTATCACCGTTTAGGAGATACAGCCGTTTAAAGAAAGGGCAGTAAATCACCCCCAAAACGCTCCTTTTGGGCTGAAAATGCCACTTTTCTCAATTTCTATGAGATTTGGCGAAAATAGGGTTTGAAAAAGTCGATGAAGAGGGCATCCAGACCTACATTTTGCTGAAACTTTGAGGGCCCTAGCTATCACCGTTTAGGAAATACAGCCGTTTAAAGAAAGGGCAGTAAATCACCCCCAAAACGCTCCTTTTGGGCTGAAAATGCCACTTTTGTCAATTTCTATGAGATTTGGCGAAAATAGGGTTTGAAAAAGTCAATGAAGAGGGCATCCAGACCTACATTTTGCTGAAACTTTAAGGGCCCTAGCTATCACCGTTTAGGAGATACAGCCGTTTAAAGAATGGGCAGTAAATCACCCCCAAAACGCTCCTTTTGGGCCGAAAACGCCACTTTTCTCAATTTCTATGAGATTTGGCGAAAATAGGGTTTGAAAAAGTCGATGAAGAGGGCATCCAGACCTACATTTTGCTGAAACTTTGAGGGCCCTAGCTATCACCGTTTAGGAGATACAGCCGTTTAAAGAAAGGGCAGTAAATCACCCCCAAAACGCTCCTTTTGGGCTGAAAATGCCACTTTTGTCAATTTCTATGAGATTTGGCGAAAATAGGGTTTGAAAAAGTCAATGAAGAGGGCATCCAGACCTACATTTTGCTGAAACTTTGAGGGCCCTAGCTATCACCGTTTAGGAGATACAGCCGTTTAAAGAAAGGGCAGTAAATCACCCCCAAAACGCTCCTTTTGGGCTGAAAATGCCACTTTTGTCAATTTCTATGAGATTTGGCGAAAATAGGGTTTGAAAAAGTCAATGAAGAGGGCATCCAGACCTACATTTTGCTGAAACTTTGAGGGCCCTAGCTATCACCGTTTAGGAGATACAGCCGTTTAAAGAATGGGCAGTAAATCACCCCCAAAACGCTCCTTTTGGGCTGAAAACGCCACTTTTCTCAATTTCTATGAGATTTGGCGAAAATAGGGTTTGAAAAAGTCGATGAAGAGGGCATCCAGACCTACATTTTGCTAAAACTTTGAGGGCCCTAGCTATCACCGTTTAGGAGATACAGCCGTTTAAAGAATGGGCAGTAAATCACCCCCAAAACGCTCCTTTTGGGCTGAAAACGCCACCTTTCTCAATTTCTATGAGATTTGGCGAAAATAGGGTTTGAAAAAGTCGATGAAGAGGGCATCCAGACCTACATTTTGCTGAAACTTTGAGGGCCCTAGCTATCACCGTTTAGGAGATACAGCCGTTTAAAGAATGGGCAGTAAATCACCCCCAAAACGCTCCTTTTGGGCTGAAAACGCCACTTTTCTCAATTTCTATGAGATTTGGCGAAAATAGGGTTTGAAAAAGTCGATGAAGAGGGCATCCAGACCTACATTTTGCTAAAACTTTGAGGGCCCTAGCTATCACCGTTTAGGAGATACAGCCGTTTAAAGAATGGGCAGTAAATCACCCCCAAAACGCTCCTTTTGGGCTGAAAACGCCACCTTTCTCAATTTCTATGAGATTTGGCGAAAATAGGGTTTGAAAAAGTCGATGAAGAGGGCATCCAGACCTACATTTTGCTGAAACTTTGAGGGCCCTAGCTATCACCGTTTAGGAGATACAGCCGTTTAAAGAATGGGCAGTAAATCACCCCCAAAACGCTCCTTTTGGGCTGAAAACGCCACTTTTCTCAATTTCTATGAGATTTGGCGAAAATAGGGTTTGAAAAAGTCAATGAAGAGGGCATCCAGACCTACATTTTGCTGAAACTTTGAGGGCCCTAGCTATCACCGTTTAGGAGATACAGCCGTTTAAAGAAAGGGCAGTAAATCACCCTCAAAACGCTCCTTTTGCGCTGAAAATGACACTTTTCTCAATTTCTATGAGATTTGGCAAAAATAGGGTTTGAAAAAGTCGATGAAGAGGGCATCCAGACCTACATTTTGCTGAAACTTTGGGGGCCCTAGCTATCACCGTTTAGGAGATACAGCCGTTTAAAGAAAGGGCAGTAAATCACCCTCAAAACGCTCCTTTTGCGCTGAAAATGACACTTTTCTCAATTTCTATGAGATTTGGCGAAAATAGGGTTTGAAAAAGTCGATGAAGAGGGCATCCAGACCTACATTTTGCTGAAACTTTGAGGGCCCTAGCTATCACCGTTTAGAAGATACAGCCGTTTAAACAAAGGGCAGTATATCACCCCCAAAACGCTCCTTTTGGGCTGAAAATGCCACTTTTCGCAATTTCTATGAGATTTGGCGAAAATAGGGTTTTAAAAAGTCGATGAAGAGGGCATCCAGACCTACATTTTGCTGAAACTTTGAGGGCCCTAGCTATCACCGTTTAGGAGATAAAGCCGTTTAAAGAAAGGGCAGTAAATCACCCCCAAAACGCTCCTTTTGGGCTGAAAATGCCACTTTTGTCAATTTCTATGAGATTTGGCGAAAATAGGGTTTGAAAAAGTCAATGAAGAGGGCATCCAAACCTACATTTTGCTGAAACTTTGAGGGCCCTAGCTATCACCGTTTAGGAGATACAGCCGTTTAAAGAATGGGCAGTAAATCACCCCCAAAACGCTCCTTTTGGGCTGAAAACGCCACTTTTCTCAATTTCTATGAGATTTGGCGAAAATAGGGTTTGAAAAAGTCGATGAAGAGGGCATCCAGACCTACATTTTGCTAAAACTTTGAGGGCCCTAGCTATCACCGTTTAGGAGATACAGCCGTTTAAAGAATGGGCAGTAAATCACCCCCAAAACGCTCCTTTTGGGCTGAAAACGCCACCTTTCTCAATTTCTATGAGATTTGGCGAAAATAGGGTTTGAAAAAGTCGATGAAGAGGGCATCCAGACCTACATTTTGCTGAAACTTTGAGGGCCCTAGCTATCACCGTTTAGGAGATACAGCCGTTTAAAGAATGGGCAGTAAATCACCCCCAAAACGCTCCTTTTGGGCTGAAAACGCCACTTTTCTCAATTTCTATGAGATTTGGCGAAAATAGGGTTTGAAAAAGTCAATGAAGAGGGCATCCAGACCTACATTTTGCTGAAACTTTGAGGGCCCTAGCTATCACCGTTTAGGAGATACAGCCGTTTAAAGAAAGGGCAGTAAATCACTCCCAAAACGCTCCTTTTGGGCTGAAAATGCCACTTTTGTCAATTTCTATGAGATTTGGCGAAAATAGGGTTTGAAAAAGTCGATGAAGAGGGCATCCAGACCTACATTTTGCTGAAACTTTGAGGGCCCTAGCTATCACCGTTTAGGAGATACAGCCGTTTAAACAAAGGGCAGTATATCACCCCCAAAACGCTCCTTTTGGGCTGAAAATGCCACTTTTCGCGATTTCTATGAGATTTGGCGAAAATAGGGTTTGAAAAAGTCGATGAAGAGGGCATCCAGACCTACATTTTGCTGAAACTTTGAGGGCCCTAGCTATCACCGTTTAGGAGGTACACCCGTTTAAAGAAAGGGCAGTAAATCACCCCCAAAACGCTCCTTTTGGGCTGAAAACGCCACTTTTCTCAATTTCTATGAGATTTGGCGAAAATAGGGTTTGAAAAAGTCGATGAAGAGGGCATCCAGACCTACATTTTGCTGAAACTTTGAGGGCCCTAGCTATCACCGTTTAGGAGATACAGCCGTTTAAAGAATGGGCAGTAAATCACCCCCAAAACGCTCCTTTTGGGCTGAAAACGCCACTTTTCGAAATTTCTATGAGATTTGGCGAAAATAGGGTTTGAAAAAGTCAATGAAGAGGGCATCCAGACCTACATTTTGCTGAAACTTTGAGGGCCCTAGCTATCACCGTTTAGGAGATACAGCCGTTTAAAGAAAGGGCAGTAAATCACCCCCAAAACGCTCCTTTTGGGCTCAAAATGCCACTTTTCTCAATTTCTATGAGATTTGGCGAAAATAGGGTTTGAAAAAGTCGATGAAGAGGGCATCCAGACCTACATTTTGCTGAAACTTTGAGGGCCCTAGCAATCACCGTTTAGGAGATACAACCGTTTCAAGAAAGGGCAGTAAATCACCCCCAAAACGCTCCTTTTGGGCTGAAAATGCCACTTTTCTCAATTTCTATGAGATTTGGCGAAAATAGGGTTTGAAAAAGTCGATGAAGAGGGCATCCAGACCTACATTTTGCTGAAACTTTGAGGGCCCTAGCTATCACCGTTTAGGAGATACACCCGTTTAAAGAAAGGGCAGTAAATCACCCCCAAAACGCTCCTTTTGGGCTGAAAACGCCACTTTTCTCAATTTCTATGAGATTTGGCGAAAATAGGGTTTGAAAAAGTCGATGAAGAGGGCATCCAGACCTACATTTTGCTGAAACTTTGAGGGCCCTAGCTATCACCGTTTAGGAGATACAGCCGTTTAAAGAGTGGGCAGTAAATCACCCCCAAAACGCTCCTTTTGGGCTGAAAACGCCACTTTTCGAAATTTCTATGAGATTTGGCGAAAATAGGGTTTGAAAAAGTCAATGAAGAGGACATCCAGACCTACATTTTGCTGAAACTTTGAGGGCCCTAGCTATCACCGTTTAGGAGATACAGCCGTTTAAAGAAAGGGCAGTAAATCACCCCCAAAACGCTCCTTTTGGGCTCAAAATGCCACTTTTCTCAATTTCTATGAGATTTGGCGAAAATAGGGTTTGAAAAAGTCGATGAAGAGGGCATCCAGACCTACATTTTGCTGAAACTTTGAGGGCCCTAGCTATCACCGTTTAGGAGATACAGCCGTTTATAGAAAGGGCTGTATATCACCCCCAAAACGCTCCTTTTGGGGTGAAAATGCCACTTTTCTCAATTTCTATGAGATTTGGCGAAAATAGGGTTTAAAAAAGTCAATGAAGAGGGCATCCAGACCTTCATTTTGCTGAAACTTTGAGGGCCCTAGCTATCACCGTTTAGGAGATAAAGCCGTTTAAAGAAAGGGCAGTATATCGCCCCCAAAACGCTCCTTTTGGGGTGAGAATGCCACTTTTCTCAATTTCTATGAGATTTGGCGAAAACAGGGTTTGAAAAAGTCGATGAAGAGGGCATCCAGACCTACATTTTGCTGAAACTTTGAGGGCCCTAGCTATCACCGTTTAGGAGATACAGCCGTTTAAAGAAAGGGCAGTAAATCACCCCCAAAACGCTCCTTTTGGGCTGAAAATGCCACTTTTCTCAATTTCTATGAGATTTGGCGAAAATAGGGTTTGAAAAAGTCGATGAAGAGGGCATCCAGACCTACATTTTGCTGAAACTTTGAGGGCCCTAGCTATCACCGTTTAGGAGATACAGCCGTTTAAATAAAGGGCAGTAAATCACCCCCAAAACGCTCCTTTTGGGCTGAAAATGTCACTTTTCGAAATTTCTATGAGATTTGGCGAAAATAGGGTTTGAAAAAGTCGATGAAGAGGGCATCCAGACCTACATTTTGCTGAAACTTTGAGGGCCCTAGCTATCACCGTTTAGGAGATACAGCCGTTTAAAGAATGGGCAGTAAATCACCCCCAAAACGCTCCTTTTGGGCTGAAAACGCCACTTTTCTCAATTTCTATGAGATTTGGCGAAAATAGGGTTTGAAAAAGTCGATGAAGAGGGCATCCAGACCTACATTTTGCTGAAACTTTGAGGGCCCTAGCTATCACCGTTTAGGAGATACAGCGGTTTAAAGAAAGGGCAGTAAATCACCCCCAAAACGCTCCTTTTGGGCTGAAAATGCCACTTTTCGAAATTTCTATGAGATTTGGCGAAATAGGGTTTGAAAAAGTCGATGAAGAGGGCATCCCGACCTACATTTTGCTGAAACTTTGAGGGCCCTAGCTATCACCGTTTAGGAGATACAGCCGTTTAAGGAATGGGCAGTAAATCACCCCCAAAACGCTCATTTTGGGCTGAAAACGCCACTTTTTTCAATTTCTATGAGATTTGGCGAAAATAGGGTTTAAAAAAGTCAATGAAGAGGGCATCCAGACCTACATTTTGCTGAAACTTTGAGGGCCCTAGCTATCACCGTTTAGGAGATACAGCCGTTTAAAGAAAGGGCAGTAAATCACCCCCAAAACGCTCCTTTTGGACTGACAACGCCACTTTTCTCAATTTCTATGAGATTTGGCGAAAATAGGGTTTGAAAAAGTCAATGAAGAGGGCATCCAGACCTACATTTTGCTGAAACTTTGAGGGCCCTAGCTATCACCGTTTAGGAGATACAGCCGTTTAAAGAAAGGGCAGGAAATCACCCCCAAAACGCGCCTTTTGGGCTGAAAATGCCACTTTTCGAAATTTCTATGAGATTTGGCGAAAATAGGGTTTGAAAAAGTCGATGAAGAGGGCATCCAGACCTACATTTTGCTGAAACTTTGAGGGCCCTAGCTATCACCGTTTAGGAGATACAGCCGTTTAAAGAATGGGCAGTAAATCACCCCCAAAACGCTCCTTTTGGGCTGAAAACGCCACTTTTCTCAATTTCTATGAGATTTGGCGAAAATAGGGTTTGAAAAAGTCGATGAAGAGGGCATCCAGACCTACATTTTGCTGAAACTTTGAGGGCCCTAGCTATCACCGTTTAGGAGATACAGCCGTTTAAAGAAAGGGCAGTATATCACCCCCAAAACGCTCCTTTTGGGGTGAAAATGCAACTTTTCTCAATTTCTATGAGATTTGGCGAAAATAGGGTTTGAAAAAGTCGATGAAGAGGGCATCCAGACCTACATTTTGCTGAAACTTTGAGGGCCCTAGCTATCACCGTTTAGGAGATACAACTGTTTAAAGAAAGGGCAGTAAATCACCCCCAAAACGCTCCTTTTGGGCTGAAAATGCCACTTTTCTCAATTTCTATGAGATTTGGCGAAAATAGGGTTTGAAAAAGTCGATGAAGAGGGCATCCAGACCTACATTTTGCTGAAACTTTGAGGGCCCTAGCTATCACCGTTTAGGAGATACAGCCGTTTAAAGAAAGGGCAGTAAATCACCCCCAAAACGCTCCTTTTGGGCTGAAAATGCCACTTTTCGAAATTTCTATGAGATTTGGCGAAATAGGGTTTGAAAAAGTCGATGAAGAGGGCATCCCGACCTACATTTTGCTGAAACTTTGAGGGCCCTAGCTATCACCGTTTAGGAGATACAGCCGTTTAAAGAAAGGGCAGTATATCACCCCCAAAACGCTCCTTTTGGGGTGAAAATGCAACTTTTCTCAATTTCTATGAGATTTGGCGAAAATAGGGTATGAAAAAGTCGATGAAAAGGGGATCCAGACCTACATTTTGCTGAAACTTTGAGGGCCCTAGCTATCACCGTTTAGGAGATACAGCCGTTTAAAGAAAGGGCAGTAAATCACCCCCAAAACGCTCCTTTTGGGCTGAAAATGCCACTTTTTTCAATTTCTATGAGATTTGGCGAAAATAGGGTTTGAAAAAGTCGATGAAGAGGGCATCCAGACCTACATTTTGCTGAAACTTTGAGGGCCCTAGCTATCACCGTTTAGGAGATACAGCCGTTTAAAGAAAGGGCAGTAAATCACCCCCAAAACGCTCCTTTTGGGCTGAAAATGCCACTTTTCGAAATTTCTATGAGATTTGGCGAAAATAGGGTTTGAAAAAGTCGATGAAGAGGGCATCCAGACCTACATTTTGCTGAAACTTTGAGGGCCCTAGCTATCACCGTTTAGGAGATACAGCCGTTTAAACAAAGGGCAGTATATCACCCCCAAAACGCTCCTTTTGGGCTGAAAATGCCACTTTTCGCAATTTCTATGAGATTTGGCGAAAATAGGGTTTGAAAAAGTCGATGAAGAAGCCCGATGGGAGCCAAGGGTATGCAAATTTCGGCTGCGCCCGAAATTAGCCTCGTTATCGTTTAAAATTAACCCCGTAAATCAATATTCAACCTTACTTTTATACAGTGCAAACACGAAAATTAATCTAATTTCGAACAACATTTTCAAAACCCTTTCATCTACTGGTTGCGGTCTAATACCCCCAGCAAGTGTCAAACCATAAATTTCATCTCTCAACGGCCAAACCATCCTCAAAAACCTTCAGTAAAATTATACGTCGAAAATCGTTTCTTATAATCAGCATTTTACGAATAAATTGGGGGTTAGGGATAGAAGGACCAAACCACTCTCTCGATCCCGTCCAGGCTATTATTGAAAATAAAATATCTTCACAAAGGCGAGACGAAATCAAGGAAGCGCAACAATACAAATATACAGAGCAAAGAAACGAAGAATCTCAAAAAGATTATGATCCCTCGTCGTCTCAGTTCGAATTCACCGAAATTATATGGGGAAAAATGATGCTGACCTACATTCTACGGTCTTCATAAGAAAACAAGGAAGTTAGCCTCGTGTCTTCCTTGTGTTTGGAAAAATGTCCGTGTCGTTTCCATTGCCTATACAAAACAGAGTACCCCACCGCACCGTGTCGTCCACGTACATCCGAATGCTTCACGTCGCGCACGATTTCGCTCTGCCCTGCTGGATGCTTTCTCTGGTGTTCCAATAGAAAGGACATTTGATATACAAGATGCTTTTTATCCGAGCTGGGTAGTTGGTTCTAATTTTCATGCCCCGCGCGGAGTAATTTCGGACTTGTGCAAGGAATTTGTGTGTACGAGTATACCTACTGAAGTGTCCAATGATCCTGATCCATTTGGTATTTGATGTAAGTCTTAAGTTACTTGACCGTACTTCAACTTAAGATGACCACTTAAATCGATTTCTATGGCGTTTCTTTTTGTTCTTGTTGTTTAGGTATTGAATTTTGGTAAGAACTGAAGCGCTCTGAAAGTATGCAATTTGACCGTTGTTGGATCGTTTGTAATAAAATTAGGATTATGCCAAATTGAGGTCTATTCGATGGGATCAAAGGGAAGGAATGAAAACTCATAGGCCAGAATAAATTAATAGGTTTGGAGAGTAGCCGAATAAAAGTTAAAATTAGTTAAATAAATTAAAGAGAAACAGAGAAAGACACTTACAGGACCAATAATTGCAATTTTTGAATGCCTGTACTGTAGCTTCTTCTACTATAGAAGTGCTTTCTGAAATAAAACAAAAGTATTCGGGCCGGTAGTCTGGTTGGTGCTGTGGTTGGTGGGTTAGTGTGGTTAGTCAGGGTCGTAGGTTCGAGTCTCACCGTGAACCAATTCAGTTTATGGGGTTTTTCGAACTTACGACTCAAGTGACGGACTCATATGTTAAACGAGTAGCCATTTATGGGGATAAATAACACTGCTGAGCGTGCTGTTGATCTCAACACCTCAACAAAAAAAAACAGTTAAGATTTTGGAAATTGGATGTCACTAACACATCTGTGACCTTAGTCAAATTCGGGCTGGGGATAAGAACCAAAATATTGCTCCATTATAATCTGGAAGGTGCCTAACGCTGAAACTACTATTTTTGCGGTTCGAAAAAGTGTGACACCATTATGTGGATTTAACTTAGGTTCGTCGTCATTCTCCTGCGGAACGTCCAGAAATAAGAAAACCGCTGCCACGAAAGTGGTGCCCTATAACGGTCCAGTGGTAAAGTCAGTATAGCCGAAGCCGGGTATTAAAATAATAAAAGATCAACATCATGGGGCGCGCTACCTAATTGTCGGCAAATGTTTCTGATGTCCAGGTCCGGATTTTCCATATAAACAAGCTTGCGAATTGCCTGGGTCGGTACTTTTTGAGGAGTGCATTTCTCAGAAACTTTTATACTCCATTGATTAAAGGTTCTTTTGAGATCTTAAAAAAGTCTTTTACATCATTACAAACCCCAACTTTAGCTTTTATCATTTGAACACGATGCGTTGGAATAAAGGTGAAACTGCTAGCCCAAAATTCCTAGCCAAGGCATAAAAAAAATCAAAAATTCACAAAGTCAAAAATTAAAAAAATTAAAAAATCAAACATTCAAAAACTCAAAAATTCAATTTTATTTTTTTTACCGTTATCCGTGTCTTTATCAATATCCAGAGTATATTTGAACAAAATGTTGAAAAATGATAGGGAGTCGCGAGCTACTCCCTTCAAAAGTTAGGGGGTTGCTGTGTCAAAAAGATTGACAACCAATGGACTACACCAAAACAACGTTGCCCAACCCTCCACTACATTCCAAACTTGGATTCAGGAATTAGTTTCTGAAAATTCCGACCCTGCAAATGTTAATAACAGATAAAGTTTTCCCAGAACCTGAACTAATCCTGGTTGGAAGCCAAATCCTAAATAAGTGGTTGATCCCTGGAGCCTGTTTTCGCACCTAATCTAGAATAGACCGATTCACATCTTCGGTGTGCTCCATCTAGCGACTTGATATGCATTTTCAACTGCCTCAGAACCTTTCTTTTGAATTCTCGCAGCCAAGTTTGGAATGTTAAGGGTGACGTCCTTAAAATTAATCTTGGGTTATCTTCTCGATAGTAACCGACAGGATAATGTTTTGACAGCTGCCGTTTGTGGCCATATGTACTGGCATAAACTATGATTCCGGGAAATGTAGGTACTACTAAAAGGATGCATCGAGGTATAGGTACTGCAAGCCTATAAAATGTAAAATATACCTTTTCCGGCTGCACTACAATTTTTCAAAACAATCGCGCAAAACCTAATACATATAACACTTTCTGAACTCACCACACACCATCAAATCTGTGGACTCCATCAAATTGACACTATCCTTCGAGAATACCTTGCTGATAGTCCCCACAGAAAATACTCATCTGACATATCCGCACATTCCTTTGCCCAACTTTGCCACATCCACAAAATATCCCTTTCTCTGACAGTCAAAACTGTTCTACTCGGAACATGTGGTGAAAACCGATTTGTCCATCGAAATGCTCAAGAAAAACGTTTCGAATTCCACAAGACTAAATCCATGCGCAACTGTCAGACGGTAGCCATTTTTGCTCCCCGCGAACAGTACAGTGAACGGTATGAAAAACAACACCCCCACCCTAAAAACGAGCAGTGGATACTAAGCAGACGAATTGGGGTAGTTGGAGCTGAAAAGTCGTACGGTTAAGACGTTTTGAGTGTTGAATTTTGCACATGGACCTATAATACAGAATTGAAGGCAGGAAAAAGGATATTTTCCTTCTTTCTTGTATCCTTTCGGATTAGGTGCTAGTTCTGAGTTGTTGTTAGCGAAAACGATTTTCGTGGTTTCGCCAGAATTCCAAATTCCAAGTTTCTGGAAATGTTGTGATTCAAGGATAAAACGTGCGTATGAAAATTTCTGTTCCTGGAAAATCGAAACGAGTCCCTACTACACCTGTGCGCCTTAAATATGTGCGTTGCTCGTTGTTCATGTCGTGCCCGTGTGCTCGTCGTCGGGTACAATTACAAGAATCGCGTGTCGGTGGTTACCTGGTCGTGTAAAGTGTAACGGTACGACGGCGATAAGGCCTCTAAAGTCCCACGTCGATAAGAAAATCAAAAAAAAATCGGAAAAGTCCAGTGACACACTTTATACACAGTCGTGTAGCCTTCTCGTGTGAAGTTTAGGCTGAATTTGAGCTGAACCTATTCACCCAGGAAAAGGCCCGTAATATTTTTCATTTATTATTTTCCCGTGCATGTTTCAACGGTTTTGCCCTTTTCGTCACACACACGCGTTCCCTTAAAGTTGAAATGAATTCAGCCAATTATGGCCATGTCTCGTGAACAAGCCGCCCGTTTTCTCCCTGTTTTTCTTCGAATCTTACGCCCTTAGGACCAAAATCGATTGCATGCCACACACAGTGCTCCCTCTATAAACAAAAATCCCGAACAAACACTTAATTAATAAACATAGTGGCCGTAAAGTTCAGCCGATTCTTATCGTGAAACGAAAAATAGAAATACGCCGAAAAAACAAAACCCTAGTTGAAGCCTAACCGACAAATATCACGAAAACCTTATCCGTATCCTGTGAGAATTGCTTGCGAGTTGTTTTTCATTGCGGGCGGGGATTTATCCGGAGGATCTCTCGTTCGAGTTGGGGGGCCGAAAAAAGGAAGAAGAAAACGTGTGTGTGTCAAAGTAGTGGATAAGCCAAATGAAAATGTGATGGTGTGGAGCGCGAGGTCGCGGATAAAGGCGCGGGGGCCATACGCGAAGTTCAGTGATATGTATAAAGTATAACGAGCGTTGATATTGTTGTTGTTGTGGCTTCTTTTTTTGGGAAATCTCCCATGGTGAATAGCCGTCAGGGTTAAAAGTTTCAGTGAGCGTGGTGAGAATCGAATACGCGCGTGAGAGCTATTCGTCAGTGCAACACAGCACCAGGAAGGAAGGAATGGAATACTCAAGAGGAGACATACATATGTAAAGAAACGGAACAATTCCTTACGGAGGCTTAACTTAGATAACGGTAAATATTTTTAGCTTTATTCAAGTCCTCTCGAGTATACATTGTGACATGGATTCAGTTCTTAACTGGAAAATCGATATCCTTGGCTATGATATTGAATTTCCGAAAAATCTAATATCCCGGCGTGATGTTTAACTATTTATATACATAATGAGATTCTTCGGTAAGCTGAGCCACATTATAGTGGAATATTCTGATTTCGTTCACGACACTAATTAGTCGAAACAAGGATAGCCTAGGCAAAAATGTATCCTTTTCTAGGTTATAGAACGCCTGTAACCTTTCGCAACCCTGCTATGTCAGAGTGGGTGGAGTATCGTGACAAGTCATCGTTTTACAGGTGTCTTTGCTTTTAGATGTTGAACTACACCCGTACTCCGTCCGTACATATAACGCGCGTATAGTGAGAGAAGCGACAGGATGTCTTGGTACGTGGGTGAAGGACATTGAATTTTTCAGCAGACATGTGCGCTTCGTGCTGTGTAGGTATATATAGGTACGTCGCTTCGTGTCTCATCTTCGAAAGAAAAACGTATTATCGAATTTTTGTAAATTTATTCCGAAAAGGACCCGGACGATATGAAATAGGTCTCGGAGAAAACTGTCAAAATTACACAGTCAGAGATCCTGTTGACGGGTTAAGTAATTGAATTGACGACGGTCGGTGGTAGATGAGATCGATTTATTTTACTTGTTTATGGAAATTGGAAAAGAAAGGATTATAAAATGAAGGTATTGAACGCGACGGGATATCTGGTTATTGGAAAGTTAAGGAAAGTCACAGGAGTTTTTTGGAGTGTATATATAGGTAGTTATAGGTCAGGTAGACCATGAGTTACATTTGTCGATTTGTATTGAGTCGAACGTTGTTGCTGATCAAATTTAACAGGAACAATGTTGGGCTTGACTATATTTTCATGAGTCGTTTGTAACTGTGAAAACCTTTGAATTTCCTGGTTGATATCTCAGCGTTGTTAAATGGGCAATCATTGTTTGGTTATAGATGGATTCGCATGTTTTCGTCATTAGCAACAGTCATCAAGATTTTTAAGAAATTCATAATTTTAATAAACTGAGATTAGACTTTTTGTTAGCTGCAAACTGCTAAAAGAGAAGATAGAGAACAGAAGAGGAGGTACCAAAATCTTTCAGCGAAAAGTCCATCGCCTCTCAGAACAAATAATTTTGGATATATACTAACAAAATTGATCTGCCCATTTACAAAACTGCTAAAAAATATTTTAGTTAAAATAATTTTCACCCTAATTTAGGTCCCGGATTTGAAATTTTAGATTTTTAGCATTTCTGTGATTGGATGTAATTAATAATGAAGGGAAAAGATGATGAATTAATAAATCTTCCATGGATTCTAGAAGTAGTAGGTAATAATCTCCGTACATGTTGGAAAAAATTAACTCCAGTGGTATGGGCAATTTAGGGATTGTAAATTTATACAATCCGAGCTTACTTATGTTACTTATGTTATAAGATATACTTAGTCTATTACGGCTGAGTTGATACGCCACGCCTTATGGGCGCCACAAACATGACGATTTCTCGGCCGACCGATGGGGCAATCGATCTGCCGCCCGTACAGCACATACATTAGGCAATTTATCGGGAAATCTGAAATAGACAGTTTGACGGCCCACAGTCACAACAAAAAATAGCGAAAATTATACCATTTTTGGCGGTGGAAGATGGACATCCATTGCTACTTTGATGGAGAATGACCGCCACAACCACAGCATGAAGAACGATGTCAAAAAATCAGCAACTAAGAACACATGATTGTCATGACAGCTTGTACGGAAAATTGCATTGGCAATACGTTCCACATGTCAAATAAAAAAATTGAATCCGATGGTCCCATACACCTTCCGATTTATCTCGCAATCAAAAAATCAGGCCGATCGATCGGGGGGTCTGTGACGCCTCTTAGAAGAGTAACGGTACCAAGAGAACCTTCTTTAGATGTTAGAGGTGGTATCAGCGGACTATAGAAAGCGACGCAAAACCGCCATTAATGGGTAGGGTTATGATGCAAAACGGTTCCGCAAACTGTGCCACGTTTTCAAAAGAAAAATTGTAACGTTTTTTAGGAACATATTTTCAACTTTTCGATTTCTTAATTACAAACACAAACAGTTATCTTCTCCACAGCAGAAATAAAACATGTACGATCATTATAAATCATCATTCTTTTTTGTCTTCTACATCTTGTTCTTGTGTTAATTCAAAACGGTCGAATCCAGTGATCCTTTTTCGAGTAACCATGAGCGCGTTTCATTTATACGATCTGAGTGGAAAGAGCTACTCACATTTACATTCCGTCGTTCTAAAACTCCAAATAGTTACAAATCCCTTCGAGTCAACTTTTGACGTTTCAAATTTCAAATGGTCCACGGTTGTTGACAGCTATTTCCACTCGCACTCTCGAGTTGATCCACCGATACCTATGGAATATGACCGTTGAGAAAGTTCAAATATGTTAGGTTACGTGGAGTTGGTTGCGGGTGTTATTATAAAATTTTACGATTATTTATTACTTTTTAGGCAATGGTTGATTTTTTGTCAACGCTAAAGTTAATAAACAAGGTGTACAGATAGATTTCCATGAATATTAACACAAGCCAATCGAATTTGTTGTCCACAGTAGTGTGAGAAATTTCGGACTAGCGGCATATTTTCCTTTTCGTAGAAAATATTGATCGTATTTCCATCGATTGTTGATTTAATGACGACGACGAAGCTTGAAGTGACGACTGATAATGATAACTTTATAAAATTCAGCTTCGACTACCAGTGAATTATAAAACGCACTCCACATATGGTTTTGCAGATATTAACTGTAAAAAGTTAAGCTTTTCTAGACGGTGGTATGTATACTAATTACTTAACTGGAAATACAGGATACAGCCCCGTCAGTTAAAGATGAACAATTTTTAATCCAACCAAATGCAACTAAATTGTAAGCCTGGCTGTCCTAGGCTTTTGGAACTGGTACTGGAAGGGCGACAGTCGATTCCGGCATTGGATGGATGGATGGATATGGCGCTGAGATAGGTTGGGCTGGTTGCACCCAATACTGCAACCGGCTGGTGCTGGCTTATTGTATTTCCCATCTAAGCGAGAAAGTTTCAGGTTATGAGCTCTGTCCTTCGTATGAGGCTTAGAAGAAAGTTAACCAGATTTACTTTGGGTGCACCCATTATGGTAGTATGAGCCCCAAAGAAATTTTGTCTCCAGCTCATAAGAGCGGGGCATTCGAAAATAACGTGCGAGGCTGATTCCTCCTCTTCGTTGCAGAGGCGGCATTTTGGGTCTTGTGAGTAGATCCCTATTGTATGCAGATGTTTCCGTAGGGTACAATGACCGGTTATAAGGCCTGTCACTGTCCTGAGGTTCGTTTTACTTAGACTGAGGGCTTCGGTGCAGCTGGTATGCCAGTTAGATTCCAGCATACGCTTGCTGTGCCTGAGCCCTTCAGCGAGTCTCCATCGATCTTGGAATTTATCCTCGGTCCATCGCGTCTAGCAACGGTTCTGGCAGAAGATTTACTGATTCCGATTGCAGGTTCAGGACCAGTTAAAGGTAGTTCGGAACCCTCTCTTGCAAGGGCATCCGCTTTCTCATTTTCTTCGATCCCCTTATGTCCTTTCACCCATTTCAGAGTTACTTTGTTTCGGGTAGCTAGGTTTTTGAGATTTTGTTGGCATTCCCAAACTAATTTAGAGGTTGTTTTGGGACTTGCAATGGTTTTTATAGTAGCTTGGCTGTCGGAGAGAATATGTATGGTCTTATTGGTATATCCCTTTCGAGTACTCTCCCCTGCTGCAAGGTTTATGGCTATAAGTTCTGCCTGGAAGACAGTTGTATATTGACCTAGGGGTACGGAGATACTATAGTTGTTGGTTATAGTATAAACTCCTGCCCCTGTTCCTTCGTCTGTCTTCGACCCATCCGTGTACCACACGATGTGATTTGATAGTTGGTTGTCGTTCCATTTACTCCAGTCTCTGTTTATTGGAGTCGAAGGTGTACATGGCCGGGGTATAATCGTAGCCCATATCTAGGATTGGGTTTGCAATGGTTTCTGTAATCGTACAGTGTCCTACCCTTTGTGGTGTCCACATGTTCGATTATTCGAGTCTGTACGCTGCGAGTCTTGCCTCTTCTGTGATTGTGAGGTCCAGTGGTGGCGGGTCTAGTAGCTTCTCTACAGTTAAAGTTGGTGCACTGCGCATGGCGCCGGATATGCTTGCCCAGGCCAGTCTCTGTACTGATCCCATTTTCCGATTCCGGCATTACAATTAGAGAGAAATCAAACTATCATCTGCTAAGCAATAAAGACATCCTGCAGTTTTAAGAAGACACGCCAACACAGTGATATTATACAGAACATAATACTTAGAAAAAACTATCTTCTGGGATCTACGCAAATATTTGGCTGGGAAGAAATATAGCATGGTATCTAGCAAAAAATGATTTCATCGTATGTAGGACTGCATAACGTGAGAATAGTTATGCCTCGTAGCCCAATCCGTACTCCACGGGAGTTGTGCGTATTATGAGGATCAGGGCGGTAAATTACCGCCCCGCGCCCGGAAGAAGGTTAAATTTTGTTCAGTTTATGTTTCGTTCTTTAGTCTAAAGATGCTGCCCAAGGACAAAACAAAACGAGACCGAGGCTAGTTTCCGGCGCGGCCGAAATTTGAAAACCCGTCACATTTGAATGATACGTTTCTTTTCTGTCAATCATTTCTATCGCAGCAGTATGACGTGTTCCGCTTCCATCTGTTCCTGGGTGCGTTGAGGCTAAGCCAGGAGCACACTTGGATGAATTTTGGTTAAGATTCAAAAAGGAAAAAGTTTTTCTTACAAGAACCTAATATTTGGGAATTTGTCTCAATGACAGCCCTATAACGTAATGTTCCGATTTCATCCGTTCCTATACATGTTTTGAGGCTTTACTATTAACACACTTGGATGAAGTTTGGTTAAGGTCCGATTAAAAATAAAAAAGTTTTTCTTAGAAGAACTTATTATTCAGGGGTTAGTTTGTATGGCAGCCCTATGACGTAATGTTCGGATTCCATTCGTTCACTAGGAACGCACTTGGGTGAAGTTTGGTTAATATTGGTACATAAAGAAATTTTTTTTTTATTTTTTTTTAATTGTCAGGGGTTGGTTTCTATGGCAGCCCCATGATGCCATGGTCCGATTCCATTCGTCCCGACATATACATATATATACCGTACACTAAAAAGAAACTCGCATACAAATTTTCAGCCCGATAGGTTCATAACGGAGGGTCTAGTTTGCGTTGCAATAGACGGACAGACAGACAGACGGACATCGCTCTATCGATTTCTCGTCACACTGATCAATAATATATACATCCGGAAACTACCACATAAATGCACCGGAATATGATACTTCATGTGATTTCCAGCAAAATACATATGTAGTTGTAACGAACATACCATCAATTCTCAACCCTTTAGCTGCCACAGGTATTTGACGAATTTTGGTAAAATAATTTTCTTGCACGCATTGAACCTCATTATCTCCAAAGCTACACTAGCTAGAAAAACGAAATACGATGATTATTCTAGCCAACAAATTTACCTAAATAATGAAAGTAACCAAACTAAAGTGTAGGCTCACATCCGATCTAAACTAAGGGTACCCCCATACAAAGTGAACCAAAATTCTACCTAATTTCACTTTTTTTCACTTCTAAGAGATGCATTTTATTTTTTCATTTTAGATAGAATTTAGAAGTGAAAAAATGTAAAATTTGGTTCACTTTGTATGGGGGGTACCCTTAGTTTTGATCGGATGGCAATAATTTTTGGTAAGGAGCATAATGGGGCTTAGACTAGGCACCCCACCAAATTTGATCTGCCTGGCTCAATTTGAAAATATGCTACAGGCATGCCTTTTTGAAAAATGTTAGGCGGAGGTCGGAGCACTTACATTTTTGGTACAAATCAGATAAATCGCGAGCGCGATTTATGAAGGAATACTTACTTTCTATGACGGGATATTAAAAAGCGCCACACAATTACCGTTAAAATAAATGGTCCCCTCGCATGGGGATACTTAATTCTCGGAGACCCACGAATCATGTGACTTAATTTGAAAAATAGCTGGTCTGGTCTTTCGGTACACATTACTTAACTATTGATTGTTTGGTTAGCAATCAAAATAATTTTTGGTGGTATTTTGGCGGGATTATTTCACTATCCACTAGCGATATTCTAAAACGGCGGGGTTTTTAGTGGGCAGGATTTTGTATCGGCGGGATTTTAAAATGACGGGATTTAGTAATGTCAGGATTATGTTAAGCGGGATTTTTGGTAAAAAGCAGGATTATAAACGGGCGGGATTTTGTTTTTCGGGTTTATGTAGGTATCCCAATAATTTAGCCCTTACAGAGCAAGACTGTCGTCATACAGGGGATACTTAAGTCTCGACTACCGAAAGACCAGACCACCTATTTTTCAAATTAATTCACCTGGTCCTTGGGTCTCCGAGAATTAAGAATAAGTAATATTAATAATTTTTGGCGAGATTATTTCACTATCCACTAACGGGATTCTAAAACGGCGGGGTTTTTAGTGGGCGGGATTTTGATTTGGCGGGATTTTGTAATGTCGGGATAATGTCAGGTTTTTTGTAAAAAGCAGGATTATAAACGAAAGAATGTTTACCTTCTATGACGGGATATTGAAAAGCGGTATTTTGAATTAGCAATGTTCAAAATTGCTGCCTTCAAAATTTGCTTATATTGATTTTTTTTGCAAGTTTACGTAGCTACTAAACCGTTCCAAGGTGGTGGCCAAAGAATCAGAAAACAGCTGCGTTTAAACATTTTCCTATTGTCGATTTTATTATTCTGTTGTTTCGGGTAGAGAGCAATGCGACATAGCGAATGTACCGGCATCGGCTTATCAGCTCAGGAGATAAATGCAAATTATGTGAAAAAGAACTGTCTTTATAAATTTTTTCATTGTGAATTTTATAAATGTATCAATACTTATTCCGGTATTCTAATTGGAGTCCAATCCGGTAGTGGAAATTTAGGTTTTAATCTGTAATTTGGCTCAGAAGATATAGACAGAAGTATTTAAAAATTAGCTGTTTTTAATAATCATTTTTTTGTGAATTTTTCTTATATTTCAACAGTTATTCTGGGTATACACCAACCCGCTGGAATCAGTTGACTGAAATCTGACAATTTGTTCAAGGAACGCAGAAAGAAATATACGAAAATCGAATCTTTATAATTTTGCTCCTTGTGATTTTTTTTTCTTTTTTCAATATTATTCTGATATCCAAGGAGAGGACCAATTCGGCAGGAAAATTTTCCAAAACTCCGCTCAGACGTTCAAGAAATATAATTAAAAATCTGCGAAAAACAACTCATTGTGAATTGTTGCTCATTGTGAATTTTTATTTATTGCAATGTTTATACTGGCTTCGATTACATGAGGGATGAATATTAACAGCACTACTTCCAACATGTATATTATCGCTCAATAAACTCATTTTTCAATTAACCTGAACAGTATTAACTACGATCATGTAAAAAGAATTATCTGAGGTACCTTTCGACTATAATGTCTCTGCTACAATTTGAACACTGTATTATACATACAAACATACTTACAAATTATAATCACATAATAAAACGTCCTTGTTGGTCTCCTATACGTCATTCAACATTAATCCCATCTCCAATTTCGTATACAATAAACTAAAAGTAAACCCAAAACGAATGGAATTTCTTATACAAGCATAAGCAAACAAAATCGGAAAAACAAGAAATAAAACGAAAAATCCTGAAACTGTCCTAATGACGAAATACTCCTAAATCCAACTTGAATCCTTCTCCACGATATTCCATCTGCTTTTGCCACCATGCCAGTGCCCCAGTGCCAGTGCTTGTCGGGTGTTTCTGTGCGACAAGCATTTTGACCCCGAACAGATTGAAGTAGGTTGAATAGGTTGTCGGCTCACTTAACCATTTCTATACCACGAAAATGGGCGAGGAATTAAGGGGGGATGATCTCATTACATGTTTCAATCCGTGTAGAAAAATTATACACTCTTCAGCACAGCAAACTGCAATCATTGCAAGTTGACACGCTAGAATAAGGTATGACTTCGGTTCATTTTACAGGCGCACTCTTCGTTTCGTTCGGAAGGAAGATCTTAAGGGATGAGACGAGCGTCTATAATACGCTACGGTGAGTAGTGAAGCATCGCATAGGGAAAATATCTACGTGACAGATTTCAATTTTTTCAAAGTAGCAGATTAAATGTCGACTGGAGTGGTTGGGAATGTTATTTGAACAGCACTTTTGATAGAAAGATTTAGTAGATCTAAGATATAGTGATACGAGGATTTCCCAGAGAAAGTGGGATTTTCCTTACGACAGTTGGCAACGTTTACCCTAAAATGTTGTGGCTGAAACACGTAAGGATTAACTAAATCCCGCTGGAAAAGTTTTTAGTTTTATATCTAATAAAGTTCTAAAAGTATCATAGGAATTTACAGGTCAATTCAATTTCCAAGTACATATTTAATTCAGAATTATAATACCAAAAACTCTGTTTGGATTTATTATATACCTATCCGAAAAAAAATAGGTCAGCTTCAAATGTCAAATAAAATATTGAAGAACTTGCCTTATCCGTTCTAAGGCATCTGACAAGACTCTTTGTAAAACATTTTCTTATGCCTTTCACTTAAGTGTCACAGTGACAAATATATCGGTTTCGCAATCTTTTCACTGAAATCCACGAATAACTTCCGCTACACACTCACTGTCACCAATCACAAGAGTTCATTCCTACCTTACCTTCCTTTTCAGTCGACTACTGACACACTTAGCCATCGTACCGTATGTGGGGACATTTTCTTTTCATTTTACCATGTTTTTGGATTAATTTCAAGTTGAAAATTGGATTTGCAACAGAAGACAGAACATAAGAAGAACGACGGACAGGCGACATATTTATGCTTGCTGACATGCTGGCGACAGCGACGTCAACGTTGCAAAAGTCGGACAGAAAACTCAAAACTTTACCGAGACTTTGTCGGTGAATATACCCGTAACGTATAGGTTCGTATGGATATCGTCAGGTAGTATTTCGAGTCCTGTGACTTTTCTTGTACTTCAATGTGACCCGTTCACATAAAATACAAAAGGAACAAAAATTTATTTTTAAGTAGGTATATCATGCTCCACATAACATCCCTACCTTGTGTTTTATTCGTTTTGCATAATAACGCGACCTTATGGTAAGAATAACTTTCCTGAAACAGAAAAGGGGGAAATCGCCAAAACGGTTGTACTTTTCGCCAAGCATGACTGAACTATGTCTGGAACTTGCCCGACATAGAGACACACTGCACTGACATATAGGCACTTAGGTATTAAGGTATTTGCGAGAAAGTTATTTGATCGATATTTTTCATCAGCGAAAAAGCTTACGAAAATGTTCTTATTTCCATAATGTATATGGCTATGGATGAAGGCACTGCTGCCATTTCATTTTCGAAATATTGCACTGTGTCATAAGGTTTAGTGCCGAAGTGCATTAATTTTGAAGTTCTATATTTAAAAGTGCCAAGGTCAAATCAATAAGAAAGTTCCATGCAGAAATATTACTAGTAAGGTAAAGTTATTTAGATTTATCTGCAAGACCAGCTTGATGTTTCATTAGCCTAATTTGTTTTGGAAAATTAAATTTACTATCTTTTAAATTTTTTGTTTTAGACTTTACATTAATGCTAGGCGGGTTTACTGTATTGGAGAGTGATCATTATGTAGTTCCTCGCTGCTGCCAAAATAATAGCTAGGATAAACTTGAAGAGAATCAAGCTCCACTTAGAGACAAAATCGATGAAGAGCAGGCTGGGTTTCGATCTGGTTTTTCTTTGTGGTTAAAATACCGTAGTTGTCTATAATCTGGTTGTGGGGCAACTTGCAAACTCCATGTGGCTTTATTGCATTGTATCAAAAAAATGCCTAAAATGAAGCAGAGAACCAGCCACATTCTTCAGCGGAATTCCAGAACTATGGGGGTTTTGCTGGAAGTACTCATGTAGAGACCTAGGGAGAACACAAAAAGATGAAATTTGCAATTTCAGGTTTTGTAGGGGCTCACTTGGTTGAGTCGCACTCTACGATGCTAGCTAGATCGGATCTCGGCGTGGTCCACGAAATATGTAGTACTTGCAACATTGTATACACTCCGAAACTATATGCAATAAAACGTTGACTCGAAGTAGCCTATAAACGGCTGAGTGAACGCACCATGCCCACAAGGGGTTACGGTACAGAGAAGTAGAGGAAGTAGATCAGATCGATGGGTTCGATCTAACCCATTTCCAATATTTTGTAAGAGCACATTACTGCTTCCAGTGGGCCATTTTTTGCATTCTGTCTGTAGGGGAGGTACAGTATCCCTTGGTCAGGCCAACCCCACACTTAAGACCATTAAGTTAACACCGTTATGTTAAAAGGCATGTCTCAATATTCTGTCGAAAGTTATCATCGAATTAAAACATCGAGAAGGGTAATTTTCAATGCCGTCCAGGCTTTTATCAATTTGAACTTATTAAAAGCCTAATAAAACAATGCGCTGCACAAAACAACAAATTTGAATGGTGGCTTGATTCTCTCGCTATTGGTTCTTTAAATTTGGATACAATATTTTTTTTTTAAACCCTTTTTTGACGAAACATAAATAAAAAAGCCACGGATTTAGGGATTCTTAACAGGGGCCCGTATTCCTTTGAGCACATGGAACACCGTACGTTACGCCACTGCATAACGAATTGTAATTGAGTAATGCGTGGAATTTAGATCTCTGATATCCTGATTTTTTCAGTGCTGTTATATGGGATTAACTTTTGGAAAGTTACCGCTGCAGTTACCAAGAAATTGCAAGCTTTCGTCAATATTCGTCGAATTTTAAGAATTATTTAGAGCGATCGAATTTCTAATGAAGGCTTAAATATGCCTATCAACAAAATGACTCGAAGGCAAAAGTGGCAGTAGATTGGTCATACGTTGCGAAAAGTTGGTAACTGCATTGCTGAACGCGCTATGAGATGGAACTCATTCTCCCGGCGAGGCCGGCAAACGGTTCGCCTTAAAATCCCGTAGCGCAAATCTGTGGACGAAGAATGTGCGTCTTTGAGAAAGAACTGGGGTAAAATGCGATACTTGGCCAGCAACCGTACGCGATGGCGCGTAGGTGTCGTAGACGAGCTATGACCTACGCTCCGTGGATCTGGTAAGTGTCGGGTCCCAGCCAAACTAAATTCGCTTAAACTTCAAAGAAAATCCGCCTTCACAGACCCGCGGCCGAACAAAAAATGTAGGGCGCCGAACATGCTTTTGGGTACAAGTTAAAAATTTGAGACGGGTACACATCACAGCTAGTTAGTACTTGGGATTACTGATAAAGCGTTTGGCCTTTCTTTCTTTCAAAGAAAGCTCCTAGTCGTTGCTAATCTTTAGTAGAATACGTACAAGACGTGACCTCCTCGACCAGGCCATCGCTGTGCATTCCCGCATCATCTGAAGGGAGGCTTCGTATTCATACTAAGAAGGTACCAAAGTCCAAAATGAAACATAGGACTTTTCTTTCTTTCGTCACTGCTATGACCAGGTATCCAATAGAGTTACGAGAGGATAGGTCCTGAAGGAGGTCCAAGGACTATCAGAAAAATTTAAATTAAATTTTGTACCAGACACTACACACCTGTGTGTGAGTCTGTCTTAGGTCGCACACACACGGAGAAGCCATGTATTCTGAATCCAACGAAACTCCATATAAAAAAATGGCAGATGCGGAAGCTGTATTTTTTTGTATGTCTGTGAATCGCTTGATTCTTTTGTCAATACACTGCCCACTCCAACCGATCAAGAATGTGAGAGCGTATTTCTTCCCCGAAGCGTAATTCTGAGATCATAGGATAATCTGATATCAAACAGATATCTACAAAAAATGTAGGGCACAATCAACATATATACCTCGGGAATGGGAACTGGATGGTGTTGTGGGACTGTTAATTTGGATCCATGTTTGACAATCAGATGGGGAGCGATATCCGTTCGGGGCACAAATTAAAAACGGGCACATATCACGGACAATGGACACATATAAGAACCATATGTGTCGCACAAGACGCCACAGCACAAAGCTTATTACAAAAAATTTGCTGTAAGATCAATGAATCATTGTCTGATTTGTTGCTGTACAAGTAGTGTCGTTGTTTGATCTCCATAATTCATTCCCTTTTTCTGTCTACCAAAAATCCACCATTGACATTTGCCAAACCAACTGCCCCGAGGTTGGCCACACTGGCTCAAATGCGCCATTTTAATTGACCAGCTGTTCAGACAGCTGCTTGATTCCAACACATAAAGCGGAGTTTACATGAGACAAGTAAATGGTAGAGTAGAATGGAATTTTCCCAGTGTCCACTTTACTTCCCGCAGGGGAGTCTGTGTCCTTGTGACACAGAGTTAATCTGTGTAGGGATACACAGATTTTTGGTGAGTTGCAACACCACGTACCCGAGCAGCGCAGGGAGGCCCTTGTATAGTTGATACGCCATGGCGTGGATCTGTACAAAGACCATTCGGGCGATGACGCTCCCGTGTCATGTAAGGGTGGCTCACGACATGGCTGACCTTTTTCCCTATTCGTTCGGAAAGGCAGTCATAGAAGTCGAACACGACGCAGTGTTTCCTAGTAGGGGAGGAATCCGTAATAAGCGATCGTGTAGAGCCTCGGAGTTGGCGGCTTCGCATAACCGGAGCCACGAAGGGGCTAGTTAGGGAGAATGGCCTTGGTGGAAAATGCCTACGCGCTTATATCAAACTTCACTTACGGTCAAAAGTATCGACTCAACCTAATAGCGCGTGTATTTGTACGTGTTTTTGGAAAGTATGATAGTTATTCATAAAAGTCGTATGTCGTTTAAAAGTTCGAAACCTTAGCTACCTGTTGGTACCCTTTTTATCAACATTTGCTTTGCACTTTTTAAATTATTGCCACTTGTAACAAAAAACCCAGAAAAATTGAAGTTTCAGGTAAAGGTCAGGTCAGGTAAACTACCCCTATAAAAGCGCCCGTAATCGGTTTCTCATTATCAGTTGCATCAGGAAAGTTAGGTAACTTACATCTGAAGTAATTTCAGTCACTGTTTGGCCATCAATGGATACGACGCCAGAACAGGCGGCACAAGTTGTAGCCCTATTGTCGGAAAATCATAGTCAGCTAACCGTCGCTCGCCGTCTTCGAATGAGTCAGTCTGCTGTCTCGAGAGAGCAGGAGATTTCGAGAGACTGGTAGCTTTAATTCGAGACCAAGAACGGGCCGCCCTCGATCCACTTCAGAGAGAGACGACCGTTTCATTGTAACAAGTACGTTACGAAATCGTTTCCTCACGGGTGTTGCTGCGCAGCGGAACCTGAGGCGTGTTCCCGGAGTAGCTGTCAGTGACCGCACGGTAAGGAGACGATTAAGGGAAGCGAATATCACTCCAAGACGGCTTGCCAGGGGCCCCAAATTGACTGCACGACACCGACAAGCGCGCCTCTTATTTGCTCGTAATCATCTTACTTGGAGCGATACGGAATGGAGCTCAGTATTGTTCACTGACGAGTCGAGAATGTGTCTGCATGGCAGTGACAGAAGATGTCGAGTCTACAGGCGTCCAACTGAGCGATTTGCGCAGTGCTGTTTCACTGAAACGGTTGCATACGGCGGTTCCTGTATGATGTGGGCTGGCATTTCATTGGAGGGAAAAACGGATCTCGTATTCGTGCCCGCAGGAGGCCGAGGAGGAGGGCTGACAGCTGAGCGATACGTTACCGATGTTCTCCGTGTCCACGTTGTGCCCTATGCAGCATTTATTGGCGAGAACTTTACTTTGATGCACGACAATGCCCGGTGTCATGCGTCGCGCCTCACTCGGCAGTTCTTGAATGAAGCCAATATGTCGTCACTTAACTGGCCTGCGCGCAGTCCCGACATCAATCCCATTGAACACTTATGGGACGAACTCAAGAGAAGAGTCCGAGCCAGAAATCCAGTCCCTTCGTCCACTGAAGAATTGAAGGCAGCCCTATTAGAGGAGTGGAACGGTATTCCTCAAGATACCATCAGCAACTTGATCAAATCAATGCAGAATCGACTGGAAGCTGTCATTAGAGCAAGAGGAGGAAATACCAAATACTAAAATAATAAATACTTAACTTATTTTCCAACAGTTTTTGTTTTATTTGCAAAAAACCTAACCAAAATCCATTTCCATATTTGCTCATTTTCGCTACGTTTTCGTTCAAAGAGCATCAATTTTAAAAGTGCTCACCAAATATTGGTTAAAATGGCACCAACGTAAAGCTGAGGCCTTAAGCTTTTCAATGACATACGATTTTTATGGATAACTGCTATACTTTTCGAAAAACACGTACAAATACACGCGCTTTTAGGTTGAGTCGATACTTTTGACCTTAAGTGTAGTTTGTGGATTGATGACCACACGTCCTGAGTCAAATTGCTGCTTAGTAAACGGATGGGGCCACCCCAATGTGAACGGTAACGGTACGAGTCTGCTTTAAGCAGACGAGTAGTCACAGGTCCAACGAACCTGGGATGTGCACATCTAAATTTAACGTGAGGCCTAACCATAAGGGGGCCGAAGGAGGATCACACATGCTAAAGAGAAGTCTTTAGCGAATAGTGTACCTCGGAGATGGGCGTGCCCAGGGGACCATGAGCCCTACCCATCAAGGCGTTGGTCTCGAGGTGGCTGTCGGTTGTTAAGCAAGTCATCGAGCTGGTGATGCAGCCCCGGGGTTGGGTTTCTGAAGGTGAGTGCATTCACCGGATGAAGAAATCCCCATCTGACAATAAGATCTTGTCAGTAAAACACCGAAGGTCCAAACCGCCCGAAGGACTGGGAGATAAGGCCGTAACGGCTAGGTGCTCCCCTGACGGTATACCCCGTAGATAGTATCTATGTCCACTTTACTTGTGTAAATGGTTGCAGTAGAGTAGAGTTTGATTCTACCGACTAGAAAACAGTCGAGCTGGAGTGACTGTGCTGGTGGTATAGAGTGTTGGGTAGAACGGAAAATACTCTACTCTACTATTTACTCGACTCATGTAAACCAGTAGGAACATTACGCTATCAGCTCTCGTAAGAAGAATTTTCTTGTTCTTCTTATCGACACTAGCGACACTTATCTTACCGTCCGCCATATAGCGGACACATAGCGGAAAATATCGGAAACACAAAAGTTCCCCTTATGAGAACGGATAGCAGAACAAGCCAACCAGTATAGACATGGATGTCCATTCCTGAATCTGAATCTGTTTAAAGGGCCTAAACGCTGAAGTTACCAATACCCAAACAACAAAAAACCAAAGCCTTAGCATTTATTACTGTTCTTCATCGCATTGCGTAGCGGTCTTTTGTGCCACCACATCAGCTAAGCATACCTAATTATAGGCCGTAACTTCGATATGCAGGGTGATACAACCCAAAAAAAAAATCGGTTGTCTGATTAGACTTACCAACTACATGGAACTGCTTCCTCCGGCACTTCCTCAAAAAATTAGACTTAATGAGAGGTATACATATACACTTCCAATAGGAAGGCCTATACACTTCCTTTTGATCAATATGTGCTTAGCTGAATGAAATAACGTCGCTGACCTGAACCTATGTTTACATCTTCCTTTCACTAGGATCCACCATATTATATTTGAAACTAAGAATAGTTACACTATACTAAGTAGTGCAATCGGTTTTGTCGGAAACACATGGGTGCATTCAGGATCGTTGAGCTCTCTACAAAGTAAAGCCTAATGTGTTTGTATTCTGACAATGATTCCTCGCTTCAAACATGACAGTTACATATTAACTCCGACTCCGAGACTGTTTACCCAATAAGATAAAATTAAGCATCTCTTATCTGGTCGCGGTTACAGGCAGGCTTGCACTCTTTGCTTACACACGAAAGTTATCAACTTAACTTTAAAATAATTTTTATTTCTCACCTCCAAACTAGATTCCAACAGCTTTTAACCCAAATCGTTTTTTTGTGCTTATATACCCCAACCTGCACCTTTTTTTTTACAAAAAAAACACGCTTTATGTTATTTTAAATCAGCTTTTGTATGCTTTAAACATAAATACAATTCACAATGACCTCCATCGTTGACCCTGTCACCATTATGAAAAGAGAATCAATTTATTCGATTCCCGCTTAAATTGAAAAGCAAATTAAAAACTTACAATAAAAGTATCGATTTGAACACATTTCCTCTTGTCGATCATAGAATGTATCCTTTGAAATAATAACTTTTTTGGTCCTTTCCTCCTTTCTATTAAGTTTGCAACCAGCTCCAATTTACCCAATGTAAATGCATTCTGACAATGTTAAAGGCTCCAATGATGATGGTGTACGATGCCAAGTCAACGAGCCAATACTACAGAGCTCACTGCCATGTTACATGTGTGCACCCGCACACATCCTATAGCCTCTCGCTAGACATTATATAGCCGAAGCATGCTTGGCTAGCTAGAATCGTTTACCATTATGTGCAAGCAAACCAACTACTAACCAGCCAGGCAAAGCAATCACAATGTATACATTGGCGGTTGCATATCCATCCAGCCAGACTGAATATAGTCCTGCTGGAATACTAAAGAGACTGCTAATAGAAGCTCTTTGCCAGCAGCAACCTCACTCGTAGGCCAGAATGACAGCCTCGACCAAACCACCACCACATGCATCAGGACGTGTATCTACATATCCATTTTGTGTAAGCACATATCGTCTAGAACATTTTTTTTATCACATTGCTTTCAAAGTACACTAACTTTATCGAGTATCCTTCTTTTTCTCCGGCTAAAGAGCATCGATGTACATTTATATGGTTGATGCTGTCAGAGTATCCTTTTAGAAATTTTTTTCATTCGCCTCCTTTGGGTATGCACACAAGGACGCACGAATGACTATCCAAATCACAGTTACACACAAATCCACTATAATTTGTGTATATGCCAGCTACAACTCCCACAACATCCATTTAGTGGCTGACTCATTCTGGTTATCCTTGATACAAATTTTCTATAGAGTGGATTCATTTTAAGTCGTCGACATTACCTTCAGTGCTTCAATACTCCCTACCAGATCCGGAGCGGAGTTGCAGAGAAACGGACGATATGAGATCCGTCGTCGGGGTCGTTATACGCCTTGTATGTCCGTTTGATATGGAATTGAAATTGAAACTAGATAAAGTTTTCTTTTCAATGTTTCCTGCCCGGACTAAAAGGGATGCAAGGACCTTTCATACATTTGTGCAACACAAAATTAGTAAAAAAAGAAGAAATTGTTTGCAATTTCTTTGAATGCAAAACTAGTTGTACGTTCGAGTAGAAGGATGGGTAATGTTTTGTTGAGATGTGTTTTGGATAACTTGGTTCCCCGAAGATTTTTGTGTACATGCAGTTGATCCTTAAAATTAAATGGCTGGGTTCAAAGTCACTTGAGCGTTAATAAATGTTGGCAATTTGTAAAAGGGATCTTATCAATTTTGGAATAAGATTTTAAAAGTTTATCTAGTTTATGTTTGCAAAGAGAAATTTGAGTTTCTGGGCAAGTTTTAAAATATGAATATTTTATACAGGACAGCTTGTATTACAAAACCGCCTTTTCTTCCACATGCTTTGAAATTAATCTAATTATGTACTAGATTAGGAAGTTTCTTACAAATGCGCAGTCTGGTAAGTGAAAATGTTTGAATGGGGTGACGTAGAGCACGTCTGCAGATTTCAGAGACATAGCTGTCTCCTTTCGAAAGACGTTCAAAGACGCGAACCAAGACGGCTGTCGATCCATAAATTGACGATAGGGGTCGAAAATTCGAAATTTTTATTTTTGGCAAAAGTGAAAATGTTTGCAGGGGCGACGTAGAGCACGTCTAGGCGGACTTTTCACTACATATTTCAGAGTTCTAGCTGTCTCCGTTCGAAAGTTACAGCCGTTCAAAGACGCGACCCAAGACGGCTGTCGATCCATAGAGGGGAGTATTGACGATGGGGGGTCGAAAATTCGAAATTTTTATTTTTGCCAAAAGTGAAAATGTTTGATTGGGGCGACGCAGAGCACGTCTGGGCGGACTTTTCACTGCAGATTTCAGAGTCCTACCTGTCTCCGTTCGAAAGTTACAGCCGTTCAAAGACGCGATCCAAGACGGCTGTCGATCAATAGAAGGGAGTATTGACGATAGGGGTCGAAAATTCGAAATTTTTATTTTTGACAAAAGTGAAAATGGACAAGACGGCTGTCGATCCATAGAGGGGAGTATTGACGATGGGAGTCGAAAATTCGAAATTTTTTTTTGGCAAAAGTGAAAATGTTTACATGGGGCGACGTAGAGTACGTCTGGGTGGACTTTTGACTGCAGATTGCAGAGTCCTAGCTGTTTCCGTTCGAAAGTTACAGCCGTTCAAAGACGCGACTCAAGACGGCTGTCGAGGGGAGTATTGACGATAGGGGTCGAAAATTCGAAATTTTTTATTTTTGGCAAAAGTGAAAATGTTTGAATGGGACGACGTAGAGTACGTCTGGGTGGACTTTTCACTGCAGATTGCAGAGTCCTAGCTGTTTCCGTTCGAAAGTTACAGCCGTTCAGAGACGCGACCCAATACGGCTGTCGATCCATAGAGGGGAGTATTGACGATGGGGGTCGAAAATTCGAAATTTTTATTTTAGGCAAAAGTGAAAATGTTTGAATGGGGCGACGTAGAGCACGTCTGGGTGGCCCTTTCACTGTAGATTTCAGAGTCCTAGCTGTCTCCGTTCGAAAGTTACAGCCGTTCAGAGACGCGACACAAGACGGCTGTCGATCAATAGAAGGGAGTATTGACGATAGGGGTCGAAAATTCGAAATTTTTATTTTTGACAAAAGTGAAAATGTTTGAATGGGTCGACGTAGAGCACGTCTGGGCAAACTTTTCACTGCAGATATCAGAGTCCTAGCTGTCTCCGTTCAAAAGTTACAGCCGTTCAAAGACGCGACCCAAGACGGATGTTGGTCGATCCATAGAGGGGAGTATTGACGATGGGGGTCGAAAATTCGATTTTTTTATTTTTAGCAAAAGTGAAAATGGTTGCGACGTAGAGCACGTCGGACTTTTCACTGCAGATTTGAGAGTGCTAGCTGTCTCCGTTCGAAATTTACAGCCGTTCAAAGACGCCACCCAAAACGGCTGTCAATCCTGTAATGGTTGCATGGTCAAGAGTGACACACTTTTGCGCTGGCGCACGCGCACCCCAGAAATCAACCGATCTTCTCCAGATTTTACAATTTCATAGAAGATTCGGATTTTGGTGAACCTGGAAATGTTGCTATTTTGCCAGAAGGGAGTCAAAGTGGCACATCAGCGTCCGCACCGCCGCGCCATCTGCTCTGACTATGATTCCGAGGTAGCAGAATTCGTCAAATTTTTTGACTGCCTGGCCGGAAACACAAGTTCCCCTTTGTCCCCCTGGTCGCTACATAAAAAACCCTCATGAAAGACTGAAGATGGAAGTGCGATCAACTTCATCCTTGATCCGGTTCAAATTAATTAGCTATCAATCCAAGTTGATGGCTTAAATTATTTTGAACACAGGCAGCTGGAAGTAGGCAAATCCCACGGCAATTATTACAATTCTTAAGGTTACCCTTTTTCGGAATTTTAATAATTACGCCCCTTTTTCCATTTGCCTGGAAGAGTTTCGGTTTCCCAACACTCTCTGATGAGGGGAAGCAGAATATGCGCTGAACAATTAAATCCGCTTTAAATACTTCAACCGGAATTCCATCTATCCGTCCGCCGTAATTCCGTTTTAGATGGTGGTCTGGAATTAATACAGGCTACTGGAGGGGCGTCTTCTTCTGCCGATGAAGATGCACTTGCAGTCAGTAGTGAACGATTTGCCTATTAGTGGCTTAATTAGCCAGGGTGCCGCTTTCACCACGGTAAGCCGCATTCTTTGCCTCCTTCGCTAAACCGTTAATGGAAGGACGCTTGTCACGCCTCACACTTCTACGCACGCCTTTTTGTAATGATCGGTTTTCAGTTCTGAGTTGATTTTTAGCTGAGCCATCAGCCGCAGAGTTGATGTGTTCCTCTCTCTTGCGTGCTGAGATAAGAGACTAAGTGGGGTCACTGATGAATGGTCTCCTACCATGATCCAAACGTCCTACGATTGCTTCACCACACGAAATAAAAGAACCCTTTGTAGCATTCCATCTCTCTTCAATTGGGGGACTCTCAAGAGCTGGAATCGCAATAGCTTTTTGGTGCAAGGCAGTAGAATATGCATGGCTTATGGATGGATTTTTCAGCTTTTGCACATTAAGCTCCACGAATATTTCGCCATTATTGCTCCTGTCGCCCGGTCCATGGTTGCCCATAAAATATTCTAAGCCTATGTTATCAGTGCCGACTTTGGCGTAATAATTTTAATGTCACCTCTGCGGGAGCCCTATCAAAGGTGTCGCCTAATTGCTATAAAAAAACATCCTTTGCAGATTTATCTGCAGGTTCAGTCGGTGCGAAGCACTGAATAATTGTGATGTGACGTACTCTGGATTTGAATCTGCCTGTAATGATACGATCAAGTTTTCCAGTCGATTAGGGATCGGCGTGCATTCCTAGTCAACAGGATTGCGACGCCCGTACGACGTATCCCTCAAGTCGCCTTTTACGACAAGCCGAGATCACTGTGGCATAATAAGAATTATTGTATATGCATTCCGCATTTATTATTTGTAAGAACACCAAAACCACAGATACCCTTGAACGCAGACAAGTTTGTTACGCGTCCAATTGTAAAGATATATTCCAAGCTCAGGAGAGTTTTATTCTCTTCTGTACCTTCAGTCGCCTTTTACGACACGCCGGGAAAAGCGTGGGCACTATTCTTGACCCATGCCAAAGAGCGGGGACTACAGCTATTATATTTATCCATAACTGCATTAGTGATCATATTAAATAGAATAAAATTGCTGAAGTGAGGCAGGTGGTTTTTCACATTGAGCACTATTTGAGAAGCCCCCTAGGGAAGGTTTTAATTCCAGTGGACAAGGCTTTCGACCTTCACAGCTTTCCAAAATGGATGAAAAATTATAAAATAGTATGTAGGGCATACCGTATATGTATACACAATCTCTCCTGACCTTATTATTAATCGATGAATTCTACAGCTGTCTCTGATTTTTAGGTTAACAGAATTGACGGTAATGTTGACTACAAAAATGTGTAACTCCTTGGAGGCCTATTAAATGATATTTCACTGTTATTGGCTATTTTGGCTTCGAGCAGAGTGAAAAAAAGTTTAAAAATAGAAAAAAATGTTTCTTTGAAATTTCGCACAAAAAATCACATCCAAAAATTATATTAAAACGAACGAGAAAGCATACCCGAAAGAAAACCTTTTAAAATTTTTATGATTTTTTTTGTACAAAAATCTCAGATCCAGACTTTCAAATTTAGTACCTAATCGACATCAAACGTCTAGGTTCCGAACGCTCTGTGCACCGCTTCTAATTCCAATCTTCATACTAATACTAAATTGTTAATTTTACCACGAGTGGCGTTTCGCTTTGTGACCATCCTAATTCACTCCCCTCACATTTGCGTCTCTTGATACGCACTGACTTATCTCTGAGAAACGTTTTTGTCTTCGTCAGATTTGCTTACGGCGATTTCTTTGTTTTCTTTGTTTACGCTAAACTGTAATATGTACAGTGAAAACAGTTATCATAGACACCTGGATTTTCGTGAAGTGCTTGCGGTAAAGCTTCTGTTATACATACATATAATTACATATAACTGTGTGGCTTTGACACCCATTACACCAACCCGTTATACATATAACTACATATAACTGTGTTACTTTGACACCCAATACACCAACCCGATCATTAACAATTTGTGCTTTTTGAATTGTGGTTTGTGTCTGTGATTTGAACCTAGACCAGTGGCGGGCCCGATTTTCTGCACGATGAGGATCAGTGTAGTACATATACAACATTAAACAATATATTTTCTGTTGTGTCATATATACTTATTATGGTGGACTGTTCGTCATTATCTTGTATCGGCAAGACCACCAGGTCGCCTATCTTTGTGTGTGCTGGATTCTGTGGCAAATCCTACCACAGCAAGTGCGTAAATCTTAACGCCCCCGTGACCGATGTTAGTCTGCAAGCGGACTCCGGCATATATTGGTACTGTTTGAAATGTCGGTCGACTTCTACGCCTATTTATGTTTCTAAAATGCTGGCTGCCAAAAGCATTATCCGGACGCTTTCTACGGAGCACCACAGCGCTCAGACTAAGTTGCAAGCGAAATTTCAGGAAGCTATTTCTGAAATGGCGCCTTTGGTCAACGCGGAAGTCACTGTACCTCCATTAGAGGTCCATGTATCCACGGACGTTCCCACTTATAACGTGTTTCGTTCTGGAGAGCGTAAGTAATCTTCCACTTTCTTGTCTGTCCCCTTCTTATTCTACTCCCTCTTATGTTCCCTGTGATCCCTATCATCTAGCTATTCTGCACGATATACGCAGCTGTCCAGCGTAATAATGAGCCTAAATTTAACCTTCGCAAAGCTGATTATGACTCTATAAATAAGAGAATTACCGATATCAATTGGTATTTCATTTTAAAAGATCTTCAATGCGTATATTCTGTGTTTCCCTGTACAAAAATTTGTAAACAATTTTGCTACTGTGAGACTGGCTTCAATTTGTCCAACTTTGAACGGTATCGGAATGGAGTTCATAAAATTATTACTTACCAGTTTGTTAGTTCTGGACCACTAAAATGCTATAGGACTGCTGATGATCACCGAACTGAAAATCATATTGCTTCATTGGCATGTCGGGATCCTTTTACTCCAATCGCTTTCACCTTTAAAATCAACTTATGGAGCATCGGAATAGTTTTCCAGACTGATTCCCTGTCAGTTAAAATTCATATACGAGTATTATTTTAAAAATTAGATTTATTAGAAATATTTTTTATTTTTAATAATTAATGAATTCTGTTTTTTTTCTTTTTCAGAATAAAACTGTATTGAGAGAGAGAGAGAGGGAGAGTACAGAGTGCATAAAAGAAACTCTAAAATAGATGGATGTGATTGAATATCTTTAGTGAAAAAATAAGTGATGTGTGTTGAAATTCCATCAGATAAAAGTATTCAAACTAGTCGCCTATTTTACAACTGTCAAAATTGTGCAATTTCAGCGAACTTTAGAAAAAACATAATAACCAGAAATTACCATTGTCTTAGCAAATTGCTATGTGATTACCGTGAAAAGTGTTGTGTCATAGAGTTATGTGCGTGCAATAAAATTACAGTGATATAATAATGGAACGATCATTTAATACGTCGAACACATTTGGATAACGCTTTGAGAAAAGGTACGAAATTTATAGAAATTCAATAATTTTATTATTTAAAAAAATAATAATTTGAGAGCTATAGCTAGAGTATAAAGTGGGGTTGACCGTGTGCAAGAGGTTCGCCAAACCACGCGCAAAATTATTCGATTAAAAATTGCCTCACTTAGACATCCCTTCACTGAGCTCTGAACGATCGACTGAACAAAGCTTGCTCGGGGTTCGGCGATTAATCAATACATTCTCGTCTGTATTATAGCCAAGTAAATAGATTGTTACACAGAAAAACGCGATCAATCTGGGGCAGGTGAGGAAAAATCTGTCGGTATTTGATCGTAACGGTATTTTTGCGCGACTTACACCCGATTGATCCGTTTAGATAGTTTACCCCAAGTAATCATTTGTATGCTTTAAAGAAGCACTTCACCCTGTAGCAATCATATAATAACACAAAATCAGCTTATCATGTAACATCGCTTAAAGAAGTATTTCGATATGATGAAAAATCCTTAAAACATTTTCTGGGAAGCTTCTTCTAGAATCAATTCAAAGCTGGTGGTATAAGACTTCCATAACACTTTCTCTAAACGTTAACCTAATTTTAAATACTTCTCTATAGTGTTTATTGGAGGACATAACACACACATGCAATAGTCTCTCTCTTAATTAACACACACCAGCAATATTCTCCTATAGCAGAAAATCGGTTGTGTTATTTCATCTTAATAGTGTGACATTCGTATTGTCATCCGATAAATTGTTCGCCGTAGTTTTATAGAAGGATGGATTTTGTGATTTTTCAAAGAATTGAAGCTTATGAAATGCTCTGGTACAAAGTTTCTTCAATTAAATTGTTTGAATTCTTGCATGAAACCAACATTTCCTCACTTATTGTTAGTTTCTGAACTAATTAAGATGAACTCTGCGCAGATACAGGCTGCATTTTATTGACGAATGTATGGATTTTATCACATCAGTAGTAGAAGGTTCATTGCAAAAGATTTAATAAAGAATTGTTAAGCATTTCTATAGCCCGTAGGACGGGCGATACGATAGTCATGGGTTCGATGTTAGCTGAGGGATTTTTTTTAATTTCTTTTTCGCAACCGCGAGAAAATGATGAAATAAGACACATGATATACGTCTTTTTCGAAGCATGATGTAGTGCTGCAATAAGGTTCTATTGGATTAAATAACGTCGCCAAATGCCATTATTGGACTATTATTCAGCATTTATACCCTGTAAAGTGCCACTATTACTGTTGGTAGCGAGTATTCTATGAAGTATCATAGGGATAAAATTGTTACTTGGGACGTCTTAGGATTAGTTAATTTTATGGAACTCATAGTCTCATATGAGGCATCCGAGCTGAATTATTACTCTGCGGTGAGAAAATAATCGCTCGATTTGTATATTGGTAAAGTATAAGTACTATCCTAAATACGCAACCATCTCCACCATAGCAATTTAAACACAACACATTAAATTGTCCGACATCCTCTTAACATAAAAATATATCATATTGCTGTAGCTTTCATATCCACATCCTTCTGACGTCTACCACCTAACTAACCTAACCTACTTTGATAAGACCGACGAACACCTTCGTCATTCATCATCATTGCATCATCGCCTTCATACCGCATATCCCTCTCGAAACATATTCACAAACATAATTTCCTTCTTGCACAGCTCTTGACATTTTCCACGTTGTCGAATGCTTTATCATTGGATCCTTTTAAACACCGCGAGAAAGAGAGAGCGTAAGTCCTTGTCGTCGACGTCATTCTTGAACACATTCGCATGCGAAATGAAATAAATTTCCACGCAGGGCAAAGATTATACTCGCACAAGAGCGACTTCAACCCACATCGCACAAAGCATCAACTGAACGACTTGAATTACAATTTTCCCAGGATTCACTATAGAAGAAGAGTGATATGCGAAACGTCTAATATCATTGTACAGAGCATATTTTACGTCACTCACTTTACTTTAGTGCACTACTTTTTTCCCTTTGAGATAAATAGTTCGATTCCAGAAGCTTCCTTTTGTCTGCTTTACCACACACACTAAGCCTATGCTACAGGATAAGTCTCGACAGAAGAGCAGGTGTTTTCCTATATGTCTAAGCACAGTAATTCGGGTTTGATAGTTGTATAGGCTAAGTGCACTCAGTGTCACCGAATTGCCATCAATTCTTATATTCCATGCCACGTTTGTGGAAACCAAGGACTAATGGCTAAGATTAGACTGGTGGCACACAGGAAGAATGACGCGATAGTGGCAAAAGGCATTTGTCGGTCGGAATCACATGCAACAAAAGGATTCAGAGGCTTATTCGTTCTTTTGTTGTGTGTACAACAAAGAATGAAAAGAAAAAAGACATAGCAAGGATATGACCAGCTAAAATATTCACACGTGTATGTAGGGCTCGACATTGAATGCTGCGGGATTTAGGTCGTAATTTTACTCATTCCGATTGAGCTTTCATGTGCCCGGTCTTTTGTAGTTGAGATTGAATATCCGTTGAGAATACAAAGGCTTTTGGCCTATATTTTTCTCAATGTTGGAAAAGTAAGAGTTCAGGGTTAGGTTTCTGAAATGGTTTTATTGATTTCTTGTATGCAAGATTCACGTAATTCCACGGATGCATGCAAAACAATTGGGTCATGCAATTCCAATTTCCCTTTTAGAAAATGTCGCTCCTGCAGGCTGCATATGAATAGTTTAACCGGAACTGCACTTTTGCATCCGGTGTGCTCGGAAATTCCATACCAAACGCAGTTCAACAAAGAGTCAATAGCGAATCCATCTAATTGGCAACCCACATGTAGCCCAGGACTATAATAAACGGCTCTGCCAGTCTGATTGCCGCCCATCATAATGAAAGTGCGCATATGTGAAATGACGACGATGGACGACGACGTGTACACATGGTGGAAACCCCACGGGTAATAACCTTCCCGAACCGAACATGAATATGTGAGATCCCTTGACGTCTGCTCCAGCTGTTATAACCAACCGAAGCATATAAAGTTTATTGGGTATCCAATGGAGTCGTGCTGTACATATTCGCCCATTTAGTGCGGTATTATATTGCCAGCCGATTATCTCATTGCAAATGCTTAAGTACACGTAAAATCTTGACTACATGCTGTTTTGTTGGTTCCCTATACATGTCCGTTACACACATATTGGCATATCCTGGTTAATGGTGAACATGAGAAATTACGCTACGGCCATATGTCACGAGAGACGCATATATTAACAGACAATTCACAACCCTTGGTGGTTGCAGAACTAAATTGAGATATGCTAAATATCAGCTCATCGGCCACAAACCTGGTCAAGCAACCCGCCCCGCACGCTCGACCTTTCCGAAAACATTGTCCATTTTTCATCTGGGTGGTATATTGACAGCAGGATGATGTGCAATGGAAACGACCGATGAGAGCCTTGTGGTGGCGAAAGATTGGTATAGGGAAGTCTGTATAGGAAATGGAAATGTCTTTATTCGCAAGCCCGACAAGCGGATAGTTATATTGCTGCAGGCTATGGTAATGGCTTCCATCGTTGTCGTACGAAGCGTTGATGGCGTTTCGGATGGCACTGATGATGATGTTCCGTATCGCATGTCCTTAATCTTTCTCTTTTTCTCGCTTCCTATTTAGCAAAAAGGAAAAGCTGTGCAGAAGAAATCTAAATTTATTCGCATATTTCTTTTCCTTGAAAATATTTTCGAGTGTTCGTGCATATAGAGAAGATGACTTTCGGTAAACGTTGATAGCACACTCATGACGTCTTCTCGTATTGCAGACGTTTCTTTGGATTGTTTTTTTTTATACGGAATCGATTAAATTTTCTAAGGATCTGATTGAAGAAGATGCATTCATAGCACGTTGGATTGCATCGAGTTGCCATTGTCCAGCGCTTGATCGATTGGAACGTGCAGGTGTTCTCAATGGGTTTTATGCAATGCAGAGGTAATTAGTGAAGTGAACTATTGAAAATGATGATTTTTAGCCATACATCACTATGGGCTGCAATGGATTCCGTAGAAAAGTGAACGATGCCTTCAGGGTAGTATATCTTGAGATGGAATTACACCTTCCAGATGAAATAACGCCGACTGCTATGGGAGCGGTTTTTATAAAGACAATACAAACTTCCTTGATCACTGATGTGACTAGAACTCGATCCCATGGTGTGGTAATTCAGTGATATTCCTTACCAACGTCGCTTAATATTTATGTTAATAGAATGAGAAGCTTTACAATAGTACAGTGCTCCGAACCCAACACCGTCGAAGCGAAGGACTCGTTTTACGAAAAACTCAATATCATTGCTACTGTAAGACACCTTAATGTCAGGAGAATGATGGACTGAGGCACCAGATGGTGCACACGGTCTGGGAGAAAAAACATTTGCTGATTTCTGCCAATTCTAACGCCTCCGACACAGGAGGCGCGATAAAATCAGCTGGACCTCTGTTGATCGGCACCGAATTGTGAAAAGAAAATAACAATTATGCCATTGGTATCATATTTTTATGTTGCCTTCTGGATGTTCGTAATAAGAGAGTAAACATACGTCGGCAGCTCGGTATATCGGATGGTTATGATTATGAATGTTCGATTGCAGATTGCATCTATGTAGTCTCGTCTAGATGATGCATTCAGACACCGTTAACTCGATAGGACTGTTAGCCCCCTTATAGGTAACCGAAATGTATGTAAATTCAGATTCCAAGGCGAAGTCTTGGTTAACGGACGCTACTTGGCAACGGATTGTATAGAGTGAGACATGTATTGTCAATTTGCACAGCAACGAGTTCCTGCTGTACCGTTTAAAAACCCAAGAAGTCAGACATTGCATACCTAGGGATAAAAGAGCTTACACAGCCGATCACCTTGGTAAAGCGGATTGCACAGGGCTATTGACGGTACTATGTAACTACCGAATGACTTTTCACGAAATATTTTATTGAAATATTATTGTCAGATACAAGTTATGAACGTCGCGTTGTCCCGTGTGTTCGTGTGCAACTGGTCGACTCGAATGTACGTGTAAGAATGACTGACTCGTTCGATACTGTCTCGGTAGGGTTGTAGCGTTCCTCATTTATCAGGGTTGCCACAGTACTCCCCTGATAGATGATGACTACTCTAGAATTGTAACACGACGTCCGGATCGGGAAGCCTTCGTTGATGTGACGCTATTGAGTTGCTGGAATTCGGGGTAGTGGCTGGAATTTGGCGATTAATTGTTTCCGGGACAGGAAATCGTTTGTTATGTGGCGTTGTCGATGAGGCGATTACGTCGTAAATTGATGAACATGTCGAATTGGCGGATGAAATCTGCACCGATGATTGGCGTTTTGACGTCCGCGACGATATGAATGGCCAACAGAAGTCTCGGCGCAAGCCCAAATTTAAATGGATAACTCGCTGCCCGAAAATTTTAATCGGTGAACCGTTCGCTGCACATATCTGAATCTTTCGGTATTACGGAAGCCTCCGCTCCGGTGTCGATCAAAAATCGTTGCTACGAGTTTCTATCGTAGACTTGCAGGCGGAAAATCTGGTGGTTGCTGATTGCAGTTGAGTCGTTGCTGGTTGTCGGCTCGGAGTATTTGCTAGTCATCGATTTGAGGCGTTTACTCTGCCTATAATTTGTTTCGGGTCAATTGTCGATGTGCTGATATTGTCGTTGATTGCTGCGTCGGAGCACGGGACGATGTTATTCTCGATTTTTTATGAATTTATTCAATATTCATAAAACGCAGGCTCCTTGCTAAGAACGCGACGGCGTTCGGCCCTATATCTCCCATGATAGTCGCTTATTTCTGGCGGTCTTTCGTGATTCCTGACGCGTCGAACCAATACTCCATCGAAAGAACCCACATTTCGATTTTTTCACTGCACACGGCTAGCATCGGCAATCGAGTATACACCACGTTGTGCTTGCTTTGACATGCATGCAACGTGTCGTCATCGTTTTGTGAGGCACTCGCCGACGTCGTTAGTGGACATTTGTAACGGCCCGCGAATTACGATTTTTAAGAATGGCGTCGTCACATTTGCCGTCTAATTGTTTCGAAAATCGTTGTAAGATTAAGTCGCATTTTTCCACAGGGCTCACCACTTTATCGAATAGGCTAACAGAAATGAGAAACTACCGAATGACTTTTGAACGAAATATTATTCGATAAATGTTATGAACGACGCATTGTCCCGTGTGCTCGCGACTGGTCAACTCTAATGTTCGTGTAAGACCGCTACTCGTTCGATCCTGTCTCTCTTGATAAATATAAAATGGCGTTGTTCGTTGGTAGGGCTGTCGTGTTCCTGACTTAGCAGGGATAATACAGATTTAACAATGGCCTTGGTTTCCTATTCATTGTAAAATATTTCCGAATAGCCCAGAAGATAAATTGAAGCTGCTTTCTGCGACAAGTTATGCTGAATATCCGCAGTTGCGGGGCGACTACTGTATACTCGCAGGGCTGGATTTCCCACGTGCGCAACATGGGCTAATGCCGGCAAAATTTTCGGGGCGGTATTTTTTCGAAAAATTCAATTTTTTTATTGATTTAACATTTTTTGTACTAGTTCAAAATTAAAATCTGCAAAGGCGGTAACTTTCATTCAATTTCATTTTAATTGCAAAATTGTTCAATATTATTTTTTGTATCATCCTCGGTACTAGTATTTTTCTCTAACTTTAATTCTTCATAATTTTAAAAAACCTTAATACGGCTGGTATCAAATTTTGAAGAATTTAAATTGTTCAATATGGCTGGCGGATCCAATTAAGATAAGATTTCTAAAGTTGGAATTATGTTTTTTCGCGGTAAGTAATCTATTTCAAAGAACCTTGTAAAGTTCATATTTTTTTTAAATGAGACTGCCAGGCCCTCAGAAAATGTGGTGACTGAAACTTGAAATGATAGAACGAACACCCGAATCCCGCAAACATAGTGAAGTTGGTAAATGGATAAAATTGGTAATCATGGTAAGGATACCTATATATCACGACAGTCAATCACACGTCAATCTTAGAAATATCCTGAATCGATAAACTGGTGCTAATAGACTGCCCATGAGTGACGGTGATCAATTCCATCTGGAAGTAGTTAAGGCGTCTCTCCAGAATGGTGATATGGACAAGTCAACTAAAATTTCTTTATACCGCTAGAGGGACGCTGATTGATGTCATAAAATCAATCCGAGTGACTATTCGAGGCGGTTTGATTGGCCTTCACGGTAGGTACAGACGTTAAACACCCTTCGGACATCTATAGAAACTTGGATTCAACACTTAGTTGAAATTTGGGTTTGTATATACGATTCAGACCATGTTTTGATTGCAGCCACCGTAATTCCCATTTAAACCAGCCGAGAACAAACCAATTTTAACATTACATACATATAATCCCGCTTCCATGTGAATACGACTGGTCTATTTCCAGGCTTAACTTGTGAAGAAAAGAAAGGCAGGAAATTTATTACTGCCCAAGGGCGCCATTGAGGATAATCCGGCCCTGTATACTCGAGATTTTATCGGTAATTATGGCCGATTTAAAGTGTTAAAAAGGTGAAATTTTTATGGGAAGTTGAGCATCATTTACCCTGATCTATTTAAATTTTAATTACATACACATATGGACAAAAAAATAAGTACACCCCTCATGTACCTTTTTATGCCAATTTTTCATACCCTTTTTAAAATTGAATTACTCCAAATAGATAGTCATTACAACAATTAGGATACAACAATGCCAACGGAATCGAAAAACTAAATGGCATCACCCTATTTTCTTAGTCCCTCCCGATATTAACTTTGAAGTGGGTTTTCAGCTTGGTCAGAATAATAAGTACACCATCGGTTTTTTAATCTTTTGACAACAAGTTGCTATTTTCCGTAAGGATTTGTTTTTTTATTAATTGGTGTATGCCAGAAGCGTTAAATTAAAAACAAACAAAAATACTTAAGGGGCGAAAAACGCATGGTAGGTACGAAAAAAGAAGTTTAAGTTCGAAACTTTGAAATAGCGGAAAAATTATTCTCTCAATAACGAAATAAACCAGCTAAACATTGTATTTACTGTGTAATTCATTAAAAAGTAAATATAAGCAGTCTCAAATACAGTTAAGTCCATGTAAGGGCCTTAAGGACAACTGTCGGTCTCATTATAACTATGGCGAGAAAAGTTCTCTTGGTGATTTTCGCGGCAAATATTTAAAATATAGAATCCCTTTGAAAAGTTAATCGAAGAATACAAGAAGTAAAGCAGTTTTGACAAAAAGTTTGTTGACGATTCAAGAAAATTTGGGAGGGATAGTTTTTCTTGTTCCAGACCGAACAATGAAAACTCACAGAATAGTCTGTTTTATTTATGAGATCGTAATAAATTTGATTGGAAACTACTCTTGTCGTAATATTCTTCATTCAGGAAAAAAATAATATAATATATGCTACATCTACTGACTATTTCCCATGGAGGCGAAAAAACGTGGTCTATGGTTTAATTTTCATAGTTTGGTTTCGTTCAAATATACCTAATAACCGTTACAATGAGGCAATTTCCATATAAGAAATGTTAGTTTAGAGTCCTAGAATATTTCACTGATGAACACACACACTTTAAATGGGGATTTCAGCAGGATATTAATCATAACCGTACCTCAGAAACTATGGTCAAGGATCCGCTTCTACCAAGTCGGGTGGCTTTTCATGTTGTTACTAGAGTTAAATTGAATCTGGAATGTTTAGGGGGAGTTGAATCAATGAAACAGAAACACAGTTTTCATAAAACAGACCAATTACGGAATTTCCTGGAAGTAACTGGATGTATGCATGTATGGGAACATACCATAAGAATTATCTCCAAAAGGCCAAAAAAAAAACCTTTTTTCTTTCACAATTAATGAACCATTTACTTTGAAATAATAGAATAAATTAAATTCTGGTCGAATCAGAACTTAATTTTTTTATTAAAACAAGTTTTAATCAAATTAACTGGCATGTACTTATTATTTTGTCCAGCCTATTTTAGTCAGTTCGTACTTTTTCAAGGTAAATGAAAGCTGTTATTTATTATAATATGCTAATTTACATATTATTTCATTCCTTACCAATTAAGTATTTAAATCTTTCCATACACGGAGAGAAATGAATCGTCAAAACAAACGGAAAATCACATTAAGCTGAACGATTTTTCGTTTAATATGGCGCCTAACGCAAAAACGTTTAATACAACAATAGTAGCGCGTTTGAATTAAACGCGTAAGAAATAAACGCTTTCGCATTTATATTGACCAGCTTCGCGTTTATTTTGAATCAGTGGTATATTCATTTTTAAACGTTTTTTTCGTTCACTTCGAAAGTCTTCGCATTCAAACTGACGTTTGGTTCAAACGATTTAAATTGTCAATATGAACATTAAAACGTTACACTGAACCACATGTTTTTTTTTATTTTTATTTTTTAAATAAAAAAAAGCTTCTGGAGTTCAGCATTGAATTTAGACCGGTACAAGCTTTGCACACATTTCTTTTGCCTATAAACGCATCATAAAGCACAAAGCATCATAAATTGTACCTACCTAGCTGCAATGGGATTCGATCCCGGGATCCTATGATTTCAAGACCTACACCCTACCTACTACACCAACCAGACAATACGTGATGAAGGTTTCTAGACACAACATAAAGTATTAGTCTATATGCATTTGTTTTGACTGCAAACGCGTTCGCATTGACTGGATTAAACGTTCAATGCTCGGTGTGGTCAAAATGACTATGTGCGTGTTCGGTTTAAACGGTTAAACATTGTCCGTTGCGAAGTAAGTGAATGATAAAATGACTGCGTGTGCGTTCAAATCAAACGATAAATGCAATTAAAATGAACATCAAATTTTTTTTATTGAAATTGGTTTACGGAAACGCTCAAAATGATTGCTTTAGCGTTTAAACTGAACGGAAACCCATTCAATTGCATATTGGTCAAATCGAACGTTATTTTTAAACGCACGAGTTTTTGCACGTTTAGGTAAATTCGTTTGAATCAAATGCTTTTCCTTTAAAAAAAACGGAATATACTTATATTGAACGGAATTGATTGAACGCGTCATTTAAACACGGTGCGCGTTTGAAATGAACGGGTGTTTTTCTCTCCGTGTATGAGTTTATTTCCTCAAATAACTACTTGGCTACAGGGTGATAAGAAAAATTAGTATGGGTGTACTTATTTCTTTGGCCATATGTGTATGTACATATATACACACAGTATTTTACTAATAGAGAACTTAAAAATTGTTGGCTTTGACTAGGCTTTCATTTTTGTATTTTAGGCATACTGAGATTTTTGCAGTCCGAGGACATAATATTTGTAAAAATCTCTTGCTTATACCTAAGTAGTGTTATCTTTGCAGGGCTGTATGTCGGGACCTGTTAAGCCTACAGAACTTATTTTAGGCTGAACTTTTGGGGATATTTATGTTTTTGAGAAAATCCCCAGAGACATTCGACATAATTTGAAAACAATTAATTTTTGACATATTATCGAAAAACGTCTCAGCCCTCTCATTTAGTACAAGGTTTATGAGGTAGCAAATTTGGTTTTAAAGTGCCCTTATGTGTCTCAATGGGTAAGGTTCTGAAACACAACGTTCCCATACCGTGACGCGTTTTCCGAACCGTTCCTTATTTTGTTCTGTAAACACATAGATCCGGATCAGATTTGGTGTTCCCATCGCCATCTCTTGGAAAGTGACAAATGTGACAATTGACACATCACAGCTGATACATTTTGTTCGAAAAATAAAATTTCCCGTTTCAAACTAGATGCAGATCAATTTTATTTTGAGTATAAATTGTTTAATGAATAAATGAGGGCGAAAATGCACGGTTCAACGGCAGATTGTAGATTTCTTTCAATGAATCAAGGTATACTCCGCAAGGTGGCGCTTAGGGGATCTGTTTGTAAGGCGAAGTTTCTGATCCGTAACGGTCGGTAGATTTGAAAGAGAACGGAGCATGTTGTCGGAACATATGCGACCGGTGTGTTTTAGAACCGCACCCTATGATATATCCTAATCCATTATTGCTTAATTTTTTCCCATGTTTGGCTATTATTTTCTTATAGAGACCGGAACTAGAGTAGGAACAGAGGGAAAATATTTAAATTAGAGCGGTCTGATTTGAAAGTTTTTTTTTACGCGGAGCGGAACGAAAAATAGGGCTGCTTCGGACCCAAACATTGCAGCTCGTATTATTTTTTCAGGTGAAAACACAAAAATGTCCACAACTTTTTTCGTTTTTAAAATATTTTTTTTTGTTTGGGTTACACCTCTGTGGATTTTATAAGGGGAGGCAAGAACTGACAAAGATTAGGAACAGCTGGGAAAATTCAAAAGTAACAATACCTACTACCTGGAGTAATTGGGAGCCGGTGCAGCTCCACATTTTGAGCGGAGGTACCTGTTTCGACCAATTTCCTCAGCAACTTTGATTGTATATTGCGGGTGTCATGGTATATACTACACAGTAAAAAAATGCTGGGTATTCGAGCAAGAAAATCCGATAGGATAAAAAAGCAAAATCATTTCGGAGTAAACATGCTCAAAATAACACCGCCATAAGGGGTTTTATTAGAAAAGAATCCGAAACGGACGAAACTCCTAAATTAAAACCTTTTTCGGACACATTGCAAAGAATATCCCATTTGATATTGAGTATTACACCGATCGATCGATTCCGTAACATGTTCAATCAAGTTATTGTGCTGGGGCTATTTCATCCGATTTTGGTGTTTTATATCCACCGATCGGAGTGAATTTAGTGGTAGAGCGACGTCATATGTTGTATAAATTACAGACTCCATCAGTTAGTTTGGTTGGCTTAGTAGATAGTCGATTACAAATCATAGGGTCCCGGGATCAAATCCCACTGTAGGTAGGTAAATTGAATTATGCATTTTAGAGCGTAAAGAGGTAAATGATCACCTATAGAGAGGTTATACAAATCTCATTTATGAGTTACATGTTCCTTCCCTGTGAAAATGGTGTTTATACCCTATACCCATAAGATGGTATAGGGTATATTGTTTTTGTTACGCCGATATTATGTAACACCTAAAAGGACCCACCGGAGGTATGGCAAAGTATATATATATAAATGATCTGGCTCGGTCCCTGAATCGGATAAGCCATGTCTGTCTGTCCGTGTGTCTGTCTGTTAGCACAATAACTCCCGAAATAATGAAGTTACCGGTTTGAAATTTGAAATGTTTGTTTTGCTAAAATCTTGGACGGTATTGAAAATGGGCCAAATCGGACCACGGGTTCCCCTACCTCCCATACAAACTACCCCTCCTTGATATTTTAATTCGGCCATAACTTTCGGAAGAATATCGCTATAGACTTGAAATTTTGATAAATTTCTCATTTTAACAAATACTTTGAATTGATGGAAAGTGGAGTAGGTCCGACTACCCCTACCCCTACTTCCCCTACAACGTTATATTCAGCCATATCTTTTGATAGAATTCACGAAAAACTTTAAATTTAGTATCAAATGGTAGCCGTTGGATGCTTTGACAAGGTAATAAAGATGTGTCAGGACCGACCCCTCCCTCCCCCACAAAAAATATGAAATTGAATATTTTGGGTTTCGCGTGCCCTCTAGGTCTGTACATGGGTATAGGGGTATAAAAAACGAGACCGAGTTCTAATCGTGCAAATAGCACGATGAGTGTATTCATGAGTGTATGCATCGTGCTATCCGTACGATTAGAACTCGGTCTCGTTTTTTATTCCAAAAATATCGAGAATCACTCCTTTTTGGTGTCCATGAAAATATTCTTTTGAGCTCAAATTATTACATCAAAAGGATAAGATCATTCGTTCGGAGCCTTTAGCAATACCTTGCTTCGAGTTTTATGTCAATATTATCCGATTCGGATGGACACTATTCGACACCGATTCGGAGTGAAAATCACTCCGATTTTTTTGCTGTGTACGTTTTTCGGAATCCTCGAGAATGGCCAGGCTTTCTAAGACATCGAGTTTTCACTGATTAACTCCTCCAGGAATGATTTTGACGCTGTCCTCGTGTTTGTCCTTCTTGTCCTTGGTCGAGCCTTGTTTCTTACCTAGCTGGTGTTGTCTGCTCGTCGAAACCATTCCCAGACGTATGCCCTTCATTCTTTTCCGTAGTTGCCTTGATATCCGTGAATGCGTTACTCCAATCCTCCTCATCAGCTCTTCGTTGCGCGTTAGCGCTGACAATGCTCCCTCCTCCATCCTGGTCTTTTTCTTTCGGATAGGGTTCGACATCACCAGTGGGTTGTATCCGTTCTTCTGGCCTGTTTCCATGATGTACGTTTGCTAATTTTCGAATCTCTCCTTGCTCAGCGGAACGGTGTAAAGGCGGTGAATCATGGAGGGGAACGGCGCCATCTTCCGCGAAAAGGAGGTGAGTGGGTTTTCGATATATATATCAAACTCAATTTCGTCATTTTTTCTGATGACTTTTAGGTCCAGGAAAGGCAGCTCACCGTTGTCCTCCGTTTCCATCGTGAGCTGGATGTTCTTGTGAGTCTTGTTCAGATTGCTTAGGATCTTCTGGCCCTCTTCCTTATTGACGATCGCTAGCACGTCGTCCACATATCTTACCCATAATCTCGGTATTTCGCCCTTCTCTTCCAGTTCTCCCTCGATTCTGTTCATGAATATCTCACTTACGAATGGAGAGAATGGATTGCCCTTGGCTATCCCTCTGGTGTCCTTGTAGAACCTGCCCCGGAAGGTGAGATAGTTATCTGTCGTGGACACCTTTGCTAGTCTCCTGAGTAGATTAACTTCCCTCTTTCAGGGAGGCCACGAAGGACCCTTCGATAGTATAGCCACTCTTCCAGGTAGAGTAGAGCTTCCATGACCGGGATGCTGAGAAAGAGTGCCTTGACAACAAACGATACCAGCCGCTCGTCTGGTGAAATTCAGCCTGCGTTGGTAAGCTTGGTGATTAGATCTCTCTAGATCTCTGTTTGTCAGACTCCTTGTAGAGCCCCTTCCACCTAGACCATTGAACATCTGGAGTAGCCATTTTGCGATGTTTTGTATCGGAGAGTTGGTAGCTGCCACGAATTCCCTGAACAAGTTTACGGGCTGTGCACTTTAGGTAGGCCTTTTATCCCTGGCAAAGCAGGGCTTAGCATTCGCAGTTTGTAGGGGGATCGATGATGGAAGCGCAATCTTTCAACACCTTTCAACCCTTTTGATGGAGTCTGGAAGAGGATCCTTGCGAAACTTGAAATAACCTCCAGAATTGAGTCTTTCGAGGCTCACATATAGGTCTGTTGTAATATAGCCCTGTTGTAATAAAGCCTAAGTGCTTCCGGAAAATGTTTTCCTGTTTTTTCGTGTTATGTATGGAAGTATAATTATGGAGTCCATAAAACTCTAATTCTGTTTGAATATTTTTCAATCCATTTATATGCCATTTCCTTTTGCTTTTCTTGCTATTCAAGTACATCAATGTCTATGCTATTCAATGTCGTCAATATCCTATCCATGACAAGTCTAATTAGTTTCCAAAACAAAAGTGGAAGCGAGTATTGCAATACCCAATGAAGCAAATGACAGCGTCTTCAATCCGCACAAAAACACAAGAAAGAGGACAATTAAAGACGACTCCAACAAGAACCGAATACAATAAATTTTGTGTTCAAACTTAATGAGTCGTGCACGAATTTTCGGCGGAAACAGTATTGGGTTTAATTCATGTTTTATCGATTGGATCACCATCGTAATTGGATGAATGATTACTGTCGTTTATTGAAAAGTAGACGGCGCGCGGCGTCGCGCAGTGGCAGCGAGTTTCATGAAGTAATATACATACAAAGATAAATATCGTAAAGAAAATTTATGTCTTGGGTTTAATAAAATTTCCGATTAATTTTGAATAGATGCCTGCCAAATTGCTATTTGTTCTTTTCTATATAATTCTTTATTACAGTTTTGAGTACAAATTTTGCTAGACCGAATAAAAACTTCAGTCTTCGTGAATGTAATTTGTGGATGTTAAGTTTTACCGACCAATTTCAGGGACACGCATTTTACGAAGGTTTCTTTTTATATTATTTGTCGTCTATATATTTTATTTTCTGAAAATTTGTTTTTTTTTGCTTGGCTTCCATAATAAAACTTTCAATAAACAACAAATGTACATTTTTGTAGAACCAGACATCGGGAGGCAACATAAAAAATGTCACATTTGAATTATATGGGTGCTTATATAAAAAATAAAAAAACGTTTCGAGGACACTTTGACACTCATTCGCCATTTGTCCCCGAACTCATCTATCGCCGAATGACACTCAAATGTACATACCCGTACACTTATTGATTTTACATAAAGTTTTATATTCCGACTGCGTTTAGCGTATTTTGTGGTCCTTTTTCGAAATTGTTTTTGAAAGATAGACTCGAAATTTATCTATGAATGTTTCAGTCGTATTTATACTGAAAACATTGGTTTTCCCCCAATCGTGGAATCCTATTTCATCCCTCTGCCTTTCACGTTCGTAATACCCATGTATACATTTTTCATTTTCTAGTTTTCTCTCGTAACTATAGAATAAAAAGGACACTCTAACGCAAAACACTCGGAGAGTGCGAATTCAGAAAAGACAATGTATTCGTTTAGTTTTTTCACTGCCTTCAAGTGTTGTGAGTGGTATACGACCGTACGACGAGCCCTAATAACCAAAGGAAGAATAGAATAGAAGTCCTGTGTACACCTATATATAGTGTGCATTATATATTTATGTAGTATACGCGCCTATCCTATCTAGTCGAATGTCTTATGTGCGGCATTTTCACTATATTGTTTTCTGCGATCCAAAAACAGCATCCTTGTAATATTTCGTGTTAGAAAACGAAGAGTACGATTACGAAAAGCGGATATGAATGTTATCTATGTACACACGATTGTTGTTGTCCTTGTTGCTTGTTTTGAAATGTCCTTTTCGCAGTTGTCGCTTCTGGGCATTCTCTTTCTATGTGTTCGAGAAGAATGCAAAAGTAGGTCTACACCAGAAGGTTGTCTTTTTAGCAAATATTGATCGTACCATGCTCCGCAGCTACGGAATATGGGTACGGTTCTCTTACATAGATCGGTCGTAGGAGCCTAGACAAGTTCCGTCTAACCGACCGGATGAAGCGAAGTGACAGGAGTCCTCTTCTTTATACGAACGTGTTCTGACAACTTTGGAAAACTCGCTTCTTTTAGTGGCGCGGATGTTGCTTTCATATATATAGGATTACGAAAAAGGAGCCGGTTTCCTTCTGGCTTAACTTCCTTTCATTTCGAGCCGTTAACTGCAGATGGTTGTAGGATATTGAAGGAAAAGAACAACTTTTCATTATATTGTCATTGTCACAAGAGTTTTGAGGATTTTTGTCATTCTATTTGTGCGCTCGTGGACAATTTAAGAGACACGAACAAGCCGCGACATAATACGAGTTGCTGAATGGCATCGACAATTTGACGATGTTGTACAATAGTGTCAAAGACTTTTGAAAGTCTTAAGAAATGTGTCGGAAATTTTGATGACCGATTTACATTACATTTACATTATAACAAAGTTTTGGGAAAAGGGCTCTATGTACCAGGCAAACTGTGGAAGCTTATTACATAAATGTTTTGGAGCGATCTTGACTGAAGTAAGGCAAATATTTAATATTGGCGCTGAATTGGTCTGATTTTTCTTGGAAACCATATTTTCAAAGAAATATGAACCAGAACATTACTAAATCCCCCAATTCTTAGAATTTCATTGACTTGACTGACAGCATTTCAAACTTATCTATATCTGGGGCCAACTAATCAAACCTCTCATCTAACAAAAACCGAAATCTCCATAATTTGTATCCATACTCAAAATTCATCGAAAATTTCCAAATCGTAACTATATTACAACGAAGCACTTTGCAAACCATTGACTTCAGCCGCAAAACGTCGGTCGGTTTATTTGCCATTCTTCGTCATCTACGGCTTATGGGTCCTTTCAGCTCTCAGCGTGTGTAAACATTTCAGGATTATTCAAAGAACCATTAGAGGTTCCCGCGTTCCTCCAACAATGGGACTACAATAACAGACGCACCATCAACAACAAGAACGACAACATCAGCACCAACAATAGGCACAAAATAGCATCAAAACCCGTAGAGCAAATACTATACAATTCCTCATTCCTGACGACTACGACGACATTTTTTTGCTCCCCTTGCTTTATTGTGTTTGTCACTCGCACTTTGCTACCCTATCCCAGTAGGTGACTCAAATATCCTTGCGCTCCACCATATTTTTATTTATGTATATATTTTTTTTCCATTTCCGATTTTCAAATATACGAGTACATACGACATTCAGGGCCAACATCATCGTCATCCCTATCGTGTCCTCGTCGTCGTCACCAAGTCTTGCTTAGATGAAACACGGGTGGCACGCAGGCAGGATACGGCGGTGTTCTGTTCGGTGACAATAAAAATGGCAAAGTCAAAGCTTTGGCAGAACCATATAAATACACAATAGTCTGAAGGATCATCCACACCACACGCACAGCTAAAGCTGCCGAGGAGGAATGAAAAAAACAACAACCGAAAAGGAAAAACTGTTATTTTTTTGACATTCCTTTTTCCCTCTGATGTTGTTCATTGTTTTTCATGTTTATAGTTTTGTGTTTTTTGTTTCAGGGCTAGATGATTTGATGTTGCTTTTTTTGTTTGTTTGTTTGTTACCCCCCACGAAAGTGGAAGGAGCAATCTGAAAACTGTCATTAGCACATTACTCTTTCGGTTGTCATATTTTTTAACGCGACTCGCGACAGAAGTAAGGGAGTAATTGGATCTGCATCTGTAAAGATGTTGTTGATGACGAACGATGGGGACGAACGACTGTAGTAAAAGTTAATTTGTTGGGCAAATGATGAATGGGTCACGGAAAATAGCAGATGGAAGTGGGTTACGTTTTATATTTTTCGTTAGTGAAATCCTCGACTGCAGCCCTTTAAAATGTAGGTATACAGGGTGTCCGGAAACTGCAGCATAAACGCACCGGATTGTGATTCCTCATGTGATTCCCAGCAAAAAAGTTGTATGGAACATACCCCCTTAGCTTAACCCTTTAGCTGCCACAGGCATTTGAAGATTTTTGAAAAAAATAATTTTCTTGCACGACTTAACCCATTAACGACGAGACCCTAAAATCTTACCGATTGAGCTGAAATTTTCCACATCGGCTAAAAATGGCTAAAAACACATTTTGTAGAAAAAAAATTTTCCCCCGGAAGCCGGGTTCAGGCTCCCGGTACTGTTACATATATGTAACATCAGGCACTCGAGGTACTCGAGGGTGTTACATATATGTAACATCAGGCATGATACGGGGAAAGTGTGTTCAAGGTATATTTTTAAATTTTTTTTCAAAAAGAAAACATTTTAGTAAATTTTTTTTAATTAAGCGAATAATTTATGAAAGCCGATATTTTACATGAAGTTTGAAATGTAGATAAGGCAACAATAACGTAGAAATAATACGAAATGTGTGCGAAAAATGAACAGCCTTACAAAAATATTACGTCAAATATTGTATTATTTTATTTTATTATATATGTGTTTTTGCATGTGGAGTTGTTGTTGTTTTATTGAGAAGTTTCTTGAGCACCCACAGAACTAATAGATTTAGTTTGTAGATAGTTTGTGAATAGGAAAAAAGTTTATAGAAGTACAGTAGCTAATAATACAGATTTTGAGGATTATGGAAGATTTGCCAGTAAATTATAAAATTATTGTTTCAATTTTTTTGTCAATTTGTCCATCCGCCCAATTTGTCTAAAAAGGACTAAATATAGAGCCTATAATTCCTCCTTGTCTATAATTTGGTCTACATTAGAAACCATTTCTTCTTTCGTAGCTCAAAATATATCCTTTTAAATATTATATTAGCAGAATTAAATAGAATAACTAATCCTTGGCCTCATGATTATAAAGCCTTGACTCCTTGCTTCGGATACCCTTGAATCCGGCTATCATTTTAATCCACATAGGACAACTATTGTATCCATATTCCGGATTTCTAGAGCAATTCTAATTCCGACTCTCAATATTTTTGGTATGTTTTGCCAAATATGGCCGCTCAATTTGCCAGTCAAGAAAACACAAGGGACTAGAAAATCATGTGACATGACTAATTTTAAGGAAAACCCTAAATAATAGAATTTTTTTTTATTAAATTTTAACATTTATGAAGACTATTTATGCTATTTTCCTAGATAAAAATGTCTTGTTAAAATCCGGAAATTTTCGTTAATCCGGATTTTTTGGGAATCCGGACTTCTTTTTTTTATAATTAATCCGGACTGCCGCGTCAAGAGTGTAAAAATCCATAAAATAAAAAAAACACACAACAACTACATACTCATATACCTCTTATACGAGGAGTGCATTTTCCCCATATCAGGACGGATGTTACATATATGTAACACTGTTATAAAAGTACTTATAAAACGTAAACTACGGACAATATTTTTTTCATTTTTTTTTTGTATTGTTTCAAAAAGACCATGTAATAAGATACCATTAATTTTTTCCCAATTTTTATACCCTTCACTCGTAGAGTAAAGGGTATATTAACTTTGTCATGAAGTTTGTAACGCATTGAAGGAAGCATCTCCGACCATATAAAATATGTATATATATGATCAGCATGACGAGCTGAGTCGATTGGGCGATGTCCGTCTGTCTGTCTGTCCGTCTGTCCGTCTGTCCGTCTGTCCGTCTGTCCGTCTGTCCGTCTGTCCGTCTGTTGCTACGCGTTTTACTCGGCCAGTTTAAAAGCTATCGAGCTGAAATTTTGCACACATGTTTCTTTTTATTGCAGGCAGTTTGTATGTTTGAATCGCTAAAATCGGACCGTGGAGTCATGGGGCTGCCATACAAACCTAACCCCCCCAATTTGTTTTTTCTAAGAAAAACTTTTTCATGTGTTTACTAATTTCAACGAAATTTCACACAAATGTGTTTCTATTGATAACACAAAACATATGTAAGAATGGATCAAATCGGACCATGGGGTCATGGGGCTGCCATACAAACCTAACCCCCCAAATTAGGTTCTTCTAAGAAAAACTTTTTCAGACCGTGGGGTCATGGGGCTGTCATACAAACCCAGCCCCCAAATTGAGTTTTTCTAAGAAAAACTTTTTTATTTGTCCACCAATTTCAATCAAACCTCATAAAAGTGCATTTCATTTGATGCCACAAAACATGTGTAAAAATGAATGGAATCGGACGATGGGGTCATGGGGCTATCATACAAAGCCAACCCCCTAAATTAAGTTCTTCTACGAACAACTTTTTTATTTGTGCACCACTTTCAACCAAAACTCGTAAAAGTGCACTTCAATTGATGCCATAAATAAATCGGACTATGGAGTCATGGGGCTATCATACAAGCCCAACCTCCCCATTTTGGATCTTCTAAGAAACATTTTTTCTACACCAATTTAAAAAAACCTCAATGCGTCTTTATCAAAAAAAAAAAAGTAAAACAAATGGAATCGTACTATGGGGCCATGCTCCCGCATCCCCCAATAAAGTTTTCTGAGATATTTTTTTTTTATTTTACCACTTATTGTTTTATCGACGCCACAGAATTTGTCAATATCAAATATTATGCGAAAACAGAAGGAAAAGAATGGGGAAGGATTAAATACAAGTCATAGGTTTGCCCCAAAAAACTTTTAGCCCGCGGAGAGTGAAGGGTATTCAAATTTCGGCCGCGCCCGAAATTAGCCTCGGTCTCGTTTTCATACAATTAAATATAAAAATAAAATTCCTCTACTACTTTTGCCATCGTGACGATTTTCGTCAACATCGAAAAAACCCTCAGAAAGAAACCTCTATAACTTCCACAATAGTGAATCAAATTGAGCTAATTTGATTTTTACGTATTGCTAATATTGTCTAGTACAGAATAAAACACTTTTTAGTGCCGAATTGATATCCTATTCCTTTAGCAGCCGTTTGAAATGAAGGATGTCTTACTGTTACATATATGTAACATCAGGCATTAATGGGTTAAAGTTCAATATCTCCAAAGCTAGACCAGCTAGAATAGTGAAACATAATGGTTATTACAGCCGACAAATTTGCCAATAAAATAAAACTAACCACACTAAAATCAGATAAGGGGTTTGGTTTTTACAGAGCTTCGAAATCAAATTTGTGTGATTTGACCAAAAAACAATCTATTTTTTCATCTCAATTTTCTCCAACTTCTGCCAGGGTGAGGTGCTCGCATGATTCTTTTTAAAGTTTGAACATAGTCTAACGATCATTTCTTTCTTACATCATTTTATTCTAGCTTCGTTATTTCTAACAGTTTAAATGCCTTAAGTGCAAAAAATTAGGGTTAATTTTGGCTCAATTTCGACATACCTTGAATACATTTTACCAATATTGCAGATCTTTAGGAGCACTGTGAATTGAATTGTAATGAATTCGAGCTAAAATTAAGCCTAGTTTTCTACACTTAACGTATGAAAATTGTTGGAAATAATGGTGCTCGAATAAAATGATGTAAGAAAGATATGATTGTAAGACTATGCGTCAATTTTTAAAAGAATCGTACAAGCACCTCTCCCTGGCAGAAGTTGGAGAAAATTGAAATAAAAAAAAATAGATTGTTTTTGGGTCAAATCACACAAATTTGACTTTGAAGCTCTTTAAAAACCAAACGTCTTATCGGATTTTAGTGTTGTTAGTTTTATTTCAAAGGTAAATTTGTTGGCTGTAATAATCATTTTGATTCACTATTCTAGCTTGTCTAGCTTTGGAGATATTGAGCCTTAAGTCGTGCAAGAAAATTATTTTTCCAAAATTTTTTCAAAAATCTTCAAATGCCTGTGGCAGCTAAAGAGTTAAGCTAAGGAGGTATGTCCCGTACAACTTTTTTGCTGGAAATAATATGAGCAATCAAAATATGGTGCGTTTCATACGATTTTTTACTTGCATTTTATTAAAAATGTTATCAAAATTTGTTGAAATTTTTCAATTCCCAAAATGAGTATTTGTTTTGTCGTTTTGCAATGGTTTCTGGTTTCTACTTAGTCACTAAGATTAATCATATTGCCGTTGCGTATTCCTCTAATTGTGGTCGGAATTTGGCTCCAACTATCTCATATTAGAGTGTAAGCATACAAGTGGAATTTCCAGTTTAATCTATTTCTAAGACTCGCCATAGACTTCCCTGTTTTTAGTTTCCACTTAGCGCCAGATTTCCCATATGGACAACGTGGGCAACGTGGACCCGGGGCGGCACATTTTAAAGGCATATTTATTAAACTTCCATACTTTGTACTGATTTGAAATTCTGTAAAATACGCAATTCGAGATCTCAAGAAGCAATTTACATGAGGAGAGAAAATTAATTCAGTTCTGCAGAAGCGGTCGCTTTGTTCAGTGGCAGATTTACATACTTGTCTCCAGTACACAGAGAAAAAAAATTAGAATGGTTATCTAAAGAAATAGTCGAATTCATCTAAAGTTCGCGTTGATTTTCAGCTTATGATTCTATGTAGTTGAAACAGTTACGAAGATATGGATAATTTCTCTATTCGTCTTTAGTTGAAACATCTACTATATTTGCAAATTCAATTAATTCATTTGTAAAGACAGCTATTCATTATCTATAAATTGTTAAATGTTGGATAGCTAAATTGCGTGTTGAAGAAAAAAAAACGATTGTTTGTAGTTAAATTTTATATTTGAATAGTACAATCAACAACTTTTGTGGAAGAATTGACTAAACTTTTTCTTCTAATCTTGCGTGGTTAAATGAACGAATTTAATAGTATTTTGAGCTACGAAGATTAGAGGAATCAGCTATTTCTTTGGTAAAACTATCTAAATTTAAGTCAACTACTTCACTTTAGATAAAAAGTCTAAACCATTTTTTTCAGTGTAGGTTCTTTAAATGTTGCGGCCTACCGATCTCTACGACATTTACCTCTCATAAACATAATGAAGAACAAAGTGTTTCCAAAATTTTGTAAAACGCTTCTATTTTTTCAGAAAAATTCACACAAAAAATTTAAACGCATTATCTTATCTCAGCGCTACCTACGATCGCTACGCTCGCACCTCGCATTTTTACAGATCTGCATCTAGAGACAAAAGGCGAGGTGCAAGAGTAGCGAGCGTTAAGCCGACACAAAGTACTTCGAAAATTTTGTGACACGCTTCTATTTTATAAGAAAAATTCGAAAAATCGTTTCACCGATAAAGTGTTAATCGCTTTGTTTTACCTCAGCACTCGCTTCGCTCGCACCTAGCATTTTTAGAGATTTTAGGCGAGGTGCGAGTGTACACTGTAGCTCACTCGCTATAGCGAGCGTTGCGGTGATACAAACACGCTTCCATTTCATAGGAAAAAATCGAAATACTTCACCCAAACGCTTGTACCAGCACACCACTCGCTTCGCTCTCTCCTCGCATTTTTACAGATCTGTAGCTAGAGACATAAATAGTCTAAGAAAATTGGACCAAAATATGGCCATCGAACGGCAAAAATCCTACATCGGAAATTTTTTTTGATTATGGTTGGGGATGGTCCCGAGATGATGGCATAGAAAGTCCCAACCGATCGGGGGTCCACAACCTTAAAAAAAGAGGGGAAAGGGGGGCCTTTTCTCAGTTTTGTGCGATTATTTCAAAAACGGTAAGAGATACAGAAAAATGGTCTTTGCAATGATATATAAGACATTAGAGTTCAATTGAATATTTCGGCGTTAGAATAGAACATAAACTAGAATATTTTCATTTTAGACCTTTTTTAAAAGCTCCATAACTTTTGAAAGAATGTTAGTTTAGCCGTAAAAGTTTGTACAAGTATTAACAACAAGTTTAAGATAATTTCAACGTTAACGCTGAGTCGCTCCGGTTAAGGACCCCCATTATCCCCCCATTTAAATTTGTCAAAACCGCATGTCCATAACTCCCCCAACATTGGAGCAGAGTGCTAAATTTTGGTTTGTTGCGATTGGCGGTCATAGTCACCTCACCCACCAAAAATCAGCTCATTCGGATAAAAACTAAGGGTACCTCCCATACAAAGTGACCCATGACAACTTTGTTCTACAGTTTATAAAATGAGTAGTACGTAGAACAAACTCCTGATGGGTCACTTTGTATGTTTTTATGCGAATGAGCTGATTTTTGGTGGGTGATGTCCAATCGCAACAAACTAAAATTTAGCACTCTGCTCCAATTTTGGGGGGAGGTATGGATATGCCGTTTTGAAAAATTTAAATGGGGGGATAATGGAGGTCCTTGACTGGAGCGACTCAATGTTTACGTTAAAATGATCTTAAACTTGTTGTGAATACTTGTACAAAGTTTTACGGCTGAACAAGCGTTCTTTCAAAAGTTATGGAGCTTTTAAAAAAGGTATAAAATCAAAATATTCTAATTTATGTTCTATTCTAACGCCGAACTATTCAATTAAACTCTAATTTGTTATATATCATTGCAAAGATAGTTTTATGTACTTTTTTTCGTCCTCAGACCATTTTTCTGTATCTCTTACTGTTTTTGAAATAATCGCAAAAAAACGAAAAAATACCCCCCTTTCCCCCCTTTTTTTAAGGTTGCGGACCCCCGATCGGTTGGGACTTTTAATGCCATAATCTGGGGACCATTCCCAACAATAATCCAAAAAAATTTCCTTAGACTATAAAGACGAGGTGCGAGCATAGCGATCGGTGAGCCGACACAAAGTATTTTGAAAATTTTGTGACACGCTTTTTTAGCTAATCGCTTTGTTTTAAAATTTTACCACACGCTTCTATTGTTTTAGCTCAGCGCACGCTATACTCGCACCCCCCCCCCCCTTCCCTCATTTTTTACAGATCTGCAGCTAGAGACATAAAGACGAGGTGCGAGCGTAGCGATCGGTAAGCCGACACAAATCGTTTTTATACCCTTCGCTCATAGAGTGAAAGGGTATATTAACTTTGTCATCAAGTTTGTAACGCATTGAAGGAAGCATCTCCGACCATATAAAAAGTATACATACATGATCCGCATGACTTCAGGAGTCGATTGGGCGATGTCCGTCTGTCCGTCTGTCTGTCTGTCTGTCTGTTGCGACGCGTTTTACTTGGCCAATTTAAAAGCTATGAAGCTGAAATTTCGCACAAATGCTTCTTTTTTGCTGCAGGCAGTTTGTATGTTTGAATCGGTAAAATCGGACAATGGGGTTATGGGGCTGCCATACAAACTAAACTCCCCAAATTAGGTTCTTATAAGAAAAACTTTTTTATGTGTGTACCAATTTCAACCAAATTTCACGCAAATGTGTTTCTATTGATAGCACAAAACATATGTAAGAATGGATCAAATCGGACCATGGGGTCATGGGGTTGCCATACAACGCTAACCCCCCAAATTAGGCTATGCTAAGAAACATTTTTTACACCAATTTCACAAAACCTTGAATTAATGTGTCCTTATCAAAGCAACTAAAAGGTCAAAGCAAATGGATTCGTACTATGGGACCATGCCCCTCATCCCCCAATAAAATTTTCTGAGTAAATATTTTTATTTGCCCGCACTTATTCCAACCAAACCCCACACAAATATACCTATTGTTTTTTCAACGCAACCGAACTTTTGTGAAGACAGAAGGAAAAGAATGGGGGGGGGGGCAAATACAAGTCGTAGGTACGACCGAAAAAAACTTTTAGCCCGAGAGGAGCGAAGGGTATCAAATTTCGGCCGCGCTCGAAATTAGCCTCGTTTAATTTTGTGACACGCTTCTATTTCGTAGGAAAACTTCGAAACGCTTCACACAAAAAATGTCAAACACTTTATATCAGCTCACCGTACGCACCTTGCATTTTTACAGATCTGCAGTAACAGACATTAAGGCGAGGTGCGCGCGTATCGAGCGATGAGCCAAAGTATTTTCAAAATTTTCTGCCACGTATCTATTTCATAGGAAAAATAACGCTTGACCCGATTTGTATCAGCTCACCGCTCGCTACGCTCGCACTCGCACCTAACATTTTTCGAAACAGAATAAATTCTGGTAACATATTTTTTTCCTCTGAACAATGAAAGTACATACTGCCTTTCAAATTAGCCGCTCTAGGCTTCTGTGTATACTCTGCCTGCCAATCCATCACTGATTTTGGTAGATACTTATCCACAACGTAGACAGTGTTAGGTGTTGCTTATCAATTCAAAGCTACGTTTTCAGATATTCTTTTCTATTCTTTTCTATCGAAATCCACTCCAATAAAATAAAATTTGATATTTCATGTAGAATGCTTGAACTTGAACAGTAACTTATGGTTTGGCCTTCCACCACGGACTTTTGTAGGTACTTGTGCTGAACTTTCGGGTTATTGTATTTTTCAACTAAACTAGGGGGCTTCGCCCCCTGCTCACTACGTTCGCCAACCCCCTGTTCGTGCTCTATACGAGAGTACCACCATGATGCATGCCATTAAACGACCACATTTCTCCATCCTTTCATGAGTGATATCTTCGTAAACAGAATTGAGGAAGAACAGTAGCAGAATATTCTGAGAAATACGTGGTAAGCCAAAGCAAGGTTCTGTTGATACTGAACACGACCTATAAAGGAGCCCTAAAGTCCTCAATATCCTAATTGATACAACATCATCAGCATGTGCAGTACGGCCCCATTTAGATTGTTGGTAGAAACGATGCTGCTTTAAAACCTTATTTAATAAAAGGACAATTAATTTTGAATTTTAGTACAGTCAAACCTGTTAATCGGACCACTCTATAATCGGACCACCTTCTAATTGGACCACCCTTGGTGAATTTTATTTGGTTTTTCATACAAAATAACCTTTATAAACGGACCACCTCTTAATCGGACCATGGACCACGATCGGTGACTCCAATTAGATGGATCAGTACTAGACGTACCTCCACAATCGGATCATATCGGACCAATCACTGGATAAATCTCCAAAATCGGACCAAAACTTCAAATTGATTCTTACTTGAGCAGTACGAGGAAATTTTTGACCAACAGACAGGCAACGTGGCAAGACATTTTGTTGGCTAAAAAAAATCTTAGAAATTTCGTTACTACATTCCCTTCAGTTCTGATTACAATGATGAGCTATATTATTTCCTATGACCACGGGAAATTTCGTAGACAGCATCAACCATTGGATCAGTGTTGGGTAGATGAAGTGGTGAGACAATTCTGGAGTTTCTGAGACAAGAAGATGCAAGTGAAGTTAAAGGGAGGATTGCTTGAACCATTAACCATGACTTTGATTTATAGAAACGTTTGATAAAATATTGAAGAATATTCAAAATTTTGGTGGAACTGAGTGTAGGAAGAATTTATAATAAAAAAAATCACAAAGGAGTTACGCTGTTGAGCGGTTTCAAAACATTAATTGCATAAGACATAGTTGACCTTTTTACAAGTCCAATGTTCATGAATAACGTTTAAAAATGATTTCATTAATTTTTTGTACTTTTCTGGCATCCCTTAGTAATCGGACCACCTGCTAATCGGACCAAATTTGATCGGTCCCGTCAGTGGTCCGATTAGACAGGTTTGACTGTATTTGTGACTGCAGTCTCAGCAGCATTGTACGAATGATGATGACTTTTACCCTGTCTCTGACAATCCGGGAGCCTGAGATAGGATTCATGTTGTAATTTATTTGAAATCTGCCGTGGTAGAAGTCGAACCCACATCATCGATCATCGGAAAGGAGGGGAAGGCGATGTAGGTAAAGCAGCCTTCCTCATACCTATATACTTATTTAAAAGCTTCGTTTCGTTTCATTGCAATAGATAAACTGATACCTCTTTGGGACGACAATTCTTAAGCGGTTGATTCAGGAATCGGATGGTGTACAGTGATTTTTCCATATTTTCGTGAAAAATTCTCATTTTATTCAACGGCTGCAGCTTCTGAACCTTGACAGCTAATCAGGCTTGAAATTTTTACCTTAAAGTTTGGAGGAAGTGTAAGCGTTGATTAGCTTTAGAAACTACAAATGTGCCAATTCAGAAAGATCAAAGTTTTCCCAAGTTATCGAAAATTAACGATTGCTTAACCCATTAGTGCATGAAGTTCCCTGACAACATTTTTTTACTTTTGGCAATTATTATGAATTGAAGTAGCGGCAAGAAGTACTTTTTGTAAGATTTTGTTCGAAAAAATAAGTAATAGTAGATTTACAAGGCGTCCCCTATAAGGGACACTATGCACAGCGGTCAGTTGTCGAATGAAAAAATCGGTACGACCAACTTGTATTGTATCCGGTCAAAATGCCCACACTGGATAAAAAAAGAAGTAATTTGGCGGATATGAAATAGAAATCAACAAAACTTATAAGTGGCATGTAAAAAAAATTACATATTAACTCATTACTTGCTTTGAATCCTCTATTTTCTTTAGTGAGCAGATCGATGACCTATCCTCCTCAACTCCAAAACTTCTTTAAACGACATGAGCATATTTTCCCCTATATCTGAAATAAATACTTAATGCCCCACTTGAACTTTTGTCCAAAATAAAATCTAATTAGTCCTCCGCGCATAAATTGTTAGCTGCTTTTACCGTAATATGGAATCATCAAAATGTTCGAAGGGCATTCCGTGGGCTCGGTTGCCCGTTGACTATCAGGCTCAGTTGGTAACCCTGCTTTCCCGAGTTATGACGGTTCACATCAGGTATTACTAACACAGGCATTACTTTAAGCAGCTGATAACTGAGATGTTAATAGTTGTCATTGCATACCCACTTCCAGTGCATAATCAAAAATCTGACCATATAACGGGAAAAAGTGGGTGTCCCTTTAAAGGGACACTATGTACTAATGGGTGCGATTTTCTTGCTAAATCTCGATCGTACAGCAGTCAAACTCCAGACCTTAAGTCGACGGTTGTAACTTCTGAACCTTGACAGATAGAGCCTGTTTTCACCAAATATGTTTTGTGTATGACATGAAACTGAATTCTTACGGACAGCGGTAATATTCAGTCCATCTTGCATTTTAATAAAGTACGGCTATTGGCTGATTTTTGCTGGCTGTCAACTCTAATTTGGTCAATTAAGACTCGATTACTTTTCACGAGTTTACCCACCATAAACTGAAAATTATGAAAGTTTATTTATTAAAAAGTGCGTCATAACTTATACTTTTCATTAGCAAATAGGACAGTTTACTTATGAAATTTTTCAATTCGTTCAATGTAATCCAGGCTTGAAAATAAGAGGTAATTTTGGGAACGAACCTTATCCGAAACTAAATGTTACTTGGCAGGCTAAATCTATTAAACGTGACAGTTATTATTATTTATTTCATGCCAATTCATTTATAAACCAAATTAATACATGTAACATAACTAATGTAAAAAAGTGTAAATCAAATCCATTTTAAATATTCAAGTAAAAAAAAGGAATGCAAAATTCATGTACATATACACATATGGCCAAAAAAATAAGTACACCTATACGAATTTTTCTTATCACCCTGTAGCCAAGTAGTTACTTGAGTAAATAAAATCATATGGAAAGATTTAAATACTTAATTGGTGAGGAATCAAATAATATATACATTAGCAGATTATAATAAATAACAGGTTTCATTTACCTTGAAATAGTACGAAGTAACAAAAATAGGCTGGACAAAATAATAAGTACATGTCCGTTAATTTGATCAAAACTGCTTTTAATTAAAATATTAGTCTCTAATTCGAAAAGAATTTCATTTATGTTATTATTTGAAAGTAAATGGTCCATTATTTTGCAAAAAAAGGGTTTTTGTTGGCCCTTTGGATACAATTCTTATGGCATGTTCCCATGCATTCAGATACTTCCAGGAAATTCCGTAATTGATCCGTTTTGTGAAAAATTTGCTTCTAGTTCATTGATTCAACTCTCCCTAAATATTCCGGATTAAATTTAACTCTAGTAACAACGTGAAAAGCCTCTAGATTTGGTTGAAGCGGATCCTTGATCAGTTTGTGAGGTATTGTTAGGGTTAATATCCTGCTGAAATCCCCATTTAAAGTGTATGGGTTCATCAGCAAAATATTCTAGGACTCTCAACTAACATTTCTTATATGGAAATTGCCTCATTGTAACGGTTATTAGGTATATTTGAACGAAACCAAACTATGAAAATTAAACCATAGACCATGTTTTTTGGCCTCCATGGGAAATGCCAGTTGATGTAGCGTATATCATATTATTTTTTTCCTGAATGAAGAATATTACGATAAGAGTAGTTTCCAATCAAATTCATTACCATCTCAAAAATAAAACAGAATATTCTGTGAGTTTTCATTGTTCGGTCTGAAACAAGAAGAACTATCCCTCCAAAATTTGCTTGTACTGTCAACACTTTTTGACATCGCCATGGAAAGTTATAAACTTTTTGCCAAAACTACTTTACTTCTTGTATTCTCCGATTAACTTTTCAACGGGATTCTATATTTTCAATATTTGCCACGAAAATCATCAGTCATGCCAAGAGAACTTTTCTTGCCATAGTGATAATGAGATCGACAGTTATCCTTAAGGCCCTTACATGGACTTAACCGCATTTGAGACTGCTTTTATTTAGTTTTTAATGAATTAAACGGTAAATACAATGTTTAGCTGGTTTATTTCGTTATTGAGAGAAGAATTTTTCCGCAATTTCAAAGCTTCGAGCTTAAACGTCTTTTTTCGTACCCACCATGCGTTTTTCGCCCCTTCAGTATTTTTATTTGTTTTTAATTTAACGCTTGTTGCATACACCAATGAATAAAAAAAAAACAAATCCTTACGAAAAATAGCAAGTTGTTGTCAAAAAATTAAAAAAACCGATGGTGTACTTATTATTATGACCAACCTGAAAACCCACGTCGAAGCTAATATCGGGAGGGACTAAGATAATAGGGGGATGCTACCTAGTTTTTCGGTTCCTTTGGCATTGTTGTATCCTAATTGTTGTAATGGCTATCTATATATAGTATTTCAATTTAAAAAGGGTATGAAAATTTGGCATAAAAAGGTACATGAGGGGTGTACTTATTTTTTTGTCCATATGTGTATATATGCAGTTAGTTTGCCAGCTATCGATGTTTCTCGGGTTACTTTGCTGTCTAATAATGCCATTGGATTTGATCCTCGATTGGAAGATCGTTTTCTAGAATTATTGTCTTAGAGAAAGGTGTCAGTTGTAATTTGCCTTCAGCCAGCAAATGTCTATATTCTAAAGGATGCGCCTTACGTCTTACAGGAAAATTTGATTATTTAGTTCGCGTCTGTTTTAGTAGAAATGAGTCAAATAGATATCTCATTACGAAAATAAAGTATTAACCTAAGAAATATTTCAGTTTTGAAATTTTTGATGGTCTAAAGCGAAACTCGAATATAACGAATCATTTTCAAAGTCTCGTGACTGTTTGTTACATCCGAGTTGGACTGTATTTAGCTTCAATTTCTTAAACTATACCAAATTTCAAATTGTCTTACTTTTTTCTGACTTCAATTTCAAAAACCAACATTAATTCCGAGATATAAACTGAAATTTCAAAGTGGTACTTTTAGCCTGTAAAATCCGCAGAGTTGGCGGAAATTTTTCAAGGTGTTGCGTTCCTATCGGTATAATATTAATTTTGACGTTGATATTAAAACTTTTTTGGAATGACCCGCTTTAAAACGAAAATAAGAGAAATTCAAACCAAGCATTGACTTTAGCGAAATTAAATAATCGTTCTTTTTTAAATTAATTTAAATTCATAAAATAATTTTTTTTTTCATAATTCAGTCTCGTGTAGGTTTGTTTTGAATTTTTATTTTTCACTGGTAAGTTAAAATAGAAAAACTAAATATCCGAAAATTTTTCCATTTACATCATTTCATTCCTCATAAGTCTATCCCGTGTAGTGTGTGAAAAATAGCTATAGGTAACAGTGGCGTAGATAGCTTTTCGGGGAGGAGGAGGATCATTTTGCAAGATTATTTATACTTTTACGTTTATCAAATGTTTAATTTCAGAATAAAATTTTCTGTATTTATTACACTTTAACTTATATCAGTTATTTTTTTTATCAAATTTTGCTGCAAAATAAATAGCAATTTTGCCATATGAAAAAAGCTTAGTCCTGAAAATTTTTCCGCGATAATTTGGGCTTTTTTTACTACGGTGAGTGAATCAACAGTAGTCCAATTTTCGTACGAACTTTCGTAACTGTAATTAGGGTATCAGAGCTTTATATTGGGTTAGTTCAGGGGTTCCTAAACTTTTGGGAGTCACGGCTATTTACGCTTTGAGCTCTCGCGATAGTAGCGCCATTTGTGGATGATGCCGCGGCTAAGTGAAAATCCACACCTTCCGTGTCAGCTGATTCTCGGCCATGGACTGATACCCTGATGATGCTCTTGTATGAACTCATTTTAAGAGGAGATTAATCGTCGTTTACGTCAAAGTTCCATAGATGTGATAATATCACCAGAGATACAAACCAATGTACCGACTATAGCCGCCAGATGGCGCTAGTATCGTTAAGGAGAAAATTCGCTCGATAGCGGATCTAGGAAAGTCCCGTTTTTTTCGTATCGCGGGTAAGTCTGACTCGAAAAAACGATCGCTGGTAACATCTCGGTTAAGACCAAACAGCTGACTCTTGACAGTTTTTGCGCATCTTTGACTCACCTTCGTCGGCTTATTTTTTAGATGTGGTGGATTTTATCACAAAAGATGATTATTTCCTTGCGAAATCTTTTCTCGCGATGAGAAAAACTCTCACATTTGGTTTGCAAAAACAAATTCCCTCATATTTCCCCTATGCGTCCGCCATCTACATTTGATTCTATCCCATGTAGGGTAATTGCACGCGTGTACCTACTTTACCTGGGTAAGTGTCATTTTTTTATATGAAGTTCTACCCAAACCTGCACGGGATAAACACAATAAAACGTGCCTAGTATGTCCCGAACCCCAACGATAATTCGGAAACCGGGTGTGTTCGGTATGAGAAAAATATTTTTAAAAAATTAGTCTCGTTTTTTTTGCAATTTTTGTAATGAAATGAAAATAAAAAAATGCAAACCTTACTGTCATTTTTTGTCCACTGTAACTGCAAATCTTAATATTTCTCAAATGTTCTTTTATCGCTGCAACAGCAACAAAATGCTCTACACCCCAATCCAAAAAAATAACTGTTTAAGTTCAAATAACTGTAAAAAAAATTACTCAAAAATTGCAACACTAAAAATATCAAAAAACTTCTGGAGGCTTATGTATAAAGTTCAATTTTGAATGAGAATGGACGGTATTTGACTCATTAATAATTTTACAGGCCTCTTGATAATTTGAGTGTTGCAATTTTTGGGTAAAAAATGACATGGTTTCAGATTTTTGAAAAAAATAATTTTGACTCCTTATCTTCCAATTTTCGAAATTTTTACAAAAAATTTTTTTTAAAGATTTTGTTAAAAGAAGAATCCTGGTTATAGTTTTGTGAGTTCTTTGTATTAAATATATGTACAATAAAATTGGGAACAACTAGAGAAAGTCAAGAGTGCCCTACTATATTAGAAATAATCTTTTGTCAAATTTTAACTTAAAAGAAAGAGAAAAAAATAGAAAATGTTCAAAAATTGGAAGCAGTTTTGCAGCATTTTCTCTTCATTGACATTATCTTTCCACTTAAGTACTGTATATTTCACCATTGGAAATTGCGCTTCTGTGGAAGAGCAAAATAGTATATTAACGTAAGTCCTGTGCTATAGTGTTTCTATTGTATCTATATGCTTCTATTATACAATTAAAATTTCAGGAAGTGCCAAATTTTCTATTGCAGTTCTGAAAATGCTTTCACGTTTTTATGAAACACTACACACGTTAAATAATTCCAACAAAAACTTTACTTTCGCTACCTAAAGTAATAATAAAAAATGAGTGAGCGAAGGGGGGGATTAATCCCCTTAATCCCCCCTTATCTACGCCACTGATAGGTAAGTGTCATTTTTGTATGAGCTCATTATCCAAAACTACACGGTATGATCAAGAATACGCAACTATTGTAACTTAACTTACGTATGTATTGCAGCAAAATTCCTCATAATTGAGACTACAACGAAGCTCCGACGAAAAAATCATGTAAATGATAAAATCATTAAGATATTCTAGATAATTTACTCCAAGGATTCACTTTATCTACTCCTTCTATGAATCTCTACCATCATCATCACTTGCTTAATTAGTGCACATTTTAAACACTTCAACCCAACTTCAACAGAGCTATTGTTGAAGTCCTTGTCGCGCTATATCATTACCAGAACATAAAAGGAACATAAAAGCACCGTTGTCTCAGCCATACTGGCGTCACCACAAAAAGTGGGTTATGTTTTCAACGGACCGCAGACATAAAAGTGAAATATCTATACCTACTCCATAGTAGCAGCACCATCTCACATCCTATTCTGCTGATATAATTACTCTAGTAGACATTGATTGTTATCCTCGAGCGTCAGCGTATGCCGTATGCTGTGTGCATATGTTTGTATGAATTTAAACTATATCCATGCATACATACGAATATTTCTTCCAATTTATGTATAACGAGCCAAATTGTCACTCGGTAATTTTATTCCTCAAAATTCCATTATTGCACTTAAAATTAACATACAGGAGTATGTAGCCACCATAGCCAACTATAATGGTGCACATGCATGATGCCATTCCATCAAGTTTTCGAAGAGAAAGTGCTGAAATTTGGTCGATTGCTTCTGCTCTGGTCTGTTTTGGTCGGACCACAGACAAACCATCCTCGTCATCATCATCCATTTTCTAGGACAATATTCCAGAATTATACAGGGTGTCCCGCATTGGGTGGTCAATACTGTAAGGGTTAATAGCGCAACCTGTTTCAGCAAGAAAATTACCAATACAGTCGGAATTTTTTTTACCGTTACCTTGTTATCGCTCTTTTTGTGAAAGTCATCGAAAATCGTGACTTGTAATGCAAAATCATAATATGCAGCCCCCCCTGATAACTTAATCCAAGATTTGATTTCAGTTTCAGAAGCTACATAAATTTTCACAAAAACTGAAGTTTTTCCAGTTGCCAACATTATCGCCACTTTCAAAATATAGTTATTCAAACTTAATAGAAATTTAAAAATAGATTTTTCATCGAAAATTCAAACAGTAATTTCATAACGGTGCTTTATACGTACAACTCTGCAAAGTTGACAAAAGTTGCTTCAACATGTTGGCTTTCCAACGGTATATCACTTTTCATATTTAAATTGCAGAATTTTAGAGAAACACGCATTGAATGGTAAAAATCAAGGTAATTATTTTCTTATCGGATTATTCAAACTGAAATTTTATTCATTTATTTTTTATATTTTAGTATCGCAATTTTGAAAATTTGTTAAATAAAAATGGAAATAAAGTTTTAGAAATGAGAAAGAACCAATAAACTAAAAATATTAACTAATGATTAAATGGGTCTGTTTGATGAATTGGAATAATGCTGCTGGAATTCGGCTCCTCCATTTTGTATGCAGACTCGACACCTTCGGCTCATGGAAGAAACGGTCCGAAGGATTTCAGTTTTCCTTTATGTTGTCACATGCATCGTTAATTCGCTGCAGCAAGTGTTCCCGAGAGGGAATCGGCTTGGAATAGACAATGTTTTTTAAGTTACTCCATAAATAGAAATCTAGTGGAGTAAGGTCGGGGCTTCTCGCAGGCCACGCAACAGCCCCAAATCTGCCAATCCACTTTCCAGGAAATTCGTTTTCTAAACATTCTTTGGTAGGTCTCGCATTTTGAGCGGGGCACCCGTCCATCTGCCACCAGATTTCATCACGCTGAGGCATCTGATTGATTATGGGCAATATTTCGTTTTGTAACAATTCGAGAAAGCTTCTGGAATTTAGTCGAGGGGGAAGGATCAAAGGGCCAATAAGTTTATCACCCACAAGACCTTCCCAAACATTGACACGAAACTCATATTGAAATCGAGATTGCCGAGTTTCATGGGGATTGCTTTGAGCCCAGATGTGATTATTCCGGGTGTTGAAAACGCCACTACGTGTAAACGTGGCTTCATCCGTCCACACTATTTTTTTTTTGAAAATCACGGTTTTCCCGGATTTTTTTTCGAAGAAACCAATTGCAAAATGTAATCCTCCTCTGACAGTCACTCGGTAGTAATTCCTGAACTTACGTAAGGTGGTACGGATACCGGTTGTCCGACTGAAGAGTCCTTTGGATCGTCATCCGATGAATATCCAGCTGAAGTCCTGCTCTACTCGTTGCATTTGCCAAACAATGTACAATTTTCATATATCTTACAGTTCTGGTCAAAATAATGTAGCGAGATTCTATCCCGAATTATAATAGCCTTTGTTTGTCTTTTTTCGAGTAAAGGGAAAATTGTTAGCGATTCCACCGAAGCCTTGATTTTTACCATTAACTGCGTGTTTCTCTAAAATTCTGCAATGTAAATATGAAAAGTGATATACCGTTGGAAAGCCAGCATGTTGAAGCAACTTTTATCAACTTTGCAGAGTTGTACGTATAAAGCACCGTTATGAAATTACTGTTTGAATTTTCGATGAAAAATCTATTTTAAAATTTCTATTAAGTTTGAGTAACTGTATCTTGAAAGTGGCGATAATGTTGGCAACAGGAAAAACTTCAGTTTTTGTAAAATTTTATGTAGTTTCTGAAATTGAAATCAAATCTTGGATTAAGCCATCAAGACGGCTGCAAATCATGATTTTGTATGACAAGTCACGATTTTCGATGACTTTCACAAAAAGAGCGATAACAAGGTAACGGTAAAAAAAATTCCGATTGTATTGGTAATTTTCTTGCTGAAACAAGTTGCGCTATTAACCCTTACAGTATTGACCACCCAATGCGGGACACCCTGTAGACGCTTCGCATGTGTTTGGAATTCAAATTAATTAAGATGTGATGTGTGTTTTTGTGCTGGAAGTTTTCCTTCATGGGAGATAACGTTAAGGATATTCGAAATACCTTGAAAATGTGTTAGTTGACACTATCACCCAATATCCTTCCTGCAAGCTAGTATGTATATTGTACCTATACAATGCAGAGTTGAAAATCCTGAACTCTATATAGAAATTAACTGAGTTATGGTAAAATGATTTATGAAAAGTTGTTGTTTACGAGCACACCTGACATTTGACTTCTCTCGTCTTGTGCACACTATGTATAGACAACAAGGCAGGGCTTCTTTAATGCTCTTAGTGAAATAATATTTTTTAAGTTCCGTTTTTCATGGAAATGGACGTAAATTTAATGGAATTATGTATATACTTTGGGAGTGTTCCAACCAACTCCCATTGCAACACGAACAATCTGGCTTATACTCTGAACTTATATTTTCGTTTTGTGGCTAATTTAATTTAGTGAAGTACGTAACAAATATGAATTATATTCGTTATGTATATTACGTGATAAGAGTTTCTTTATTTTAGTTCGATTTAAGTATTTTTAACTCTATACGTAGATAAGTCGAAATATTCTACACTCGGCCGCAAAACTATCGACTCAACCTGAAAGCGCGTGTATTTGTACGTGTTTGTCGAGTCTACAGGCGTCCAACTGAGCGATTTGCGCAGTGCTGTTTCACTGAAACGAGTGCATACGGCGGCGGTTCCTGTATGATGCGGGCTGGCATTTCCTTGGAGGGAAAAACGGATCTCGTATTCGTGCCCACAGGAGGCCGAGGAGGAGGGCTGACAGCTGAGGGATACGTTACCGATATTCACCGTGTCCACGTTGTGCCCTATGCAGCATTTATTGGCGAGAATTTCACTTTGATGCACGACAATGCCCGGTCTCATGCTTAGCGCCTCACTCGACAGTTCTTGAATGAAGCCAATATGTCGTCACTTAACTGGCCTGCACGCAGTCCCGACATCAATCCCATTGAACACTTATGGGGCGAACTCAAGAGAAGAGTCCGAGCCGGAAATCCAGTCCCTTCGTCCACTGAAGAATTGAAGGCAGCCTTATTAGAGGAGTGGAACAGTATTGCTCAAGATACCATCAGCAACTTGATCAGATCAATGCAGAATCGACTGGAAGCTGTCATTAGAGCAAGAGGAGGCAATACCAAATACTAAAATAATAAATACTAAACTTATTTTCCAACAGTTTTTGCTTTATTTGCAAAAAAACCTAACCAAAAACCATTTTCATATTTGCTCATTTTCTCTACGATTTCGCTCAAAGAGCATCAATTTTAAAAGTGCTCACCAAATATTGGTTAAAATGGTACCAACGTAAAGCTGAGGCCTCAAACTTTTCAATGACATACGATTGTTATGGATAACTGCTATACTTTTCGAAAAACACGTACAAATACACACGCTTTTAGGTTGAGTCGATAGTTTTTTGTAAATCACGACAAATTATTTCGCCAATTTCGACTGTTTCCAGAGCATCAAATATACGGAAATACACCCATGCCTACTTGGGACATGCAAAATTAAGATATTTTGTTTCGTATACGGTAAGCAAGCGAATTTTTCTATGGAATGTAAAATTATGTCGTTTTATTTCATACGATATGCTAAAACTCTCTATTAATTGATAACACATCGGATCCTGTAAATTCGCGTTTCGCCTAGTCTTTCTTAAGGTAAGTACTGTGTTCACCAGGCGAAAAACTTGCATTTATGTCTCCTGTGAAAAATGTGCCGTGGAGATTTGTCTTTTATTCACTCAATTTATAATAAATGTGCACTCACGCTCTGATTGATTTTCGATGACACCTTTTCCATATGAAATAAAGTGCAACTGCTTTATTTTCACTGGCGAAACGTCAAAAACCGTTGTGGAGACTTTCTTGTGAAGTGAGTACCACCAAGCGAATTCGATTTCACGATCATCAAAATTTTGACAGTATTTGCATGGATTTCACGTGAACTGACGATGTTAGTAACTACTTTTAATAAGAGTAGCTACTAACATCGTCAGTTCACATGAAATCCATGCAAATACTGTCAAAATGTTGATGATCGTGAAATCGAATTCGCTTGGTGGTACGCACTTCATTTGAAAAGTCTCCACACCGGTTTTTGACATTTCACCAGCGAAAATAATGCAGATGCACTTTTTTCACAGTGAAAAGCTGTAATTGACAATCAATCAGACCACGAGTGCACCATTTATCTTCAATTTAGTGAATAAAAGGCATGTCTCCACGGCACATTTTTCACGGGAGATATAAATGCAAGTTTTTCGCTCGGTGAACTCAGTACAAACCTTAAAGGCGAAATGGTTCCATCTGTGCGTTTTGCGATCACGTTGACCAACCAACCTATATTAATCATCGCAAGGAAATATTTGCGCTAAAAAGCTCCAAAAGCCATATTTTCTGTGTTTCATCATTTCAAAATTTCTGGGCTGAAATATTTAAAACTTTTTTTCTGTCCGCATTGAAGTTCTCTCAGGAAACATTTAACATCATTCCGTCTAAAAGGGATAAATTTGGAGACTTGTAACTAGAAGTAAAAGGCTTCATACAGATGCAATTTATGTTTTTGTACTGTCGAAAAATTTTAACAACTTTTCTAACAGTCTTTTTTGGTATGACAATTTATACTAATGGGAAATCTTAATTGTTGTCAATGGGAACACTACGTGCGTCGTAGGGATGTCGTATAAACCAACCCATGAAAATTAGGTGCTTCTAAGAAAAACTTTTTTCTTTTTTCTTTTTCTTCTTCCTTGCCTCGTTCTTTATACCGCTCCACGGTTTTGCGTTGCTCTACCTGCGGTGTAGGCACATCGCCCGTTTTGCCGGTAATATATCAGCATATTTCTACAGGCAGCTCTATCTTGGATGGTGTCATCGCCGAGATCAATGCATTGTTGTTGCTTTTTCATTTGACATATCCAGGTGTTCTTCGGTCTGCCTCTGGCCTTGGGTCCATCAAGTGGAACTTCCATTTATATCGCTTTCTTTGCGGGGTTCTCAGGCGGACGCCGTAGAACATGGCAATACCAATCCATTTGTCGGTCTTCGAGCTTTTCGGTGATTGGTTGGTCTATGGACAAGCTGCCTAGGATGTTGCTACTATTGATGTGGTCCATTTTGTTTACACCAACTGACATGCGTAACATTTTCATTTCAGTCGCTGTCATTTCTTTCGCGTAACTTTAATACATGGTCCAGCATTCTGATCCATACATGAGTGCGGGACGTACAGCCGTTTTGTTCAACTTGGCCTTTAGCTTCAGTGGCATTTTCTTATCGCAGAAAACTCCAGAGTTTTCTTGCCACGTCATCCACCCAACCTTTGTGCGATGTTTGATGTCATCATCGCATGTAGCTCTTTTTTTTTCTTTTTAATCCGACCTTAACCAAACTTTACCCTAATTTGTTCCTATAGTAAAGCCTCAAAACATATCTAGGAACGGATGAAATCGGAAAACTACGTCATCGGGCTGTCATACAAACCCTGAAAATTAGATGCTTCTAAGAAAGAAAAAACTTTTTCCTTTTTAGATCTTAACCAAAAGTCATCCAAGTGTGTTCCTGGCTTAGCCCCAACGCATCTAGGAACCAGGGCCGGATTTCTCACATGGGAAACTGCCCGGGGCAGAAGATATGGATGTGCGGCCAACTTTCAATTTGTTTACCGAAAACCGGTATTTTTAGAACGGACAACCGGGTTATTTTCAGTATTTTTGTCTTCTGGTTTTTAACCCGGTCGGTGGTTGTTCAATTTTCCGGTTTTAACGGGTATGTTGGTAATTTCTAATAATTCCAGAGCAATTTTCATCTTTTCACTTTTAGCTTTCAGAAAAAGTTAATGTGAATGAAAAAGAGAGAAGCCTCTAGTCTAATAAGAGTAAGTCCTCTACAAGAAAGTTTCCTTTGATGGGATCGTGTTATGTAGGAATCTTATAAAAAAGATATCTTCAAGACTAAACGCTCGACAGACCAGAGTACATTGTTAAAAGTGAATTCGAAAAAATCATCGGGATGTACCTACTGGAATATTGCGGGACAATAAATCGCTGAATAATCCAGCTAAAGTCACTGTGTCGCATTAGGAGGGCTCAATTTCAACCAACTCGAATTACCAATTGAAAACTGTAACGGAGGCTTACTCCGGGTAGAAAACAACAACTCTGAAAAGATCACCTCAACTGGATTTTAGAGAAGCAATTATAGTCTAACGAATCTACTCAAAAAACATGCGGTTCCAACCTATGGACTAGACTAAACTTGGGCGCGACGAAACGGTGTGGGAGAAAGCAGTGCCTGATCGCATCGCTCTTAACCCAGGGAAGCCAAATGGATGCATGAAAAAAAACGAACTCATGTTACCAACACTATATAACTTACTAGAATAGACCAAGACCACCCATTAGTAGTGCCCGTCAGACAAATCTTCTTCTTCTTTTTCAAAATCGGTTTTCAGATTAATTTCACTAGCCAACGTAAGACTCAGATGTGGCGTTGAAGTGTCCTCTGAGTTGAGTTTCTAACGAAAAACAGAACAGGAAACTCTTACAGTCGACATACACTGTCGAATCGATTGTAAAATAAAGCTAATTTTCTTAGGTTCCACTACTTAAATCGCTAAAGATAATGAGCTTTCACCGAAGAAAACGAGCTTTATTGTACAATCGATTGGATAGTGTATGCCGGCCTAACTTCTTTCTTGAGTCATTCGTTTATGAGTCCAAAACGAACAACTATAAAAAACATCAAAAACATAATTTAGAAAACACTCTGAACGCTTCTGAAGAAAATGTGTAGCCGAAATGTAATGATTGTACACCATTTCAGTTTTAATTGGAATTTCAATGCATTTTTAAATAAATTTGGGAAGCAATATAAATTCGGCTCTGCCAGGAACTGGTGGAATCGGAATACGCCATAGGGCTGCGTTAGTAATTATTAACACGAAAGAAGTTTAAGTTTCATTCAAATGTAACGGGTATTCAAATTTTGGCTTCGTCCGAAATTGGTCTCGGGCTCGTTTTCCTTTTCCCTCGTCCGCAAACAGCAAAAATTCCGTGTGTTTTTTGATGACAGCTCACCACCAACTCCCTGAAGTTGGCCGCGCTTTTTCGACGTCTGATTTTGAATCTGGTGGGATTTGTTCAATGTAAATGATTTGAAATAAACCAATTCATAAATATTTGTGGAAATTATTCAAATTCAAAAACAGACACTTATGTGCCAGAATTGGGCCGTTAGAAGTTTGATAATAATGGAAATCGCAGAAAAAAAACGGATTACTAGGTATGTGAGATTTAAAATTAAGCCACTATTAAAAACCTGCTAACGGTAAATGTTATACCAATTCTATTGATTGACATGACAATTCAACAAATTGACGTTTTCAATCGCTTTTATATTTCATTTACGCTTTAACAAAAGGTAATTCTTGCATTTAATTTTGCTTTATGATGAAGATTGTAGAACGCTTAGGATCCACGACGCGAAAAGCTCTAAGCTCGTACGTATTAATGAGCGGAGGGTAAATTGAAAATTATTGGAGATAAATAGAGAAAATGCGTATTTTTGAATGGTGCTATTTTTCTTGTGCCGACTATGACCTAAAGGAACATGTCTTTATAGAAAATAAGTGCGTTAGTGCTCAGAACCGGTCGTTTAACTGCGATCGCTGAACGATCATCACATTAGTCGTCTCTACGAACACAAGCCTTAAATCCTTAACTATGCTTCTTCTTTAATATAATTACTTGTACAAGGTAGCGGCGGCAAACGTGTAAATCCACCACTGTGCCCGAGAAGCTAATCACCCGTGAAGGATATCAAAATTTACGCCACGCCCACTGTTTTCCCGAATAGTACAGACGGTCGGTGGCCACATAATTTTGACCTGGCGCGAAAATGATGCCTGGTGAACCCTTTTCATACAATAAAAAAAAAATCTCAAAACGAACGGAGATATTTAAAAAACCCGCACACCAGTTTCCGAGCTGATGGTTAGTTGCTCGCCATTTTAGGAACGTTTCCGTGTCCTCAACCGCACTTAGCCATAGAAGCTTTGATCTGAGTCTTCAGCGGATGCGGGAATGCGGTACTTGTGGAACACTTTGGATATTTTTCGGGATAATTTCGGGCAGAATGTTAATGCGGGACAGATTTGTAAAATTGTTGACTATCTCGCAGGATCACATCAAAACACACACTGGGTAATGGATGAAAACTGACTTTAGATAAAAGGGCTTGTAGCTTGCGATCCAGGTACCGGATCATCTCAAAAAAGGAAATACAATTAAATTAGTAGTTACTGCAAATTATTCTGTGCATAGGGTATAACAAAACGCAAAACCTAACAACCAGTGGCGGATGATTCACTGAAGAGCATATTGCGGCGCACATTTTGGTAACAATTAAATTGTTACCTAGCTGTCTTCGTTTAAAAGTTACAGCGGTCCAAAGATACAACTCAAGGGTAGCTCAAAATGCGCCGTGATTTCGATATTTTGAGGGAGAATTTCTGCAGAATTTTCAATGAGGGATAGACCTAGAAAGCTGCTGGACTGTCCTACTATATCCGGGACGGTTGGTCGCCTTATTATAAAATATTATTGCACTGTGTCTGTCTTCACTTTTCCACGCCAATTAATGTTTATAGAAAAATTCCATTTCACTTGTCACTCACAAGTTCATCTGAAAACGAATCCCAGCACTAATTTCCTAACACAACATTAAATTTATTAGAATTATGTATCTTGTCAACTGGATATCAATGCGCCTTTGTGAGTTCAGCGACGTAGAAATATTCCATCCGACCTCGATATCATATTATCCTTTTCACCGCATACATACATACATACATACACTGCGCGACAAATGCTTAGGTTCATGGGTATTTTCCTTTAAAATTATATAATTTCTATGTACTCTGATCGGAAATAATTTTTAAATAATGCTCTCTCAACTAACGGTTATTTTAATAAATATTACATTTCTATTAAGCAACTCGCATAGCTAACGGAATTTTTTTAAATGAAAATCGCAATTTCCACTGCGACAATTGTATAGGTTTACTTACTTTAAAGAGTTATCTCGTCCTGATGAGAAGTGTTTGTGGAAACATTTTTTTTCGCGTTATACTCTGTGAGTCGTATAGTGGATAATGTCAAAAGGAAATCAATTTTCTGCCGAGGAAAAGGCGACAATTTCCATACTAAAGCAAGAAGGATATTCAAACCGACAAATTGCAATACGGATTCAGCGGAGCTTGAACCTTGTTAATAATTTTATACGAGATAGTGGAAATTATGGCCGACGATACGCAGAAGGCAGAAAAAAAGCGATTTCCGGTGCATCAAGGCGAAGTCTCTTAAGAGAAGCTTCGAACTCGCCCTTTACTGTGCGTAAGCTTAGGGAGATTTTGGTGTTATCAGCAAGTGTAAGGACCATCCAACGAGTTTTTAGATCGTCATCTTGCTTAAAACGTTTACGATTAAAGAAAAAAATAGCCTTAAACCCGCAACATCGCCTACAGCGCCTGGAATCCGCCTCAAGATTCATGAACTGGACATCACAATGGAGGCAGGTAATATTTACGGACGGAAAACGGCTTTGTGTGGACGGTCCAGATGGGTTCTCCTACTATCATGATTATATAGGAAGGACCCTATGTACCTGTCACGCCATCACTTCCGAATAGGTTCCGTTATTGTATGGGGAGCCATATCATATCATGGAACTATCGACTTGGTCATTCTACGAGGTTACAAAACCAGTTCATCTTATAAACAGCTCTTAGAAGAGGAAATCTATATGATAAATGTCATGTACGGAGGCGATCCTTGGATATTGCAGCATGATCTTGTCCCAATTCATACAGCGAGGGTGGTTAAATCGCTTATTTAGGAGAAAAATGTGGCTTTGTTAGACTGGGTGCCCATCTCCCCTGGCACTAAACATTTGGGGGTGGCTTGTTCGGGAGGTTTACAGTAGTGGTAAACAATACGACTCTAAAGAAGAGTTAATTCATGGAATTAAGACAGCTTGGTCTAAAATACCGATATCTGTGCTGCATTCTTTATACGATTACCTGCCTCGAAGGCTTTATGAAATTATAAATAAAAATGGCGAAAATACACACTATTAAATTACAAAACAATGCTCCTGTTTTTTCGTATTTATCCTCTTTCATACTTTTCTGAAATATTTTTCAGCGAAAACATTATGTAAAACGGTAAAATCGTCCCTGAACCTAAGCAATTGTCGCACTGGAAATTGACTCTTTGAATTAAATCAATTACTGTAATTTAAGGAAAATGTACTGTGGGGATTCAGTCCATTCATTTTGTTTGTGATATTTAATACTTCCAAAAATAGCATTTCTTGAACTGGTAAGGTTTTGTTTTACCGCTTCATGGAAGGAAATATGAGTGAACCTAAGCATTTGTCGCGCAGTGTATGTACATGCATTACACGTCGGCATTTCCTATATGTCCACATAGCCCATATAACGGTATAACAACGTATAAACTCATATCGAATTTGCCATTATCAATTTATTCCATGTCACGTAAATATCCGTTCGTGGATCCTTTGCACATATGTACCGAGTACACACACACACAAAACACTCCCCACGGAATAGTAAAATCCTTTGGTGAGTGAACACTTAACCGTTCTAACATAATAGAAAATAAAACCTGGAGAGTATAAAAATGAAAGGGATATGTTGTAATATGAATACTTGCGGCTCTGTTGGTTAGTTCTGCAGGATTAGACTTTAGAGAACGGAGCGCGGTTGTTGGGCGGTATGGAATGTAATAAATGTGCACGATATACCCACAGGTAAATTCTAATTAATTCCTTTCGCGGTTAGCAATTATCTGAGGGGATTATCTGTAAAGGATTCAGTGACTTGATGTAGGTACTAAAATTACTCGTATTATATGTATATTTTTTGCGATTCGGCCTACATTATACACTTTATTTTTCTACGGTTTTGAATTCGTTTGGCTGGATAAGCGCGCAATAACCGTCCCTCGACGGTCGGATCACTTGGCAAGGGTTGCAGTAAGCTATTCTCTCAGTGATTATTATTTATTATCAATTAAAGTGGATATGTAATAAAAATACCGTCGTATCGGATGGTGATGACGCATTTCACGGTTGAATATAAAAAAATGTCGGGATAATGTTTATGGCGAACATTAATACTGTTTGTTGAAATTTAACTCGGAAAGTCCTTACGAACAGGCTGAACGTAAAATAATTTATAGCTCCTTTTTATATAATCTGGGACGATCTAGTAGTTAAAATTGTTGTAGGAGTTTAATACTTTTGACATAATCTTGATCCTAATAAATGCATCTTGTAACCAAAATATTTAATGGTAAAGTGTGTACTTTCGTGAAGTCTTCTTAGTCTTCTTTATCCTTAAATATTTCAATTTAATTGTACAAAAATTAAAATGTTCAACACTTGCTTTTCGAATGATCCAGACATTCGATGCTGACGTTTATGACGATTACAGAGTTTCAGTTGTGAATGCTTCGATGCCAAGACTAGAATGCTGCTGACTCGTTGACTGGCTCCAATTTTATACTGTACGAGCTGTACGAGCTTGTTGAGTAGAGGTTGAGATGTCGCATTCTGTTGGTCGTTGTGCTCGTGCTAGTTCGTGTACGTTGCATTTCGGTGACGTTGCTGTTTTCCAATCATACCGGTTGTCAGCTGATTTGATGAAAATCGATGGTGTGTGTTGGGAGCGTTGTTACAATGTAAAAATAATGAAGATTGTGGCGAAATGGAGACATTGTCCCAGCGAGAGGGGAATATTGTAGCTTATAGACAAAATTGGAAGAGAGCAATTTTTTTTGCCTGTAGTAATCATATTTGCTTTCAGAAGAAAGTCAAACAAGAATCCATTCGCCAAATTGTAGATTGATGAAAACAATTTTCCGAAAACTTATAAAAATACCTACCACGAGAAATTGTCTAAACTTCGAAGCGTACAAACTAGGCCAACCGTGGACCATCGACCAACATTTTCTTCGCGTACGCTATGGTTTCGATGAATTCTCATGAAAATGATGAGGTACCTACATCAATATTTGCCCGAAGGCGGCCTGCAAATTTTTCGCCATAGATAAAGTTGATGGCGATAAATTTTCAGTCTCTATATCTCTATGCTATTCAAGAAGGGCCGAGCCAGTAAAACATTCAGGATATCCACCGCGCCGGGCAGAAAGGAGGCAGAAAAGTTGATGGTTATGTTTACGACCAACAGAATATGTACTCATATGCTTGGATGTATAGGGATGGGGTAATGTTCTTTTTGGTGGAACCATTCGTGCATGATATGTGATGACTGAAATATGATAGATACACATACTTTCATGTTACCCATACTCGTGATATCAGATGAGAAAGCTCAAGGAGTTTGAATGATAAATTTATGTGGACAGAATGAAAGATTGATGCAATTTATATTTTTGATGGAATTGTGAAAGTTTTCTATTTTGTCGGCCTTTCGCTGGTAATAGACAACGGGACATCTTAACTTAGATACTAAACAAAAATCAATTTCTATTCGCTAAAAGAAAATGGATTCAATTTCCGTTTGCGTAATTGGGTTTCGTTCAGCGTAATTGTACTTCCAACCGAGTTTTTAAAATAATGTTTGATTGAAAATAAATCAGTTTTGCGGTCCTATTACCTATAGTTATCCATTATAAAAATGGAAACGATATTATCAATCTGCTAAATACGTCGCTTATTATATTTTGATATTTCGTCTCACATTTGTAAACGGCAGGAATCTCAATAACGGGAAAAGTTACTGTCTGTAATCAATGTCTATGGTACCAGCGCCCGCTCCAGCTTTTACGCCGCTCCGGTGAAGAGGGCAAATTGATTGAAAAAGAACGGGGCTCATTATTTAAAAAAATATTTTCTCTTCTCTTTTCCACATATTAATTTAATTCAAATTTTTCTTTCTCTCTCTTTTTAGGTAAGCGTTGTGACATAATAGAGAACAAAGTAGATTTATCGGTATGTTTGCAAATAAACAATTAATTAATCTAATTAGTGTTTATGACTTGAATATGGCAGTAGTATCATTGGAAGTCCACTATGGTTTCTAAAATTGTTTTAAGTTTGAAGACATTTTATTACCTTCGCTTCTGTTGTAATCACACCATCCGTAGGAAACGGCAATGGTGGACGAGCGCCGAAGAGGAGTCTTCAACCCTAGAGGGCATGTGAAGGCTGAGCTGCTCAGTGGAAGAGGTATTTTAATCGTGGGTTTAGCAAATCAAAGTGACTGGGCTAAACTCGTCGATATTACAATATCAGGTGCCAAGTAAATTCAACATAAACTACAAGTGCGAGAGAAGTGGGGGGGGTTTCATGCTAAGTGCCTCTATCTCGACGGTCCACTCAAGATTCGCACAGAGCACTGAAAGAAAAAAAAACTGCGCACACGATGTAAGTAAAATCTGCCCAAGGTACGAACTAAACAACGCTGCCGGGGTGTTGTTTCGGCTGTCCTAAAGCCCTAACCCCTAAGGCCCAAGTTCAGGGCGGAAGCATAACCTTGGGGATGGGCTCTGGCCGGGTATAAAACCTTATTTCCACATAGACATACCACATTTATTAGTTCTAGTTAATTTACAAGTTACATAGAAATAATTTTTTTTTCATAATATATGCCCTAGACTTACTCCTTTTTTTTATTAAGAAATGTGAATACTGATACAAGTATTTGAGCTATCCTTCAAGCCGTAGGCAGAGAGCTGCTTTAAAGGGTTTTAAATAGATACTATGACACTACACATTCAAAATTTGTTGACAATGTTGAACTTACTTGATGATTTATCAATGACGACGATGAAAACGCATTCGGTGGCGGCCGCTACTGGAGGTGATCAGCGAAGTTTGGTGGTATATTAAAAGTGTCTGATGAATGTGGAGCGCCTATTTTTTTTTATAATAGCAAAATTAGTTAGTAAGGGCATATGTCTAACATACATAACGAGCTCGGTCCTACACGAAAAATCCTCCACCTCCCTTGATCCAGGGCCGTGATGATAAAACAAAAAGGAACGGGATGATGCGTTCTCTGGAACTCCAATCTCCTCCTCAAAACTCCAAGAAACACCTCTAACGAGGTTATGGTGCGCTGACACACTTTTGCGACAAAATCGAAACGCAATCTCTATGGTGCGCTGATACACTTTTGAGACGAATCGAAACGTAACCTCCAGAAATAAGGAGGTTATGGTGCGCTGATACACTTTTGATGGCGACTCCATCGACAGAGAGGTTATCGGGCGCTGACACACTGTTGTGCTGGGGCCGGAACACTTTAAGAATCCGCACGAACTCGGCCCGCAACCATAGAATATGAGCGACGCCACCTTTAAAAAAAAAGCTCTTAAATCCGTAAAAGCGCTGCTTCATTTCGAACAGATGAAACACTCGCGCCAGCTTGGCCACGCGGTTATTAAAAGTCCCGATTACGGCTCAGAATCTCACTAAAAAATGAAACTTACATTTACACACTGGTTTCCCTTTTTTTTTATTAAACTAATTATTAAACTCACCCTGGAAAATCCTAGGACAGATAAGGAGAAAAAACCCCGTCGACGGGAGCCACTAATGTGTCCACCTCGTTTGACCAGCTCACAGCAAATGCCAGCAAGAAAAAAAAACGCGCCAAAATTGCGTTCTTAGCGGCCGTATTATCAAACTGGAACCAGTAGAATGTGGAACAGACACGGCTAATATCAACGCCATCTAGATATATCATAGCCGCAACTCAGCTGTACAATGACGTCATGGATCCGTATTGAATTGTTCGTCGAACACGGGCAAACAACAACAATGTCATAAGAGGCAACAACAATGCAATGCAATTTCAACTGCGGATTTGACGTTTACGAGTCTACATTGCGGCCTTAATATATAGACGGCGGTGCTAATATACATACGCCACAAATTTGGTCACATACAGGAACAAGCGTTCGTATGTAGATAGCCGTTCCATATTTTACTTATTCCGAACAATGGGTAATATAAGTTGCTTCAATGAGTAAAAACGAAAGGAGAGGCTTAAGCGACAAGGCAATATTGACAACTGTCAATACGCGGGCGCCTTCATGAGAGCTTAGTGCTTGTGAGCAGGTTTTAAATACTCCCATTACACTGTTCTGTTTCATTTCGTTCTGTAAGACATTTACCACTACACATGGGGAAAATATTCGTGCAGTTTCGTGCCGCACCGTGCCGCATTGTCCCGAAATCATTGAAAGAGTATGATTGGAAGTCCACTGTGGTTTCTAAAATTGTTTTAAGTTTGAAAACATTTAGGTAATAACCGTCGCTTCTGTTCTCTTTCATTTGGTTGTGTAAGGATATTTACCACTACACATGAAGACAATGTTCGTGCCTTTCCGCGCCGCACTGTGCCGCGCCAATCCGTGCCGCATTGTCCCGAAATCATTGAAAGAGTATCATTGGAAGTCCTCAATGGTTTCTAAAATTGTTTTAAGTTTAAAGACATCTTATTACCTTCGCTTCGGGTCTATTTTATTTCGTTCTGTCAAGATATTTACCACTACACATGAAGAAAATTTTCGTGCCGTTCCATGCCGCACTGTACCGCGTCAATCCGTGCCGCGCCGTACCGCATTGTCCCGAATTCATTGGAAGTCTTCAATGGTTTCTAAAATTGTTTTAAGTTTGAAGACATCTTATTACCTTCGCTTCGGGTTTGTTTCAATTCCTTCTGTAAAGATATTTACCACTACACATGAAGAAAATTTGCATGCCGTTGCGTGCCGCACTGTGCCGCGCCAATCCGTGCCGCATTGTTCCGAAATCATTGAAAGTGTACACTGTAAAAACAAGGTTGAATTTTACATCGAAAACTCGGTGAATTTTACACCTTTTTTCTCGCTAAGTTACAGTAAACGTTTATTTTTCAAATTTCAAGTAAACCCACAATATAGTGTAATATTACACCGATTTTTTAATATTACTCTATTTTGGTGTAATTTTACACCACATTTGGTGTGAAGATGTGTCATTACTTTATTTTGTGTAATTTTAAGGAAATTTTCATGTAATATTACGATTTTGGTGTAAAAATGTACACCTACATTTATTAACACTGAGTGTGCTATAATACTTTTGTGCATTATTGTATTTTCCTGTATCTCTCAAGTGGCTTGTTCTGTGTGCAGTTAGTCTGTTCCGTCCGAAGTGCGTTCGTGTGAGCATCATATTATTGTTGTTGTTGTTGTAGCAGTTTTTTGCACTTGAACCCAAGGGGGTGTGACAGCTCTTGGCCGTTAGAATAACGGGTAGCTCTAGCTGCCGTAAATATTATTAATTAATTGCATAAACCTGGATGTCAATTTACATATTTACCGGTGTAAATTTAAATTTTTTCCAGTGCAAATTTCCTTATTTCTGATTTAAATTTACAAAAGTCTTATGCCTTGATTACACAGTGCGAGCTATCGTGCGAGTTGGCCTAGACAGCTACTGCAGAGTAGCTACTTGCACCATGTGACCGCATAAGGCATAAGAGTCAGTTTACTTTTTTATGTGTGCGAATTAAATTATTACCGTTTGTAGATTTACACCAATTTTGTAGTAAATAGTTACACCGTAAAGCGTAAAATTACTCTCGTTCAAATCGTGGTGTAAATTTACTACTATAATAGAAGGAAAAAAAGTTTCCTCCTATTATTGGAGTAAAATTTTTTCGAGTGTATCATTGCAAGTCCGCAATAGTTTCTTAAATTGTTTTAAGTTTGAAGAGATTTTACTACCTTCGTTTCTGTTCTGTTGCATTTCGTTCTTGTGACAAAAAAAATATTCACCATAATATGTGGATTTATTCAAAATATTCACAAAAACTACAGAATATAACATACGAGCATAATGCTAAACTTTGTGACTTATACAAGAACTTATATCCCTAAAGCATGTCGTGAATGCATAGAAATGCAGCAATGTTAGTCATGTAGAGGAAGAAATGTGTAATCTACACCGGAAAATGCTCTACTGGAAACCCGATTTTGTATGGTAAAGTACTGCAAACTATAAAGTAGTATAGTAGTAGTGCACAAGAAATGTTTAAGAAGTTGAAATACAAACGTTGAATCAGATTACGTATTGGATACGGGGTAAGAAGTTAGTTATTATAAGTTAAACCTAAACATTTCCTCGGGATTTTATAATATGTTGTATCAACACGACCTCAGATTTATTCAGAATTTAGTGGTAGTAGTAATGGAAATACATATTTACACTGACATTTTTTCAGTGCAGTCGAGAATTGATTCTAATAAATCTAATTTAGAATAAACAATTTAATTAAAACTAATGTCAATTTTAAAACAAACGCTCTATCGACGTCCAATGGATTTTTTGTGTTCCACAATTTAATTTCCCAATATAAATGTACATACGTAAATATACACTCAAAGAAAGGCTCGTAAAATTACCCCCATAAAATTTACTTGAAAATTGTTCGGTACCGTAAACCACAAAGTTCTCTCTATGTACGAAGTACGAGTAGACCAAAATGTCTAGTTTTGAATTTGGTTTAACTATTTAATGTACATATATTTGACCATAGCACAGGGTGCACAACAAATAAATTTGATGCATAAATGGTGGCATGACTGTACGAAAGCACATGATTTGTCGCCAAGCCTTCACTATGGGTACAAACTTTCCAGCTATTTATGTATTTCTTGCGATGCCTGGAGAAAATAAAATAGAGTGCTTAGCTACTGTACTATATTGTAGTTATATGTATGTATTTCTGTATGGTTTTGTTTGAAAAAAACTAGAGTTTTCGTTTTCTATGGCAGTTTTATCTATTAAGGTACATACTACATTTGGCGCATATATGAGAATTTGGATTTTAGAATAAAAGTAGGTTTCTATGGCTTCTAACCGGGTAAGGAAATACTATGCAAAATAGCGTGGACTAGTGAACGTGAACAGCCACGGTCCACAAAACAAAAAATAACATCAATAACTTCCCCTGTATGGGAGGTATCCTTAGTTTTTATTCAATTGAGCGGATTTTTGGTGAGTGGGGTGATGATGCCCTCCAATGGTAATAAACCAACATTTAGCTTTCTGCTTTATTTTTCAGCAAAAATATCGTCAACTTGTGTGAATTATCACACAAATTTTCACTGCTGAGCTTGCATTTTTTCAGGAGTTATTGAGCTTCCAAAAAAGGTCCAAAATGGAAATATTCTAATTTATTCTTTAGTCTAGCGGCGAGTTTTCCAATAAAATTCTATCGTGTTGTATATCATTGTAAAGGAAATTTTATGTTGTTTTTTCGTCTTCAGAACATTCAGGTTCTTCTGAGAAAAGAAAGTTATAGGTAACGCCGAGAAGAGCGAAGGGTATCCACATTTCAAACGCGCCCGAAATTAGCCACGGTTTTTAATGAAATCATACAAATACAGGGTGACACACGTAAATATTTACGATTTGAACTGTAGTTATAAGTTTTTCCTTTGTTAATCGATTTTTTTCTTGAAGAGAGATTCAATTGACAATGGACTCTTTCAGAATTTTTTACGATATATTGGCGTACACCAGAGTTTCGTACTCCAATCAGGAGCTACTTTTTCGTCTATTAGGGAGGTAGCTCGACTCTTTTTTATAAGCCTGGTCAAGCCTAGTTTTCCAACTAATGTTGGAAGCAATATATCGAACTTTTAGTATTTTGCACTGTATATAGGTAAGTGAAAGTGGTTAGTTAGTTGCCTTATCAGTAGCGGCGCTAACGATTCCGGTCCGTCATAACTTGGATTTATTATGGCAACATAGCTGATTAAAAAGCGAAAACTGATGAAATTAATAACGGGAAAGATCCTCTTTCGAATGAAATAGACTCTGATGGATTATTTTGTATATTTTTCACGAAATCATTTTAACAGCTCTTCGAGTTTTTTTTTCTTGTTGACCGCTTAGTATCGATAACCTCTACTTTTAGATAGTCAACTCTTCGAAATCGTATTTTTTTATAAGTTCTACGTGATAATGTTTCTTAACGGTTTCCTGTCTAATTCGGATCAATGGGAAGCCCGTTCTCTAACATTTGTAACATAGGAACCAGCTTTAAGTTCTACGACAGGTGAGAGTTAATGCAATCTCTTGCTACCAAATCCGTTATGAGTCGTGTCTTATATATACAATGAAAGCAGTTTATCGTCAGGACAATCTTCAGAAATTTTTCCTGTGCTGGTAGTGACCAAGTCAATTGTTCCATAAGTAGACTGTCCTGGCCAACACTTTTAATGAGCACTTTCCGGATTTTCATTGATATCAATACAAATTTTGGACAGAGTTCCTTAATTGAATTTAGAACGGCTGTTTTTGTATGTAATAGTTGATGTATCGACCTCTAATACAGCAAAAACTTCTCCGGAATATCCTGACTATAAATTGTCTCCGTTTTTAACACAGGAAGCATGACACATAGCGGATTTTGTAGCAAAAGATGGCATCATCTCTCATCAATCATAGCACTTCAAGAAGGTTCCAATGTTAGAAATGTTACGGAGTTGCCCCCTCATTGATCCAAATTAGACAGGAAATCTTTCAGAACAGAACATTATTAGGTAAAATTCATAAAAAAGAATGCAATTTCAAAGAGTTTCTGTATAAGAGAAGCGGTTATCGATACTGAGAAGTCAATAAACAAAAAACTCGAAAAATTGTTAAAATTATTTCGTGACAAATAAAGAAAACAATCTCTCAGAGTCAATTCTATTTCCCGTTAAAAGTTTCCTCAATTTCTGCTTTTTAGGCATTTTTTTGCCATACTAACTTCATGTGCGGCCTTAGTTATGATGGACCGAAAACTTAGTTCTTCCTTGATAGAAGAATAACGGTTTCCAATAAAAGGAATATTTATGGGAAATAATTTGACTTTTTAATATCCCTTAAGTTTCTAGTACCTGGAATAACTGTGCTCTCTTTCAATTTCCAAGGATCAGTTTGTTTTATGGTGCGGCTATAGTTATGACAGGCAGTGTACGAGTACAGACAAACTATTATGTATTTAGCATGAGTACCATGGAATAGAAAGACTGACAAAAAATGAAGATAGAGAAAATTTCTGAAACCATTTGGTTATAAGAGGCTGTCTCACTCTTTTTCACCAATGGCGTAGGTAATATGGAACATGGGGGTGCCAGAATGTCGCATATGTTTCAAAAATATTAATTTTTTTGCTTAAAGTTTTGCTTTGGGTATTTTTTTTCTGCTCGTACCGTATACTGCCATACCTTACTGAAATAAGGAAATTCGGGTATGGACGCACAGGCTCATTTATTACAAACTCTCCCAATACCAACTCGTTAGTTTTTTTTCCGCTCGGCCCGGGGCCCCCCCTTGGCCCAATGCCTCCCTTGGCCCGGGGCCCCCGCACCACGGGGTCCGCGGGGCCCTTATCGCCGCCAGTGTGCCTTATTATTTAGTTGCCTATAGCTATGCAATTTGACGCACTTCCATTATTTCCTACGCTTTAAAAAATATTGTTTGCAAATTTCAATGCTAAGAATATTTTTTTACTGACAACAACTCGAATTACTATAAAATGTATAGGAGTGTGACGCTAATGGTGATTGCAACGAATCCGTTGATGAATCAGGATTTGTGTATTGTGTGTGTCAAAGGCATTCCCTCTCTCTGTTTCGTTTTAACCCCTAGTGGGGCATAGGGCATTGAATACGCCTCTTTTCCACCTCTGCCTATTAGCAGCCATCGCCTTTAGCTGGTCCCACGATTCGCCTATAGATTTTCCCTCTGCCTCAACAGATCTTCTCCATGTATTTTTGGGTTGTCCCACACGACGGCTAGCATTGGTTACCTGAGGATTCCAATCTAGAGCCTGTTTTGCAATGTTTTTTTGGCTCTTATCGAAGTGTGTGACCTATCCACTGCCACTTTCGCCTTTGGATGTCGATGCCTACCCTATTTTGAGGAGGTCGTCGTTAGATATAACCTCAGGCCAGCGAATTCGTAGGATGCGTCGTAGGCACTGATTCACGAATGTTTCCAGTTTGGTGGTAATGTTACTGGTCACCTTCCACGTGGAACGCCCATATAAAAGCACAGATTTTACATTGCTTTCGAAGATCCGTAGTTTGGTATTTCTGAAGATGTTGTCGTTTTGCTAGAGAGGAGTCAAACTGAAAAATACTGTTCGGGCTTTATTTATGCGCGACTCTACATCGGCATCAGCCCCACCATCCACTGTCACTACGCTTACAAGGTAGGTAAAGTTCCCGACTTTTTCTATCGGTTGTCCGGAGATAGAAATGGTGTTTTGCCCTCCTGATGACAAGCTCATATATTTAGTCTTAGCGGCATTAATTTTTAAGGCAGTACTTCGACTTTCACGATGCAAAGCATCCGTCATTTGAGCCAGATGATCTGGTGTGTTTGAGAGAAGGTAAATGTCATCGGCGTAGGGAGGAACAGCATTGGTGATAAAATACAGCCTTGTCTGATCCCATTATTCACCTCAAAAGGACAGAAGAATTCACCCTTGCGCAAGACATGACATTGGGCTCCATTATAGGACTCCTTTATGATGGAAATAAGTTTCTCTGGTATGCCTCTCCTACGTAAGGCTGTCCAGATATAAGCCCGGTCGACGCTGTCAAACGCCTTCTCGAAGTCAATGAATATAAGATGTAACGGGGTCTCCATTCAGCGGATTGTTCAATTATAATTCGGAGGGTGTTGATATGATCGCTACATGAAAAAACCTCACAAACACCAGCTTGTTCATTGTTTAGTGTGCGGTCGATCGTTGTCTTGATCCGGTCCAAGATTGTTTTCGCCATCAGTTTGAGACTGCAGAGAGGAAACAGATTCCACGCTAATTATTGCAATCCTTGAGTGGGATTTTTAGGGATTTTAACAATGACGCCCTTCCTTCATTCTTGAGGGAGAGTCTCGGTTGTCCAACACTCTTGGATCAGGGGTAGAAGAATATATATTGATATCCGCTTTTAAATGTTCCATAGGGATACCGTCTGCCCCCGGGGCTTTACCAGCTTCCAATGATTTAAGGGCCTTAATTATTTCCAGCTTGGATGGTACACCGGTATTAATTCTGGCCATTTGCGGAAGACTTGCTGCTTCCGGTGGAGGTGAGCTTGAAGGATTGAAGTTGTTGTTAAGTACCTCCATGAAATGCTCTCTCCAACGGCGCAGTTGTTGTTCGTCTGTGACTAGCAGAGACCCGTCTTTATCTCTTACAGGATGCTCATGGTTAAAAGATTTGCCAGTCAATGGCTTAATGAAAGGCTTGTAAAGGGTCCCACTGTCACCACGGTAAGCCGCATCTTCTGTCTCTACCGCTAACGCGTTGATGTTGTTACGTTTATCACGTTTTACGCTTCTCTGCACTCTTTTTTGAAGAGAACTGTACTCGGTCTTCAGTTGTTGCTTGACTGTGGTGTCAGTAGCCGAGTTTAATTGCGCTTTAATTCTCTTCCGTGCAGTTATCAGAGACCATGTATCGTCGCTGATAAATGGTCTTCTACCTCGCTGAAGTCTGCCCACAAATGTTTTGCCACACGATATAAAAGCGTCCTTCACGATGTTCCATCTATCAACAATTGATGAAGGAGTATCTGGTGTTTGTGAATTAGCTATCTCGTGCAATGCGCTAAAAACTGCAGGTATTGTTGATGGATCTTTAAGTTTTTGCAAATTGAATCGTGGCAATACACGCTCCTTTTGTGAGCGACGAATAGCAGCGGTCCGCAAGGGAATTTTTGCGATGACAAGTTGGTGATCGCTGCCTACATCAGCACCACGCTTAGCCCTGACGTTCATGAGACAATTCCTCCATGTTTTGGAGATGGCTATATGGTCAATCTGGTTCTCTGTTCGGCCATCTGGAGATATCCAGGGTGCTACTCTGTCAACTCTGCGAGCCTTGTCAAAGGTTTCGCCAAGCTGGTGTGGTGGTAAAAGGCGTCCTTAGCATGCTGGTCGGCTGACTCAGTCGGGGCGTAGCACTGAATTATAGTAATTTTTCTTACTCTGGACTTGAATCTGGCTGTAATTATTCGGTCGGAAATAGGCCTCCAATCTATAAGAGATTGGCGAGCTTCCTTGTTCAAAAGGATGCCGACTCCAGCCATTCTAGGTGAGGCTTCAAGTACACTACGATAGAGTACTGCAGCACAGTTTGGGAACTAGGTGATAAGGTCGTTCCCGAACCGGTCCATCTTGTTTCGCTCAGTCCTAATATCGAAATTCCATATGCGGTCATTTCCCGTTCGACTTCCGTGAGTCTCGTACTACTGCACTCGCCCCACATCGTTCGAACGTTCCAAAAAAATAGGCTGTCAAAGGCATTAGCTTTTAGAAATTCATAGAATAGGTAATTATATTGTTCCAGTGAATACATACATAAGTTGTCAAAATGATCTGTCGTCCCAGTGTATTAGTGGCAAAGTCCCATTTTGGAAATGTTTCACTTACCCACTTATTCGACGGGGACGGGGCAAACGGAACTTGGACATGGCTTTCCATTCCCAAGTTGCCACATGTAACGCAATCAATTTAATTTTTAATTAATCCATGTAAAAATTAAGTAACGTTGTTTGGTAACACCATCTTGAAGGCTCATTACAGTCTCCAATTTGTGAAATTACGCCAATATGGAAGTTTAATTGACAGCTTAACCGTTAGGTTTTTTGTTGTTTAAAAGACAATTCATTCACGACCTTAAAACCATAGCTCCAGCTGCAATTCACTATATCAGATATGAAACGAAATCAGCTATGTCTGCAGAATATTGTTTTCAAATTCTAAATTGTATAAATTGTAGTTATAAAAGAGTACCGTAAAATTTCTAACGGTCTATAATTTATTAAAACCAAATGGGGTCGTTACATATTGATGACCCGATATAAATCTATATCGGGTCTGGATAGATTTTCATGATTTTGGATTTGGTATATTAGGCTCTGGCCAGAATAGGATAACTATTGAAACATGCGAAAAATTCACAATGAGCTAAAATTCCCAGTGGGTTTGTTCACTTATTTCTGCGTGTATTTCTTTAACATATGAACGGATTTCAGTAAATTTCTTCCACAGGATTGGTCTGTACCCAAACTAACAGGGCAACTATCGAGACATATGAATAATTCACAATGGGGCACAATTATGAAGACAATTCTTTTTCTTATACTTCTTGCTGACTTTCTTGAGCGAATTACAGGATTTCAGTAAGTTGACCCCACCTTATGGCTCCGACCGGAATGACAGTATAACCATTGAAATAAGCAAAAAAATTCACAATGAGCAACAATTCACAATGAGTTCTTTTTTCGCATATTTTTGTTTCTATTTCTTGAATGTCTTTGCGGATTTTTGGAAAAATTTCCTGCCAAATTGGTCCTCTCCCTGAATATCAGAATAACATTGAAAACATTATGAAGATTTGTTTTTCGTATATTTCTTTCTGTATTCCTTGAACGAATAAATAATAAAATTAACAAGATGTTTTCTAAAAACAACAGAAAAAAAAACAAATATCGCACCTTCGGATGAATTCGAAGGTGACGAAAAGGGTCCATTGTCCCTCCAAACTTTTGAATACGTTTCCCTGAAAGTTTTCAGTTTATGGCCATTTTAAGTTTCCTCCCATCTTCCATCAATAATCAATTCGGTGGTTAACAAAAATACACTCCGCACGACTTTTATTGTTATAGATTCCGAGCGAGTATTGAAGGGTTGTCCATACTTCCGCTTTGGATGAAAGTATTCAGATGAAATTCCGCAGATCAAATCTGCTGAGGACATATAATATTAAGAAATTGTTTTTTTGCGTAGACGCATTCGGCTAATGTAGCACGGCAAACATTAAAATACTGCCCTGAAAAGTTATACATTTCGACTAATCAACTTATTTCTCCCTACCCTAAAAATAATTGTGCATACATCTTTTTTTTGCTGGAAATCACATCAAGAAACATTTTCCGGTGCATTCATTTTGTAGTTTTTGGACAACATGTATTCATGCAAATTTCAAGAAAAAAATACTAATGCAAATGAGTGCTTTGTGCATAAATATCTTGCATCAATCCATAATATCTATAGAACGAAACAGCTGCCAGAAAAGGGAATCTTCAACAGTCATATAACGAAACAGATGCCAGAATCCCGAATCTCCAAACTCCATATAACGGACAATATGCCAGAACTGCGAATCCTTACACTTTAGGCTTTGTTTTTAGTGTTTACATGAATTAGACTATCTAGCCGCGAAAATATATACTTCCTACTAATATTTCAGAAAATAAGTTTTTGACTAGATGAATATTTTGAGATTTCAGAGTAAATTGAAACTTCAAATCGTTTTTTCTCTAAACTATGAACTGGAAAATTGATGCCGATATGATACATAGCATTGCAAAATGTTGGCTCATATTTTGAATAATTTACACAAACATCTATGGTCCGTTGGAACACTGGGTAAAAATGGGTTAAGAATTACCGGTTCCAACTTTTGGCTATTTGACTCGCTATGCTCCACAAGGGGTTGATGCAACTTAGTAGTACTCCTAAATATACCATCAATCGGCAAAAAAATTTAATTGTAATGTTCCAATCAATATGCGTCCAAATAATCGAACTGAACTTTCCCGAAATGAAAACCTCTAGACAAAACATTTCCTAAAACCTCAAATACCAGAAATATTCTCCTAAGTAAATAACACTTTGTCCCACATTTGTTCAACGATTTAAACCACTAAAGTGCATAATCGTTCACCACTTTACATTTGTTCCACACGAATTGAACGTATTGTTATTTTCACAACTCCACCCCGTTCTTATTCTTCTACAAAAGTACCAGAAGCAAACACTAACTGAAAGAGAGATTTACGACTACCTTCACTTCCCTCTCACACGCCCTGGGATCAACCCCTCTGCTATTTGTCGGAACAAAACAAGAAAAATTTGCGCAAAATCAATCAATCTGTTCTGTTCATCTTTCCGATTGAACAATGTCCTTCCATTACAGACAGACCTCGATCCCGAAATCGGGTGAGAAGAAAGAATACAAATACTACGGGTTGGGTCGATTTGCGGGCGTAGTGTAGTAGTATGAACACCAACTATTGTGAATACTATATTTAGAGCTCAGATGTTCCATGTCCTGTCGTAAAACGATAAATACACCCGAGCAAAACATGTGTGGTATACGAATCAGACTTGCGGGCGTCTTCATATTACTCGTGTATTGCTGGAACGTATTAGACAACCGACCGCCTGCCTGACTGCTTGCTTTTGCGAGTATACTTCGAAGGACCGCGTCACACTGAGTCCCGATGGCATAAGGTTCTGAGTTTAATGTGATGTCACAATGAAAATTAATATCTTCTATGCGACATATTTTAATGGATCACGTCTTTGTACCATGCCGTGTGTCCTTCTTATGTTCGGAAGACATCTGCCAGTATGTCTGTAAGCGAGTGTTGGGGGTGTCAAATAGTTTCAACCTGGTAATGCCGTGGATACTATTACTCATTTCGATTTACGTGTCGGCGTTGAAAAACGTGCAAATGGTACGCGGTATAATTTTTGGAGACTTCGTGTGTGAAGGGCATTATAAAGAAATGGGCATTTCGTAGGATGGTACTTACAGATATAGTTAGAAACTCTTTAAACCGACATGATATTTTCCAGTGGGTGGATTCGGCGGAGCGGCGTCGAGTTGTCGCATGTTGCATTGATGATGGCATGTACCCCTGAAGTTCAAACCAAATTATATTTCCAAAACAGGTTACTTGCAACAGTCTGTTTCGGAGTGCTTTATTTTTAACATCTATTTTGTTTCAACGACGCAAGCAACGTTAAGCACCACTGCGTCACTACTCGTACTATACAAAAACCACTTGTCATTCTCGAGTATCTTGCAAGGCGCGTATTCTCCATTATCCTCCCACATCCTGGGCGAGACGTAGCAGAATAAAATAGTGTTACTGATTTCTCTGATATTCTCGTACACTCGTCCGTACTATGTGCGAAACGAAAGTTGTAACTGGCAGCTTGCCAATATTCCTCGATTTTGGTACACGGAATATTTTAGGGACGATTCTCATGGAGCATACAGCGAGACCACAACTCGCAGACAACCCAAACCCATCCTTCGGCTAGGAACATCGAAACAGAAGCACAAAAATGGCATCGCATAACAAAAGCGAAAAGCAGAACGTTGTCGTCGTTCGTGCAATTTAGTGGTGGCGAAAAGCGACATCATCTTCTCCTCGGAATCTTCATATCGCATCCTTAAGAAGTCTAGTGTTCTCCTGATGTCTTTCATCACATATACATGTATAAGCAATCAGTCGGCCCCCAAAGAGAAAAACCCATTCCGTATCCTATCATCGCATACACAGTCATCATCCTCATCGCCTACCGCGCCACCATCACAATTTCGCCTGAATGGGCTTTTGTTGTTCGTCGTATGTTCTTTCGCTAGACAGAAATCGTTCAAGACATTTAAGGATATCGATTTTCTGTTGCTTTATTAGATAATGGCTTAGATAGATTGGAGTGATTTTCTTTTTCGTATGACCCAGAATGGAGGAGTGAGCATTTTACTGCTTTCACACGGTGGTGGTATGTTGTTTGGGGAAAAGACAAGAAATTTACTGAATCATGACTAAGAAGTTGAGCTTGAGAGTGGCCTTGCCCGCGATGTCGATGTGGGACGAAATACGAAATGATTCTGCAAGATAGCATATTAGATGGAGATGGAGCATACATATAAGAAGAGTAAAACGAGGATTCACGACTGGATTCCAAATTGTAATGAATGTGCATGAGAGTGTGGTTTTTGAAATCTAGGAAAGTGATTGTGCACTTGAAGAATTCTCAGCGCACAGAATACCATAGAGTATCAGAATGAATGAAATATTACCTATGTGTGTAGTATATTTGATTTGTCGAAGGATATTGAGGGGGAATCATGATTGAAATAGTATACTCATGGGAATACTATGAGCGCGGGTGCTGGCATTGTAAAATTACTGGTTTTTGAACAGAAAGGCAAGCGGACCGTAAATTATGAAGTTAGTGGTTTAAATCTGGTATTTCTGCTGAGTGCTGACTATTCATATGTTGGGAGACCAACTGCAGATGAGTTTGAAATAATTTTGAGAAAATTGTTCAAACGTTGAGCGTTTTCAAAAGTCAACAGCATTGAAGGTAAATGAAGCGTTTAACGTTGAGCATTACCGAATAAATTGTTTGCTGTAAGCTTTCTATAAAATTTATAAAGAAAAAAAATTTTTCCGGCGATTTTCTGGATTTTACATATGCCAAGGCAGTGACATGATGAGCTCACCTCATTGAAAATTGAAGTATTTTACTTCTAGTCTAAAACTGGAGCATTTGTTCTATTACCAAAAAATAATCATTTGAGACTTAAATGTATTTTTCACACAAAAAGGCGAAACTTCGTGGTTAAATAAAATAATAATCACATCACGAGCTGGTTAAAAAAACAATTATTTGCTAAGGAAATGTTATACTTAGCAATCAATAGGTACTTGTCCTCGCCATATCAATTCTGTCGGTCCTGATGAATGAGGGATGTCAAAAACCGGGCGGTTAGACCAAAAACCGTTTTTTTTCGGTTTTTAACCCGGACAGTTGTTCAATATTTCGTTTTTAACCGGAATATGAATTTTCTTACATATTTTAATTTTTAGTCACCTTTCTGTCCGAACTTAATTTATTAGAGCCTAACAGTTTTGGCTCTCACGCGGTTGCTTTGGGCTACATAGATGTTTCCCGATGAACCGGTGCTTTCCAGATCAGCTATCGAAAATTTGGCGGAAAGTAATTGACAAATAGTGGTTACACAAATTTTGGTGCTTAACCTCTTTTCTATGGTCTCTAGATTTTTTTTTTTAAAGTTAGCATCGGAGATCGTTAATGACTCAGATTTGCATTATTATTAAAGTCATATTGATTGAATTGCGTAAAGAAGGCTTTTTGAAATGTTTATCCTGCGGCCTGTTGAAACCACACAAGACAGTGATATTTGACATGCTTCACTAGGAGTTAGGGCAAATCAAGAGAGTTGATGAAGTACAACTAAAACAGGCATGCCAAACGTGTATCAATTTTGTCCGAACAAAGGCGTGGTCAACTAACCACAAATTTTTATGCTCAAACATTGAAGAAGTGGAATTGAAGTCATTGAATTGAAGTATAGTTGAATCCTCTCATATACATTATGACGCATAAGGTTTTTCTGGCACGTCCATCACACCCAAGTGTCGTGGAGTGAAACGGATTGGAGAAATTGACGAGAATCTCTTCTGGTCTCTTCCAATGCAGCGAGATTGCTCCGAGCAGTCAAAGTGGAGAAAGATCTGGAGCCCACGACACATTATGTGCAAGTATTTTCTATTTTCTTCTGATATACATAAGTCCTAAATATCCAAATAGAAAAAATAGAGTAAGGCTAATTTTTGTTGTTTTTGAATCAATAAGTTCCCAAGAATCTACAACTGATTCTGCTAAAAAAAATTTTGATCGGAAAGGTCCCAAAAAGGACAAAAAAGGCTTCACTTTAATCCTTGACCGGAGGTCGGCATGCGGGGTATCAAAGGGGACGTCGAGTGCAATACATATCCGGTGTTTGTTTCCTGTTTCATGGACCCTCAAAGGAATAAAAAACCTAACCTAAAAATGGAAAATTACGGCTTTAGAAAGATACAGATACGGGTAACATAAAAATTTCTAAGTTGAGCCCAATTTTCTCCCTTGAGGGTCCTTGGAACAAGTAACAAATGCCGGATATGGAATTTACTTGACAGCCTCTTTGATATGACACCCCACATGCCCACGTTCGAATAAGGTGTGCAATTAGTGTCCTTTTATGTCCTTTGTCAGAGCTTTCCGATCAACTGTTTTCTTAGCAAATTTAATGGTAAAATCTTCAGCTATTATAGATTCTGGAAAGTGATAAAAGTAGTGACAACTTGAATTATTCTCGTAGTTATGGCTTTTAAAAGATACACGCGAAACGCGAAAATTTTGCATTTAAGCTTGATTTATTCCGTTGAAGGTCCTGGAAACAGGAAAAAAACACCGGATATGTAATGTACTCGACATCCACTTTGATATGATAGCCGGCATGCCTACCTCCGGTCAAGGATTAAAGAGTATCCTTTTTTGTCCTTTTTGGGACCTTTCCGATCAAAGTTTTTTTTTAGCAAAATCAGTTGTAGATTCCTGGGAGCCCACTGATTCAAAAACAACAAAAATTAGCCTTACTCTATTTTTTTCTATTTGAAATGCTAATATGACTGCACTATTAGGCTACCCACTTAGCCAGACGACCGACGTCAAAGTTGTTCAAAATCGGTATTGCAACTATCTTCTCGCTGTTCGTGCTTTGCACGATTATAGGGTTTGATCAACTGATGAGGAACATCAAGACGGTAGACAATTTCAGTGTTCACTATTTCCTCGTGTTTGACTCGTATGCTATTTCGTTGAGGACGGCTCCACGTGCTTATATTCCAAAAGGCAGACAAAAATTGGGGCCAACATGGTGGCATATATGAGATCAAAGTGGTTAAAGGAAAACAAGTAGTAGATCAACAAAAATGGGGTTAGCTCCATATTCTTTAAACATATGCATACGGAAAGAGTCAAATTTATTTCCAGACTTCTATAATACCCCAGGAAAATTAGCATTTCACTTCTGAAAAATTAGAGGAAAGCTGAATTGCATGAACCTTCCTTTCGAGGTCCCAAACAAGACCCCAGAAACATTTTTTTCTGAATATTTCGATAACGGTAATAAATACTAAAAAGTGGGGTTTGGAAAATTTATAGCTCTTGTGTTTTGTCAATAAATTGTGAAAAAAATGGGATTCGAGCACTCCTAACGGGGCCAGGGGGTCAAACGGTGTTTTTAGCAAGAAAAATCTTTATAACGGTATCTCTGGCTAAACAAAAGGTATGGCGAATTCGAAGACAATTACTTTTTATACTTTTTTCTGTCTTTCTTGAGCGAATTACAGGATTTCAGTAAGTTGACCCCACCTTATTGGTCTACACAAGGCTCCGACCAGAATGGCAGTATATCATTGAAATAAGCAGAAAATTCACAATGAGCAACAATTCACAATGAGTTCTTTTTTCGCATATTTTTGTTTCTAATTCTTGAACGTCTTTGCAGATTTTTGGAAAATTTTCCTGCCGAATTGGTGCGCTCCCTGAATATCAGAGTAACATTGAAAAACGCGAAAAAATGTATAATGAGAAAAATTATAAAGATTCGTTTTTCGTATATTTCTTTCTGTATTCCTTGAACGAATTGCCAGATTTCAGTCAATTGATTCCAGCGGATTGGTCTACACCTCCTTCTGCTTTGAATATTGAATTTAGTATCTTTCAAATTTACAATTCGTTTTGTAAATTTGCGAGCAGAGCGAGCTCAAGATGGGCTTGACAGCTTGTATAACTATAACAGTAATCTTCTCTAAAAAGTGTTATATGACGGATTTGTAGCTTATATAACACCTAAATTAATATCAGAAATTTCAGATCGATACATACGGTCCTGAGGGGGCTATGAGCGTTCAAACCATAGAGTAATGGCATTTTTTAGATAATTTCGTTAATATTTATTTAAAATAAAATGATGTGAGGAAGAGACAATCGTAAGATTATGCGCCAATTTTCAAAAGAATCGTGCTAGCACCTCACTTTAGCAGAAGTTGGAGCAAATTGAAATTAAAAACTGATTTGTTTTAGGATTAAATCACAAATATTTGAATTTGAACCTTAGTAAAAACCAAACCACTTAATCGATTTTAGTGCGGTTAGTTTTTTTGTTTATGTAAATTAGTTGGCTATGATGATCATCTTATCTCGCTATTCTTGCTAGTATAGTTTTGGAGATATTAAGGTTTAAGTCGTGTAAGAAAATTAAAGTTTCAAATATCTTCAAATGATCATCAGATGTTTGGCCCCCATAGCTTCCTTAGGTGCCTACCCATCGAAGGGGACTATTGGCTATTTGTTTAAAGCCCCAGAAAGTACAAACTCGTCACAGAAATATTCACTAAAGCCCCAAAAAATCCCGTTTTAAGCCCCCGTAGTTAAGTATGCTATGGGTGGGTATGGGTGAACGTATTTATAAGAAATTTGGCCACTTTCTTCAAAACCGTATGGGCTATTCGCCATACAAAATTTTTTAGCTAAAGTTTCCGTTATAAAGATTTTTCTGAAACCTTGCTAAAAATACCGTTATACCCCCTGGCACCGTTAGGAGTGATCGAATCAAAATCAGTTGACATTTTATCCACAAACCACAAGGGCTATAAATTTGCCACATACCACACTTGTTAGTACATATAGGTATTATCGCTATCGAGATATTCAGAAAAAAACTGTTTTTAAGAGTCTTTGACCATCTCTAGCACCGCTAGCGTCATTCGTATAGATGGGAACTTTTGGGATCTTGTGTAGGACCTCGAAAGGCTCATGCGCTCCCCTAATTTTTCGCCCAACTTTTTGTACAAATTGCCTGGGGTATGAGCATTTGAACAAAATTTCATTTTAAATTCCAACAACAACCCCGTAAATTTATTAGTACAAATTTGGAGATTTTTCGTCCAATTTCACTGGTGAGTATGACGCGATTGGCTTTGGATTGAGAATTTCCGCTGCAAATCGCAGAGTATCTTTTTAAACAGATAGGTACACAGAAAATCATTCTAAGCATATGTGACAACAAGTTTCAGAATAACGATCAACAGACAAGCTTGCGAAAATTGCATGCCGATAACTCAGATACATCTAAGAGACAGACTATCGTTTTCGGGGATATCCAAGCAAGCAATTTTCCAGAAACTGACGCATAAACGCGCCGGACTGTGATTTCTCATATTATTTCCAGCAAAAAAACATACCCCCGATTCTTAACCCTTTAGCTGCCACAGGCATTTGAAGATTTTTGAAAAAGCATTTTCTTGCACTATTTAAAGCTCAATATCTCGAAAGCTAGACCAGGTAGAATAGCGAAATAAGATGATTATTACAGCCAACAAATTTACTTAAAAAATAAAACTAACCACACTAAAATCAGATAAGAGGTTTGGTTTTTTACAGAGCTTCAAAGTCAAATTTTTGTGATTTGACCCAAAAACAATCTATTTTTTCATCTCAATTTTCTCCAACTTCTGCCAAGAATTTGTATGATTTTTTTAAAAATTGGTGCATAGTCTCACGATCATATCTTTCTTACATCATTTTATTTTAGCTCCATTATTTCTAACAGTTTTAATACCTTAAGTGCAGAAAACTAGGGTTAATTTTGGCTCGATTTCGACATAATTTGAATAGATTTTACCAAATAGCAGATCTTTAGGGGCAGTCTGAATTGAATTGTATTGAATTCGAGCTAAAATCAACCCTAGTTTTCTACACTTAACGTATGAAAACTGTTAGAAAAAATGGAGCTAGAATTAAATAATGTAAGAAAGATGTGATTGTAACACTATACGCCAATTTTTAAAAGAATCGTAGAAGCAGCTCTCCTTGGCAAAAGTTGGAGTAAATTGAGATGAAAAAATAAATTGCTTTTGGGTCAAATCACACAGATTTGGCTTTGAAGCTATGTAAAAACCCAGCTTCATATCCGATTTAGTGTGGTTTAGAAAATAATTTTTTCAAAAATCTTCAAATGCCTGTGGCAGCTAAAGGGTTAAGAATTGGGGGCTGTTCTGTAGAACTTTTTTGCTGGAAATCACATTAGGAATCAGAATCCGGTGCGTTTATGCGACAGTTTGCGGAGACCCTGTATATCAGCATAAATGCGAGGAAATACTTGCAAATAATTTGCCCGTCGGCTCTTAGACTAAGATATTTGCCGCCGCATGATGTGTGATTTCGGTCTCACAATCGCAAAATTATACATCAAAGCGCCGATCTATTGGGTGACGACTAGGGATGTCAAAAACCGGACGGTTAGTCCGAAAACCGGTACTTTCAAAACGGTTAACCGGTTTTTTTCGGTTTTTTCTTCCTCCCGGTTTTAACCCGGACGGTTGTTTGCCCATCCGGTTAAAACCGAAATTTTTTTTTTCCAAATTCATAAAATTTTTATATTTTCTTGATTTGTCAGTCTGTAATTCTATTGCTTGTCTTCTATGAAAAATTTTGTATTTCCGAACACTCTCCTTGGTGCTATTATTCCAAGAACCATCGCTTCGTCAAACTACCGCTCCTTGCATTTTTCCTTTCCAAGGCAGATATTGTTTACGTTGCGTGTCACACGTGTATCTTTTGTGCGTCGTGAATGTATATGTGTATCAGATCAGTGCATTTAGAGTTCATTATAGGGAGACGAATCGGCAGTTGCTACGACGTCCGCGTCCACATCGATATCCTCCGCGTCCACTTCGACATCCGTCGTGTCCACAAAGCCTTCAACATCGACATCATAGTGCAGTCATAAGCATTTCAAATAGAAAAAAATAGAGTAAGGTTAATTTTTGTGGTTTTTGAATCAGTGGGCTCGCAGGAAACTCATTTTGCTAAAAAAAATTTTGATCGGAAAGGTCCCAAAAAGGACAAAAATGGATACTCTTTAATCCTTGACCGGAGGTCGGCATGTGGGGTATCAAATCAAAGGGGACGTCAAGTACATTACATATCCGGTGTTTGTTCCATGTTTCAAGGACCCTCAACGGAATAAATCGAGATTAAATGGAGAATTATTGTGTTTCCCGTGTATCTTTCCGAAGCCCTAATTACGAGAGTAATTCAAATTGTCACTACGTTTCTCATTTTTCCGAATCTATAATAGCTAAAGATTCTACCATTAAATTTGCTAAGAAAAAAAAATGATCGGAAAACTCTCAAAAAGGACACTAATTACAAACCTTGATCGAACGTGGGCATGTGGGGTGTCATATCAAAGAGGGCGTCGAGTACATTTCATATCTGGCGTTTATTACTTGTTTCAAGGACCCTCACAGGAGAAAATTAGGATCCAATGGAAAATTTTCATGTTATGTATCTTTCCAAAGCCGTAATTTTTCATTTTGGCCCGAATTTTTCCATTAAGTGTCCTTGAAACAGCAAACAAACACCGGATATGCAATGCACTCGACGTCCTCTTTAACATGACACCCCGCATGCTCACTTTCAATCAAGGTTTGTAATTAGTGTCCTTTAATGTCCTTTTTCAGAGCTTTCCGATATTTTTTTTAGCAAATTTAATGGTAGAATCTTAACCTATCATAGATTCGCAAAAGTGAGAAACGTAGTGACAACTTGGATTATTCTCGTAGTTATGGCTTTGGAAGATACACGGAAAATACAATAATTTTCGGTTTCATCTCGATTTATTCCGTTGAGGGTCCTTGAAACAGGAAACAAACACCGTAATGTACTCGACGTCCCCTTTGATTTGATACCCCACATGCTGACCTCCGGCCAAGGATTAAAGAGTATCCTTTTTTGTCCTTTTTGGGACATTTCCGATCAAAATTTTTTTTAGCAAAATGAGTTTTAGATTCATGGGAGCTCGTTGATTCAAAAACCACAAAAACTAGCCTTGCTCTATTTTTTTTCTATTTGGAAATCAAAATATCCCATTTCAGGGGATATTTTGACTGCACTATATACATTGTCTACCAATAAAACTTAGTTAACTAATTTTGAAACATTATGAATACTTCTGACAATATTATTTGATTATCTTTTTAGTTCAACATGTTTCTCTTTTAGGGCTCCATTACACAGTCATATTTCTATACGAACATCAGCTTAACGAGTGTGTATGCATTATTTTGCTAAAATTCTAAGCAGTTCAATGAAAAACCGGTTAACCGAAAACCGGTACTTTGAGCCCGGTTAAAACCGGACGGTCTAACCGGCTTTGAAAAAAAAATGAAAAAACCGAAAACCGGGTTATGGGCCGGTTTTTGCTGACGACACTTTTGGGTGTAAGCTAATAATATAGTGAAAAATTTGAAAGAGAAATAACCATTAAGATTGGAATCTCTCTTTTATTAAAAAAAAATATGCCATTACTAAACTTTTGCACTCGTTGTAGGAAGTTGCCCTAAAATCTTTCAGCAGATCCACTTTAACTTCCATTCGATACTGACGACGGTCATCATGGAAGGCGAAGGAAATCCGCCCGGTTAACATTCCATTTCTGGGTTAAATGCGATTTAGTTACAATGGCGTAGATAACTTTTCGGAGGGGTAGGGGAAAATACTCCGATCCAAATTTCATCACTTCCAGAATTTTAGGCTGCTGACAAAATAAAAAAAAAAATCGGGTGATTTTGACGTTGCCCGAATTTTTTCTTGGCTTACAAGAAGTACATAATCGGAGTCGCAAAAAGCATTTCATTTACTAAAAACCTAAAAAAAAAAGAAAAAAAGGATTCCCAAAGAAGACGTGTATTTGGCAAGGGGATCACAGGGAAGCGCATTACGCACCATGCCCCACAGGGGGTTACGGTACAGAGGAGAAAAACCCTGACAAAGTTAGTTTCTTTCAGGTTATTTTCCTACAGAAATTCGCAGTGAAAGAGCTTGATCAATATACTTATATCGAATTTGGCATTTTCACGTTGAAAATGCATTCGGACAAGGGGGAAATTATTTTTTTAGTTATTTTTAAGTTGATTTAGGACGTAAAACGCCTTTGCAGCAATTTTCGAAGCTAAAATTCTAAATTCACCACGGTTTTTATTCATTTACCGTTTCATTTTCATTCCGCTCGAACTCTATCCGGGGCTTTACCTAATTAAAATTGTCAGCTTTTCTAGTTCCATTAAGTAAGGCTACTAAACGAAGCTTATTATACAAATTGGCTACATCAATAGTAACAAGCCAGCAAAAACATCCAAACAAATCTTTTCATTGTTCTCAGTTGAACCACCTACAAAACCATCTTCTTGTTCGCGAGTCCTTTTCCAACTCTTCCCACCTCCTGCACCCTCAACATCATCATTATCTTAACCTGATTGGTAAACCGAACAAACTTTTTTTTTTGCATCTCACCCAGTGAAAATATTTGAAAAACTTTTCGTAGTAAATCAACTGTTACGGTTAATCAAGTCACAAGTTCCAGGTGGTACAAAAGTACCGACGAAGACAGCTTTTTCGCGGGAAATACCAATAGGACACGGGCAGTCCAAGAAAAAAAAAACAAGCAAGGAAGTTGGGTGCACGGTATACGACAAGAAAGAATAAATATTGGCAGAATCTTGAAAACTTCACTAGTAGAATGCGCCTGGCGGCATTCGTCTGCACGAACTACGAAGAAGGACTCGCGGTGGATCTTGACTGGGTTGGGTGATGGTTACATATTTCCGCTATACCAATCTCGTCGTCCTAGGGACGAAACACTTTACTGCGCTGATAATACGAGTATTTGCCCGCGTGTTTACCGAAAACTTCTTATCTAAAGTTTTTGCCAAGTTTGCGTTATGTGAAATTGAAAATGTATTGGAGCCCCCGGGGAGAGTGAAGGAGATTGTCTGGTCAACGTATATTGTGAACATCCGTTTATCTCGTACTTTCTTCCTAAGAGAAGTTTTAATAAAAATATTAAATCGGAGAAGTGGAATTTTTTAATTTGTAAATTGAAGTAGTTGAAGGAGGATGAATTGAATTGCTGGATGTATTTTTATTTATGTTTGAATTTTGAGATGCATTTTATTCTCCAAACAGTTAAGTATCTGGGGAAGGATCTACTCATCATATTCTGTCCATCGAATGATATAGTTTTGAATAGTTTCTTTTAAAAGTGGTTTCCAGTAAATGTAATTTATAAATTCCATACAGTTGGAGAATTTGTTGCAATTATTTTTATATGATTTCACTTTCCACTAGATTTAATAACTAGTCGCGCTAAAATTATCCTATTGACCCTAATCCGCCAGAGATATTATCCTCTCGTCACTCGACGCAGTCGAGTCGTGTTGTTCGCTTTTCACTGCTCCCTCATGTCCTTCGATTAGCTGCGGTATAAAACAATTTCTTAGCAACACTCCGCACTCAAGCTTAAGAATGTCTTGACCTGATTGTCGTCGGTCGGTCCGTGTCCGTATAACACAAAAGTTGTTGCAAAATACGTTTGCTCGGGAAATTTGATACATTTCAGTCCATTCGTAGTATGCATGTCATGTATCACACGAGTAGGTACGTTATACACACGTAATACGTGCTAAGCTGATACGAAATGAGGCAGTCAAATGCCATTAATCGAATTAGCCTCCCCGGGACGGTGGGGTGGGGCGTTCAACAAAGGCGAGGAATTGTGTCAGAAATGGACGAAAAGATTTTGCCATAATTGCATCCGTACAAGTTATGAAAAGAATGTAGCGTGATTCGTGAATTTTATTTTTTGTTTTGTAAATCAGATTTCGATAGATCAGGTGATATGTTTTATTCAAGAAGGCTAATAATGTTGTTTTCCTCTCCTTACAGGTGTGTGGTAATGCGCTTAGGGGGCGCCCAAAGTGGCGGCGGAGACCCCCTAACAATGAGCGCTGCCGGCAACGATTATGCAGAACTATGCGACCTAGGACCATCCCGATGGAGTTCACGTGGCTATCATCCGCCGCACAGTTCATTGATCGGTGGTGGTGGCGGTGGTGGTTTACAACCCGGTTCTATCGGCCCTGGTGGAGGTCATTTGCGATCCAACAGTTTCGAGGCCGAAGACATTGTTGTGCCTGTTGTTGGCGGTGCCGGTCTAGGATCAACGTCGGGCGTAATGATGAGCGGTGGTGCCGGTACGGGTGCCAGTGGCGTAGGTGGAACGAATCCGTACGGAGTGAGTTCGCGTATCGGAAACAGTACGAGTTCATTACGTGGCCGTTCCGGACTATATTATTCACCGCCCGGCACGTCATATACGATAGTGGAGCGTCCGCATTCGCCGCACTATTACTACAATACGGCCGGTGTTGCGTCCAAAGGTGGTTCGTTACCGAGTCGCGGAACCTATTTAAGTTCGTCGTCGTCCAGTCATATACCGGGCGCATTGGGATCGGGATCGGCCGGTCTATCGGGTACGGGCAGTGGTTTAGGTGCCGGGTCGAATGTGTCGTCGCGTCACAATGGCAAAAAACGGCCAATCTCTCCCGAACAGGTGCTAAGAATGTTTGGTTCGACAACATCCGCGTCAGTTCCTACGAGTTACCATTATAGTAATGGGACACGCGATCGGGGTCGTCGTAGTCCAGCAAGCAGTCCCCCATCGACAACACATCAAGTAAGTATTGTCGAATTAATATTAACAATTGAATATTTTATATTTAACTATTTAATATTTCATTGGGGTTAAAGGAACATTTAAGGGAGTATTTTTATATTCATATTTAAGGGTTTCCACAAAGCCTTCCTTATTCATTAAGATACTTATCTAGCAACCTTTTATAAATTCATGTATTCGTTAAAATATCACACTTTGAATTTTTCTTTTAAATTTTGAATTTATAACTATACTTAATATTTTTGTATACATATACGTATTTCATTATTTGTCACTTTCAATATCTGTGGCCAACAAGTAGGTAAATCGTTTTTCTAAATTAGGCAAACGCCCTAATAAGTGATTTCTATGAATACGAAGCTCCCCTAAGGACGCCTTTATATTAAAGAAACCCTTTTTCCTTTAGGAAATATTTACTCCACTATGAGTCCCGAGTATGGAAACTATTATAAGAACTTTAAAAAATAGACTAAATACTGGCGAGGCGATAAAGCAATAAAAATCGTGTAGTTGTGTAATATAGCGAGCTTTGCAATTTGATGCATAATTAATTTGAAAAAAATTAGAATCTCCAACATGGGCCGGGTGAAAAATTATGGTTTAAAATGTATACAAAAGTTAAACTGCCGTTTCAACTACGAATTATCCTTATAGCTGGTTCACATTGTTTTTCGAGGAAAGCATTTAAACATCAATTGAAGAAAATATAATAATCATCATCATATCAGAACTAAAAAAAAAATTTTATCAGCCTCTTACAAGAACAAAAATGTCTCGGAAAATATTAATTCGCGAACCCGTCGAGACTGGAAATTTATGTCGTTCACAGCACGGACGAAGACTACATATTTAACATTCTGTACCTTTGTGAAAATTACCGGACAATTTTAAGCGGAAAAAATTTCATTCTCCAATCCGGTGTCTTGTCTCCCTTGTTGGTTTCACCTTAAATCTTCTAATAAATAAAAAATATTTATAGAAATTGTCACAAGTAAAATTCAAATCCTTTCATAGAAAAACACTGCCAGCCATCTTTGATCATAGTTTCAATTGTTCATGTGCGCCGAACTAATCGATAATTGTCCGCGCTTCCTTCTTTTTAATTATTTGACGACTTAAATTGTAGTGAGCATTGAAATTTGTAAATAGAGCTCGTTCGATTGTAAATAATCCAGGTTTCCATGGTGATCTGCAGTTTAAAATTGTTCAACCAATCAGCAATCATTTCGCTCAATTGTAAACAAGTTAAACGTACATTTTTTAAATTTTAAAAGTTGGGGGTCGGTATTGGGTGCCATTGGTCAGAGCCACTTAGTTTGCACGGCTCAACTTGTATTTTTTTACAGTTATGGCGTGCTTTAAAACAGTAAAAAAGGCGAACACTTACATCAAGAGACAAAATTGATGCCAATACGTGACCACAATCTCCTACTCTCAAAAGAGTATCTTGTTGGTTGCTACCGTGAGGATCATCCCAACCATAGTTTCATGGACCGAATTCCTCCAGCACATGTCAGGCGTGGTTTACGAGACCTAGAGAGAGAGGTCCAGGGATACAAGCGGGATACTTACGATGAAGATGCATACCGAGCTGCCATCGCAGAGATTCAAACTGCAGAAGTGAGTCGGTCTATCGCGAGTTTAGGTGCGAATAGAGTCCTCTCAGTGCGTCCACCACCTATTTCGCCTGAGGAGATTAGGCTCCCGAGAGCCACCAGAGTGACATTAGCTCTACTTCGGTCGGGCTTTTGTTCGCGCCTCAATTCGTACCTTTCTCGCATAAACCCGGACATCCAAAACATTTGTCCAAACTGCGCTGGCGCTCCTCACGATGTGGGTTGTTTGTTTCAATGCCCAACTGCGCCCACTGACATAACTCCTATCTCACTGTGGGAAAACCCTATCGCAGCAGCCATGTGTTTGTCCCTTGACATCACGGACGAAAACATCGCTGAACTATAACTCGAGTCTACATAGATGCACAACGGTTCCACACCTTTCTGCACCGCTAAAAGAAGAAGAACAAAAGTCGTCCTTTCTCAGGAACGCCATTGTTTTTGGGCCTGAAACTCATATATTCTCTCGCTCTCTCTCTCTAATAGAGACTTTTCCTTTGACACCAATTTCAATGCAAAAGTGCCCATCCTCCTTTGTTTCAAAAAATTAAATTCATTCATTAGCCAAAATATTGTATGGGAAAATTCGACGTTAGACTAAAAAATAAATTAGATTTTTTTTTCAGTTTAGACCTTTTTATAAAGCTTCATAACTCTTGCAAAAATGCAAATTCAGCCGTGACATTTTGTGTGAGTATTCACATTAAGTTCAAGATATTTTTTCTGAAAATTGAGTCGCTCCGATCAAGGACTCGCATTATCCTCCCATTTGAATTTGGCATAATGACTGAATGTCCATTACTGCTCCCAAAATTGGAGCAGAAACCTACATTTTTGTTTATTGCCATTCGAGGGCACCATTACACCACCCACCCAAAATCAGCTTAATCGAATCAAAACTAAGGGTACCTGCCATACGAATTAAGTGACCCATCAGGAATTTGTTCTACGCAGAACTCATTTTATAAATGGACGAGTACTGTAGAACAAAGTTGTATTGGGTCACTTTGTATGGAAGGAAGTTATTTTACTTTGTTTTTGTTGTATGCGCGAAATACACTTTGCAAATTTATTCGCCTAAGTCCAGTACTTAAACCTTTTTGTATTATAGAGTCGCGTACGGTGCATGTACTGCAGCAACTTAGAGTTTGTGTATTTTGGTTGAATTAGATATCCCGCGTCAGCATCGGCAGAGGCATCGGCATCAGCAGAAAAATTTCAATTTAGAACACACGCATTTGCCTTTGATGACCCACAATGACAGCAGCGGTAGAAGCAGAAAAATGTTTTTTTCTGCTGATGCCGATGCCTCTGCCGATGCTAATGCTGACGCATCCAATCTATTTCAACTATTATATTAGCAAAGAATATGGATTGCGGCTATTGTATTTGGTACAATTAAAGCGCTAGGCAGGATGAACGAACTAGGATTTGAAGTGAAACGATTGGGATGAGATTCAATGATGAACTGATTTATTAAATTTATGTTCAGATTTCAAAATAATTTATAAAGGCCATATTAACAGTATGGAACTATTTTAACCCTAATTTACTAACAATACGTAAAATTGACGTGTTCGCTCACATTATACTGTGTATAAGCTGTTCCACGAGTCTGGTTGACTACTCACTGCAGCAGTGCTTTCCTCAGTTAGTTGTTGTATGTCCATATCAGTGGCAGCATCCTATCTGTGGTCTATGGCGGTAAGCTTACCAATGTTCTAGATGCTACTACCTATTTGACGTGTAAATAGTAATACCAATAGAAAATATCATGTAATTTATACGTCTTGTTAGTAATATAAGCGCATGTTCCGAGGGCATATTTTGGTCAAATAATAATTTTTGTCTGTGGTACTGAAAGATGATATGCTCGGTAAAATATGTAAACTGGGAATGCGATTGTAGGAAAATATGAACACGTCAAAATTACGTGTTGTTAGTAATAACGCCCTAAACGGTCATGTTAGTATTCCAGGGTTAAAAGTTGGAAATTTATGAATTCAGCTGTTGAGAGGCATTGCCAGATATATAAAAATTAGAATGAATGAAAAATAAAACGTGAAATTAATGAAATTGGAAATTAGTGATGAAATTCAAAATATGCAATTAAATTAAATAAAAATGGCCAAAATATAAAAATGATGATAATGATGATGACGCTTAAACAGTACCCTTAGTTTTTATCCGATTGAGCTGATTTTTTGTGGGTGCCCTCCATAGGCAATATACTAAAATTTAGCTTTCTGCTCAAATGTTGGGGGAGTTATGAACATGCCGTTTTGCCAAATTCAAATGAGGGTTCTTAATCGGTGCGACTCAATTTTCAGCAAAAATCATCTTCAACTTAATGTGAATAATCACACAAAATTTCACGGCTGAACTTGTATTTGTTCAAGAGCTATGGAGCTTTTTAAAAAGGTCTAATATGAAAAATTCTAATCTATTTTTTAGTCTAGCGCCTAATTTTCCGATAAAATCGTAATGTGTTACATATCATTGCAAAGGAAATTTTATGTAGATTTTTTTTGTATGTCTTACCGTTTTTAAAATAATCACTAAAATCCCAAAAAAGACCCCCCTTTCCCCTTTCTTTCAAGGTTGCGGACCCCCAATCGATGGGGACTTTTTTCCCATAATCAGGGGGCCATTCCCAACCATCCTGCAAAAATTCAGAAATGTTTGTTTTTTTGCCGTTTGGTGTAGCATATTTTGGGTTATTTTTCTTCGGCGTTGTGAACGACCTATTTTCATACAATAGTGGCCATCCTCCTCCGCTTCAAGTTGTGATGCCTTGCCCGGCACTCAATCCAATGCAACAAGGCTAAATTGGCAACAAGCAGGCGCACATACCGCGTGGTATTGCTTTGCATGGGCCAGCGGAGAAAGATATACTTATGAAGTCAATACATGCACGAAAACCTGCTCTGGCTGAGAATTTCAACTCTCTTCAACTGTGTCGCAAAAGCCATTACGTGTGTCTGTTCGGTTGTATTTTTGAGATCAGGGGCAGATCAAACGACTGGGCAAAAAAAAGTGCAACCAATTTTGAATGAGCTTTGGACATAAATGTATGATCTGTATTATGGTTTAATTGTTGTTCAATGTTTTTAAACGGAGTTTGGTTAAACCGACAAACCATAAACCGTCATTTTTTATCGCTCATTGCGATTAAAAAAAAAAATACATTCGGAAAAAGCCCGTTGCTAATGCCAAATATTGTTTTTTTTTTTAATCTTAAATTGTTGCCTATCTACAAATTTTAATGATAGCGCTTAAAATTTTAACTACAGTTAACTAGACGGTGGTTTTAACCATGATTGTAAATTTACAATTTCAACTGTCTTTTATCAAATTTCAATCGAAATGACATATTTTTGAAAAGAAATGTCAATGGAGCCAACTTAGAGTTTCGGCTCCTCTAGCTTAACTTCAGTTTTATAGGTTTATGTACAAAATCTACGCGGTTGGATTTAAATTAATAGACTGCACATATAGACGATGTTATTGTTCCATTTATGAAAGATAAAGATGATGTAATCTTAAATGTACGTGTTTGTAGAGACGAGTCATGTGATGCACGCCCAGCGATCGTAGTTCTGCATCGATCCATTTTTCCATATTTTTGAATGGTGCTACTTTCCTTGCATCGACTCTGACCAAAAGGAACATATATGTATAGAAAATATACGCATATAGCGCTCAGAACCGGTGGTTAAACTGCGATCACCGCATAAGTCGTTTCTACGAACACAAACCTTAAGACTAAGCTTAAACTAGTCATCTTGTAGCCCCGGCCTTAATCTTACAAAAGACTTATATCAGAAATGTTAGAGAGCAGAGTTTGATAAAATATACTCATTTTCAGGTGATACCTACATAATCCCGACAAAAAAATCCCACCCGTTTATTATCCCGCTTTTTACAAAAAAATCCCGCTTTATATTTTCCCGACATTTCCAAATCCCGCCATTTAAATTTCCCGATATTATAAAATACCGTCATTACAAAATCCCCCTAGTGGATAGTGAAATAATCTCGTCAAAATACCAACAACAATTATTTTTATTACTGACAAAAATAATTAATAGTTATGTTAAGTTATTCCCAACAGTTAATGCGAAACTTTCTGTGGTAAGAGTCGGAGTATTTGTTTTTTTCTTCGATACAAGAGGACAATTTGATCCCTCATAGAACAAGACTGTCACACAGGAGATACGGAGATACCGAAAGATCAGACCACCTATTTTTCCAATTAAGTTACCTCGCCCGTGCGTCTCCGAGACTGAAATATTCCCATGTGGGGAGACCCATTATTTTAACGGTAATCATGGTTGCGGATGCGGTCTTAAATATCCCGTCAGAGATGGTAGTTTTCTTTCATAATTCGTGCGCGCGATTTTTGAAAGAATACTTACCTTCTATGAAGGGATATTGAAAAGCGCCATTTTTAATTAGCGGGTTAGTGATATAGCGGGATTTTTATTTGGCATATCAATTTAGCGGGATTTGTAACTGACGGGATTTAAAAAAACGGGAATTTGAGGGACGGGATATCGTACCTAACCCCATTTTCAACGCTTTCAGCCTTTAATTGTAATTGTTCAAGTACTGTAACAGTAAATCTTAATATATGTTAATTTTTTTTGTACTATAACGACAAAAAAATGCTCTGTCAATTGCAGCCCAACCCGAATCGTAACTGTTTTAGTTTTAAGAAAAATCTAAACTTTAGAGAGGCAAGATTGTCAATTCACCAAAGTTCGAAAAACTGTACTGCACAAAAAAATGCACCAGGGCTTCGCGGCTAATAATTTTAGAGTTTGCGCATGTTGTCTAGATAGCATAACAGTATCAAATTTACTTCATTATTCCTAATTCTGGTCAGAATATTTTTCAAATACCCATATGGAATCTAGACTTTTTAACTAAATAATTGCAACCCTCTCAATGCAAAAAGGTAGATAGATATCTGTTCAATTTAAGTTTAAAAAAAAAATAATGACGGTATTTAACCAATGATCTCTCGGTTGCTCAAAGAAGGTCATATTTCTTTTAAAACTAAAGCAAAGATTTTTCGGGTTGGGCTGCAATTGATTGAGTAAAAAGAAAATTTCAAAAATATTAAGTTTAACAGTGACAGTACATGAACAATTAAAACAAGACGTTCATTTTTTCGACTTTTCTTGATTGGGTATAACTGTAAAAATAGGCGGCTGAAATTTTTTCGATATTTTTGTTTTAGTAACGGGCACTATTATCCACTTTCGACTTGTCGTTGACTTAAGTTATTTTTATATATTTTGGTCTTTATTTTTTTTGTTTTTGTTTTTTTTTTTGTAGTTTAGTCCTTATTCTATTTTGTTGTGGCTTTTAATATTTTAAAAAAGATTTAAAAAACTAAATAATAAAATAATGCTTCGGTGTAGTTTTGTGTTGCCTCGATAGCAGAACCCAAATGAAAAAACCCAAAATTGTAGTGAAACCGATATATTTCGGGCTATCAACAGCCCATCTTCAGGGTTTAGTTTTCTAATTAGTGGTTTTCAAAAATGATGGACAAATTACATGATGGTGATTTTTTTTTTTTCACCATCATGTAATTTGTCCATCATTTTTGAAAACCACTAATTAGAAAACTAAACCCTGAAGATGGGCTGTTGATAGCCCGAAATATATCGGTTTCACTACAATTTTGGGTTTTTTCATTTGGGTTCTGCTATCGAGGCAACACAAAACTACACCGAAGAATAGCAACGTTCCCGGCAAAACAAAACCGTTGTCTAACAACAACATTCATCAAGAAATAAAATAATGTTTTACCGCGATTGGTCTTAGGAGTGTCAATGCAAATACACAAGGGGTTGGGCGACGAAAGTTTGAATTTAATCAACAGGACCAACCATCCTTTAAAACATATCAAAAAATATACTTAACCTTATGCAACAAATTGTAACTGAGTAGACCCTATTTCTTAGACTATCTGGATTTGTTTAGTAGTTAATCATGTATCGCCAACTGTCAACTAAGGTTACAAGTCGAGAAAGAAAGCACTAAATTGGCTGATGAATCCAAGAATTTTTTTTTATAAATAAAAAAAAAACATTGAAGAATGTAAATATTACTAGAAAACGCTATAAAGAAATTCCTTTCCTACTCCCAGCCGGTTATTTGTAGAATAGGTGTCGACTCTGAGCCTCTAATAAAAGTGGTCTCGCCTTCCTTCACTTCTGACCATGGCCATGAGTGGGCTTTACTTGGTTCTTATACTAAATGAGCAAAAATCATCGGTTCGCCCAATCTATCCTACAGTTGGAATTGTAGGATAGTAGGAGAGGCAATCCAGATAAAATAATTTCCATCTTGAAAGAATCCTCATAGGGAGCAATTATACGACAGCACGCTGTCAGATTTTTTTGAGGTACACTTTGGAGTGAGCCAAGACTGGTTTTTCTTCATTAATACTCCTTGGTGCGACAAGTCATTATTGCACTATTAGGCCGCAGGTGTGACGCCTTTTTTATCGAAAGCAAGCTCTTCCGAGCTATTTGTTCGCACAAATGAGACTGTTCTCACCCTAGGGCAGGCATGTCAAACTCGCGGCTCGCGGGCCACATGCGGCCCACTTCGCAGTTTTGTGCGGCCCGCGGGCAAGTAAAGGAAGCACAATATGTATCAGCACAAATGCGTAAAAATAAAAATGTGAGGCGTTAAACTCAAGTCTAAGAAATTCACTTAAACTTGTCAAGAGTCGGTAGCTAATGCAGCTTAAACTATGTATTTTGGAAATCTTCCTCTATGTTCTATACACAAATTTCTGAGTGATATTTGAGGCGCATTTGCGGTCGCGTTTTTTTTTAGCAGAGAATCATTAGGCCCCTTCATGAAATTGATTTGTCCCGAAATGCTTTACCGAACCTTATAATTATCTGCCACTGTTTGGATTGAGATTTATTTGAAGAAGTAGTTGTTGTATTTGGCGACGAAATTTCGTAAACATAACAATTTCAGCCTATTTTCCGATTTTTTTGCTCTTTTGCTCATTAAGATTGACACATCTTTGTTTTACAACAAATCAGAAATCAATTTTTGTCTATTTTTGGCCGAAATTATTTATGTCAGCCCAGCAGTTTTGACTCCCAAGGTTGTTTTGGGCAACCTGAATGTTTCTGGACCGGTCGGCGATATGTTCTGATAAGCTGTTCAAAATTTGGTGGAAATGTATTCCCAAATTACTGATCAATCAAATAAACGCGTTTTAACTTCTTGTATAAATTTGATTGAGGAACATTTTTAAAAGATGCCACTTCTAAGGGATATAATCCCGAGGTCATTAGTGATTTTGATGTATAATACTATTTTAAAATAATTTTTCTTTGATCAAATTTTGAAAAAAGGTCAATATTAATTTTTAACTGCGGTCCGCTTAAAACTAAAGACAGTGATATTTGGCCCGGGCCAGGTTTCGAGTTTGACACCCCTGCCCTAGGGATATGACCCGCTGTTGAATACAAAAAGGTGATCAAGTTGCGGCAGTTGTGGATGGTTGGTTGAACGATGATTTGTCTGATATTTTCAGGGCTCAGTTGAGTAATGTAGTGCTACCCTAGGTAACTCTTCCGACTCTTCATATTTGGCTGTGACGACTCTATTGACATAGAGCAGGCTTGCCAGATTTTGAAAAACTCAAATCGCAAGTTTGAGCTAAAAAAGTAGCCCAAAATCGCCCAACATACACATGGTGTAAATGCGGAGCAAAAAAGCTCACGTGGATGCATAAATTGGATGTCACTAAGATAATCTACACTCGGCTTCACGAAAATCGGGCCACTAGCCCGAATTTCGACTCAAATTAAATTTTCTCAAAAAGTATGAAACTTACAACTATGAAAGTTATATCTACAGAAAGTGCATTTAATGGCAATTCCAATGACCCTGATTTTTATCTGAAGTACCGTTACACATTACAAACGATTTGCCTGTTTTGATTAGAGTTCGCGCTTACCGTGTGGCCCGGTTTCATTGGAGCTCAGTGTATATTCCAATAAGAAAAACAAAAACAGTAGTTGGAGATTTTAAATATAAATAAATAGCATGCGTCTATTTTTCATTTATTAAAATCTATAGGGTTCCCTGACTCCGAAAATGAATTTGTGTCAAACAATTTTCACCAGACAGAATTGAAAAAACGAGAACCAGGCTAATTTCGATCGCAGCCGAAATTTGAATATCCTTCACCCTTTCACTCTACGAGCGAAAGGTATAAAAACAGAAAACAATGAAATTTTCTTGGCACGTGGATTGCCTGTATCAAATGGAGTGCCCTATCAAAACATATTTTATGTACACAGCAAATCTGATAATTAGAAAATTCTAGAACAGAGTAAAGTTACGTTATCCTCGACACGACTGCATCGGCTCTAGCGACAGCGACTCGCTCATTTCATATAAAAACTCATTTCTCTCTCATTCTAAAAACAAGTTTTTATATGACTCGCTCATTTCATATAAAAACTCATTTCTCTCTCATTCTAAAAACAAGTTTTTTTTATGAAATGAGCGAGTCGCTGTCGCTAGAGCCGATGCAGTCGTGTCGACGACAACGTACCTTAAGGGTTCCAGAAAACAAATCTAAGAAATAAACCACAAAATATCAATTATTTTCTTTCTTAGGCCGACTGCACACGATGTAACTTTTATGAGAATCACGTTTCAAACCCGCATAAAAATTTTTGATTTGTGTCTTTCCCCATATGCAGAAATGGGAAAACAAATTAAGTACGCATTGGAAGGTAGTTTCACACCCGTTTGCAATTAGTTCATCCTCTGGCATGCATGGGAAAGGTTACAAATCAAGAAGTTTCATGCGGGTTTGAAACGGAAAGTTGCGTCATGTGCAGTCGGCCTAAGAGTCAAAATAATAGATGCCGGTAGCATCCAGCTAGATACTCGTTTCGGAGCATCAGAATCTCTCTATTTATAAAAAAGATAAGGAAAAAATGGTCCCTTTTATTCTTGATCTGATTGGTTGAAATTGGAAATGACGTGATGATTTGCTAAGTAAGTAGTTTAAGGTGGTGTGCGACTTCAGTTGTCAGGTGATAGCTGAAGAATATGGGTCGTGTGCGGAAAAGCTCAGAAGAGAAGCGGGAGGTACGCAACAGTGGACGACGGGGTCGCAGATTAAAGCAGTGCGCGCTTCCGACGTGTGTTTTATTTTCCGACGTGTGTTTTATTTTCCGACGAAACATAGCCGCGAAGCGAGAATGTCGCGAAGTGACAGTGCGGGGGTTGGCGAGCGAAGCGAGCAGGGGGCGCAGCCCCCTAGTTAATTTAAAAAATGTTGAAACATTTGCCCTGACAACAAATTACTAATATAACAATTTGTATTCGTGATTGGACTTATTTACCTATGCTTACGCTATGACGATTCCAGTAAAATCACGAAGATATAAATTTTAAAAATTATTAAAATTATGTGATTATCACAAGGTTGAACAGTTCGAAAATTTACTTACGGCGACGAAAGCCTGCACGCTCTGTGGCTCACTTGGTTGAGTCGCACTCTACGATGCTAGTAATCTAGAGGTCCGGAGATCGAATCTCGGCGTGGTCAAAAATTTGCGTACATGTTCGGATAGGAAATACATACATACATAGTGCTTGCAACATTATCTCTTTCTCTTGATTACCGTAACTCCTAGTGGAGCATGGTGCGTTGATGACTACCGTGTGTACGTTACAACGTTACAAAGACAACTAAATTCGGAGTGTGATTGATACGGTTGTCAGCCATACCACTTCCTAGTCGGATTGTTAGTTTATTATTCTACGATAAGAATATTTCTTATCATCTTCTTCTAAATAATAAACTTGCGACGAGTCGTGCCGAGTTTGGAAACTCGTTTCTCTATGAGTATCTATTTCACAGAGTGGCGACCGAACGATCACGGCCACAGAGCACGACATTGTATACACTCCGAAATGATATGCAATGTAACGTTGACTCGAAATTGCCTATAAACATGGGGCTATACGGTACTGAGAAGAAGGCGGAAGCATGAAAGCTGGTGAAAATTTCGCTATATGCAATTCAAGCAGGATCATATCACTCAGCTGTTAATCCTACTCTGAAGTTATGGTCGTGAGTGACATGTAATTCGTTCAATTCCGATGGGGAGGGTTCACAATACGTAATTTAATATCTTGAACTTTGTAAAAAGTGTTTTTGAAAAAATCGCAATATTTCCGTATTTTAAAATCGCAATAGTCGCAATTTCAGCTTCAGAAGTAGCCCACGGAAGGCGCCTATCGAAAAATCAAATTTTCTGTCGCAAAATTTTAAAAAAAGTAGCCCAATTCGCGAAAAATCGCGGCACCTGGCAAGCCTGACATAGAGTATGTGTTACAAAAAATCAAGTTGTTTTGACATCAGTTCGTGTATTAACGCGGTACGTAAGTGTGTAGCGAGGACTGTGTTCCATTATTGAAGTCCTCCTTGAAGCGGTCTCTGCACAAATTGTACCTGTCAGCCCACCCTTTGTGCGCCTGATGATGAGACTGAAAATTCATAACCTAAAATACTTCATTCAATATAATTATAATAATAAATTTTCTTTATTTTTCAGATTTACCGTGATAGAGACCGAGATCGTAGTATACCTAATATTCACGAGCTGTCAACGAGAACAGTGACAATGTCCCGCGATCAACAGCCTGATGGTAGCCATGGTTTCGGAATTTGTGTTAAAGGCGGAAAAGACTCAGGTATGTTAACGGTAATATTGTCATTCATGAATTACATCATAATAGCTAAGAAAAAAAATTCCCTGCTATTATGTATTTGTGTTAATTTATAGCTAAAATTTCCTCGTCTCAGTAGATGGCCACTTTTGCTCCTTACCATGACTTGATTGTCATGGTCACGTTGTGGGAAACTCTGAAAGGATCCTTGGCCTTCAGCCAACATAATACTAACATATGTACATAAATACTTCAGGATTCAATGAATATAATAGATTGAAGTTACTATCAGATAACAATAATTTATACATATTCCAATTTTCGTTTTCTCAGACATAGTTGACAACAACATCTGCAATGCCATTCAGATTATCTCCTTACAAAAATTCATCGAGTGGAAGCACATCCACATTCTGAACACCAATATGCCATACTCGTATCTATGGTACAAAGTAGTAGTAGACTTAGACTGTAGGCCGTCATATATAGTATTCATTTCATGTCTCGTTTCAATTCCTTCCTCGTTCGGATTTCTTCTACAACGAATATGTTTTTATTTTTCTAGAGATAATCCCACTAGATCTCCTAGATCAATATATTTCCAATTTATCAAAATCAAATTTGACACGTGTCATAAAGAAGAACTCTATGGAAACATCATCTTGGGTCCTATTAAATTGCTGTGTTTGCCTGTGACTTGTCTATAGCACGACTAGTAAGGACGTGCGTTGTTATTTTCTCACATGGAAAATCAAATTTCGTATATTAATGGTGGAAATTGAGAGACAGGACAAAATTAATTTATTTGTATGGTTAGAGTTCGTTAAGGGTATTTTAGGAGAGTCAAGTATACGAGTATACACACAGGATAAGTTTTGATGTCTGGTATATGTATATTTAGCAGTACATATTTCTAATTATGATTATGATGTACGTACATTATGTAGTAATAATACACACACATGCTTGTAAAAGTAATCGAACGTGTGGGTGTGTCCTATAATGGATGTCGAACATGATTAGAAAATCCTATCACGTAGTTATGCCTCTGTCGTCTTATAATAGCGACAATTTACAAGACATTTATGCTTGGATTTTTTGGGCTTTCTTTATCGAAGAGATTATCTTTTCGATATTTCCAAAACTAACATATGAAGCCTTAAACGAAGGGATTTTAGCCAAGGAATTTGAGTTAAGATTTTATTCTTGAAATTCATTTTTATTGGGAAAAAGGTTTCGAAATCGATTGTTCGATCGGACATTACAAATTTTAACTTATTAGAATTGTTTCTTTATGCCAATTTGACTGGAATATATTTCATTAAAAATTAAATTCACCTACTCACATAGGATGCCTTAGTTTCCTTTACTAATTTTTCTCTTCGTTGCTTGAAATATTTTACACATTCCTTGGACACACTCTTCTTGTTCCAAGTAGCCATCATTCTTTACCGAGTCTTACAACGAACCGACCGAAACTTTCAAGTGGATCCTTGAAGTGATTAAGAGCTTATTTGAAAATGACGTTGTACGCTACTACCATAGAGAATTTACATCTTGACACAAAGTCCATTCATTCTCTTCTTGTTCTCATCATCTCTCAGTGTGCGGAATTTTCCACAATTAGTTGCAAATTATTCTTTGTCGACAAGTTCGACCAAACTGACAAAAGTTCATTGTATACTACTATACTACAACAATTGAGTGTATCCTTCTAACTTTTGTGTAAACTAGTCATTTAGAATATTTTTGAAACTTTTCCCCGAGCTGTATACGAGAGCATAAGAGAGAGTTGTAAAGTGTAGGGAAAAGTTGGAATGTTTGTAGAGAAAAAACTAAGTCACAAAATCTGTTGTTTGTCCTTCAGGATAATAGTTTATATTTTAAATTGGGAATTATCAAACTTTGGAGAAATATTTGGAATTGAATTCTGAGAGAGAAAAAAATCAGATGTCTCAACGCAGAATATGAATCGACCTTTGACTTTTTCAATCTGCCCAAGTTAATTAAATATCTTATCAAATTAATGATGGCTGATCTTTAAAGATCACGAATTTCGATTAGTTTTCCCATCTAATGTGAAACGTGAGAGGCATAAAAAGAAGGACACAAAAATCTTCTAAGATAGGCCAGTAACGTGCGTTTTCCGTTCAATACCTATTTATTAATTTCAGCTAAAGGTATATCTTGTATCCTGCTGACTAGTTTTATCCAAACAACTGCCCCATAAATCTCTGTGTACGTGCTTCCTTAAAAAAAATCTCCTTCAACTTTTTTTTAGTTCCTCTATGTACATACTCATAAAATTGATTTTTCATTTAAACGGCGACACTGTTTCGTAGGTCACCTAAAAAAAAAACCAACAACCGAAAACAGTTGGAGTGGGATGAAATTAGACACGTCCGCAACGAAAAATATCATCCGTTACAGGCGATGTACTATGCTATAGGCATCAAAAATTGAGATAGGTTTGCCCGAACAACCCACGGCTAGAAAAAACGTTGTACCATGTCAAAATAATGATGGGCTACCTTTGCCAGGAGGTGTGTGTGTCCCAAAATAACGTTTGCGTGACACGAACCCCCAACCGTTTTATTATAAAAAACCATCCGTTCCGTAGTTACTTCTTGGGTCGATAGACTCTCTACTAGACTAGGAACCAACACACATTATTCTTTTGTCACCTTTAGTCGAGCCTAGTCAGCCCGCAGAGTGACCCCGGTGTTTTAAAGGAAAGGTGTACTACAGTCGTATAATGGTTGGTGGAGGTGTATGTAATTAATTTTCAAGAATTACTTTTCTGGTTTAGGCTCATTTTTTTGCAGCTTTAGGTATTTTGTGAACACAACCTTCCTTGTTGGTTTTGTTCAGGTTTTGTTTTTGTGTTTGCCAGGTGACATTGACGTTGAAATTCATTTTCGACTGAAAATAGAGTGTCGTCAGGGTCGTAGGACGCGGGGTATCCTTCGGCGGTTGTTTCGTTTTTTCTTCTTCTTCTGTTTGTGTGTTGATAGTAAAACGCAGTCTGTCTATGGCTGTTTATCACGCGCTTAAATGAAAAATACACATTGACGAATTAAGGAGTTGGGAGAAGGAGGAGCTTTTTTTTCAGTGGTTCTCCTGATGTTTCGTTGGATGGGCGTTACGTACTCGTATATTCGAAAAGACGTGGCTGTCGTCAGGACGGATGGCGGGTGACGCGACGACAGTGACAATAATTTAGGATTGGTTCATGGTAAAAATGTTTATGTGGAACTGATGGTGCCAGCATGCTATTTGTTGGGTATTCTGTTTCATGTCAAAGTTTCATATCAAAATGAAATTAATTTCGCTGACATTTGAGATGATAAGATGACCGAAATAGATATGGACGGACTGATTCAGGGAGTTGTTACGTTAACGTGTCGTGATTTAGGAGTGAGTGAGTTTGTAGACAATTTTGAAAGGTTTTATTTTTTCCTAGGCATTGCTAAATAGCGAAAAGAGTTATTTTGTATGAGGAACGAGTTCCTTTGTATGTCCGTTTCTAGGCTTAGCCAGTATGTAGTTAGCACACAACCAAATAAAGGACATTTATGTTATTTTCATTTAAAAAGTGTTCTGTCTATTAACTGTTAGGCTACTGCATTATATGAGTACCATTAGGTGTCGTGCTCTGTGGTCGTGATTGTTCGGTCGCCACTCTGTGATGTAGAGATTCATAGAGAAACAAGTTTTCAATACTTTGCATGGCTCGTCGCACGTTTATTATTCAGAGGAAGATAGGAAATGTTCTTATAGAATAATAAACTAAAATGCGACTAGGAGGTGGTATGGCTGACAACCGTCCCACTCCGAATTCACTTGTCGTTGAAACGTTGTCGTCTACCGACGGTAGTCATCAACGCACCATTCTCTACTAGGATTGAGGGCTAATCAAAAAGAGATTAGGTTCAACATAGCTCTGTAGATATTGTCTTAAGTAGGCCTATTCCAAAAACCGGGATCCCGGTACAAAACCGCTGTTCACTTGGTACCGGACCCGATATTCTAAAGTACAGATATCCCTGTTTTTTTTTTGGTACCGAGCTAAAAAAACCGACCGACGAGTCGGTTTTTTGGTACCGAGTTAAAAAGAGCGATTCACTTAAACCATGAGCCGGCTTTTTCAGGTTTTTTGGTACCGGTTTTTAGCCCGGTACTCAAAAAAACCGGCTTATGGTTAAAAAATAAACCGGCGGTACTGAAAAAACCTGAGTCGGTTTTTAACCTGGTACTCAAAAAATCATTTGCGTTTTCCGGTTTTTAACCTGGTACTCAAAAAAACGGCTTATGGTTAAAAAAAAACCGTCGGTACTGAAAAAAACCTGAGTCGGTTTTTAACCTGGTACTCAAAAAATCATTTGCGTTTTCAGTTAAAAAAATCAGAAAAACCCAGACCCTCCTGTCATTTTTCACCCATTGTAACTGCAAATTATAATATTTCTAAAATTTTCTTTTGGCGCTGGAACAGCAACAAAATGTTCTATTACCTAAACCCAACCCGGAAAAATAACTGTTTTATTTTGACAGAAATGTGACCTCGTGACCTTCTTTGTGGAACCGAGAGATCAAATTCATCGTTTCGTCTAAGTTCAAATAAGTGTACTGTAAAAAAATGACACCGGGACCTTCCGGCAACTAATTTTAGTCATTGCGGCATATTCTTTTGTTTTCATAACGGTATGACGTTTGCTTCATTATTCCCGATTGGAGTCAGAATATTTTTTCAAAGACCTGAAACCATGACATTTTTACCCGAAAATTGCAACACTTAAAATATCAAAAGGCCTCTGGGGGCCTGTAAAGTTCAGAATGAGTCAAATACCGTTTATTCCCATTCAAAATTGAAAACTAGTTATGGAAACTATACTAAGCTGACTAGACGTACAGCATTTCGCTGTACTGCACAGCATTTTGACCTGCGGTACATCATTGGAAAGTGTACAGCGAAATGTACAGCATTTAAGCATTCTCCAAAGTATTAAAACTTGAGAAGCTCTAGCCAGAGTTCTGAGGACGTACGAGTAGGTAAACTTTTTTTCGAAATCAATTGATGAGGTTGTGGGAAAGTTAATAAAATTTGAAATGTTTTTTTTGCAGTTTCTAAAAAAAACTTTTTAGTAGAAGGAGTTGTTCGAAGTTCCGACCAAGGAGTAATCTATTGCATAATAATTTATTCAGCAACGTTAAGAACAGTGAAGTGGGTATACCGATTTAGAATCGTTTCATATCGTTGCGCAACAGTTCCTAGCAACGCTCAGGACTCATGCAGCGGAAAGTTCAAAGACTAGAGCTCACACATATCCAGGGAGGAGGCGAGAAAATGGCAATGAAATTTTTTTTTAGCCAAATTCCATGCTTCGTTAGTGGGCGTCTGGTTAGGTAGTAGCAGGGTTTCCTCTAAAAAGATCAAAACACAATAATAGCAGCAAAAAATGTGAGAGAAATGTCTGCGCATAAGCTAACCCTTGGACAGTTGTATTAAGCAGGAAATAGTGTACGCGTACCTCGAAGATAGATTTAAGGTTTACCCTAGACTCTTCAAATACGTCAGAGAGACAATTTTCGCTGACTCTAATCAATACGGTAAAATGCGTGCCAAAGATGATGTATTAGAGAGACAACTATCAGAATTTTGGAAACAGGAGCAAGGTGCGAGCCGCGACGTTAAAAGTTAGTGCAAGCGCAATTATGCCTTCTCTTGACAGACGCTACAAACATTAAAAACAATCCTCCGAAATTGTAGCATGCAGCGGTGAGTCGATTGAATTTATACGAAATGTGCCAGGAGGAGCCCCAAAAAATTGAAAACAATTTTCATACTAAGCAAACACTTGCAACATCAGATAGATAGCACCTTAAATTTCTTTGTTTAAACTTCGCAGAGCTTGGAAGAAATTCAATTCAGAGAGACAACTTTCACTATGACGACTACGCGTTTTATCACAACAGTCTGGAAGAATTATGTGGGAAGCTGATATCTCTCTCTGGTTACTGTTAACCCCTTGTGGGGCATAGGGCATCAACTACGCCTACTACTTTGGAAGCTCAGGACCTTAACATTATTGTCGCCATGAAACTCATTCGCAGTACAACAAAGTCTTATAAAGACATTTAAATCTAACATGAAAATCAATGCGTTAGTGCCAAGCTGATTTTCGCAAGAAAATTAAATATTGGCCCTGAATCGGACTACAAAAACAACAGCGAACTCGTCGTGCTCTGAAAAAATTGGACGAATTATCTCAAACTAGAGCCGAAACAGACTATGCAACATTTTACCGAAAAGAGCTCAAAATCCTTCTTGACGTTTTTATCTCAAAGTCCACAGAAGAATTGGAAAAGGTAGCCAAACTGCTCCAACCATTTCAAGACATATTTCAAATTCTGTTCGATGGGAAAAATTGCACGATAATCTCAGTAACTGCAGTGATCCAAACTTATTTTTGTATTTCAAAGGAGATCCCTGAATGCCTTCATGCTGAAATTCAAATCCTTCTTGATAATTGCTCCGAGCATCAAAGTTTTGGGGAGATAGCGAGAGAGGCATTTAAACAAAGGACTGAAAGCTTACAATATTATTCATATTTTGACATGTCCAGTGTCATCAGCTTCAAGCGAACGATCATTTAGTAAATTGAGATCAATCATTAATGGGGCATGAACGTTTGGAGAATTTGATGCTAACGTTTTCTGCGAAGGATATTGACGATAAAATGGATTTACATCGAATTGTGGAACGATGGTCCAAAATTAAGTTAGGACGTGTCACAACTTAACTGGTTGAATAATATGTATATTCATACAATCCTTCGTGTTTCTGTCTTAAAAAAAAAATATATTAGAGGTACAGAAATTTCGCAAATAAAAAACAGGAATTTCGCATAAACTAATTTTGCATGTTGGAAATTTCGCTGAAATTCGCTGAATTCAGACAATTCAGACAACACACACAGATACTAGATACCGTAACGGTAAAACGGGAAACTACTGCGGCATATACCGTTAATATTGTTACGCTTTTATAGTTTTTATGTAAGGTTCATTTAAATTATGGGGACCGGTCAAACCACGAGAAAACTCTCCCTAAAAATCGCATTGCAGAAAACAAAGTTGATTCATCAAACCTCCAACTAAAGTGCTTTCTCGGTGCTCGTGATTCAGCAAACTCTCTGCATTTAACAATTTCTCTGTTCTTATTAACGGAAAACGTCTAAAAAAATCTGAAATAAAAAATTATCTCCAGTAATTGACATTTGTGGACAAAAATAAACTTTTTTGTGGAAAAAGTCCAAATTGGAACATTTCTCATTGATTCGCATAAATTAGCGATGTTCGCCGAAATTCGCATCTATTTCGTAAAAACGAAATGTCCGTACCTCTAATTGGTGACTTTTCAAATGTAGTCGGCAAATTTTACTTATCACTCCCCCCCCCCCCAAACAAATGTTTGCTCGGTACGTCCCTGGAAATATGGTTTAGTTTATCGTTTCCATTCATTGCCTCCTCCACTGACTAGAATGTAACTCTTCTCCTTGCGTTTTTTTTGCATAATATGCATTCGTATCGTACTCAGAGCCTACCGCATAGAGCAATCAGCGGTGTCGCGCGGGAATCTGGCCGTGTGCCCACGACTTGAAAAGTACGCGACGGGCCCGCTGTTCCCTTTTCTCCATATTCTCTGAACACTGAGCGAGAAAGAACGATAATAGCCGATGAAAAATAACCCAAAATATTACCATCGAGCGGCGAAAATCAAACATGGAATTTGGATTTTTGCAGGATGGTTGGGGATGGTCGCCTGATTATGGGAAAAAAGTCCTCACTGATTAGAGGTCCGCAACCGATCCATCCGATCAAGGACCCCCATTATCCCTCCATTTGAATTTGGCAAAACGGCATGTCCATAACTCCACCCAAAATTGCAAAGGAAATTTTATGCAGTTTTTTTATACGTTTTTAGACCATTTGTCTGTATTTTTTGCCGTTTTTTGAAATAATCGCTAAAACTCAGCTTTCCCCCCTTTCCCCTATTTTTTCAAGGTTGCGTACCTCAAATCATGAGGAATTTTTTCCCATAACCATCCTGCAAAAATCCAAAGATGTTTGATTTTTGCCGACCAAATATCGTTTTCTTCTTAGACTATAATCGGACATACTTCGGCTCTCCGTCGTACGTTGTATCTTGACGGTGCATGAAAAGAAAAGTTTCGCGAAGATTTTCTAGCACACCTACCGAACCTCTATTTCGACGTAAACAGTGAGGAAAGGTTGAAACTATTTCAGGGTGAAACCATATTTGGAAATTGTGCCTGGGCGTATAAACAAAGACCCACTGTTTGTGTGTACAGTGTTCACGATAGATGGATTGCATGTTGTATGTTACGATGCATTCAGTTCTTGTTTTTGATTGGGATGTTTTACGGTATTAGCATGTAAGTGTATGACAAAGTTGAGTTGTTAAAAAAAATATGTTGAGGTGAAAACCTTCGACCATCGAAACGCAAACCATCGATGGTGAAAGCATCGACACAAAACCATCGATGGTAAAAACATCGACCATCGGACCAAAAGCATCGATGTTTTCGAAACATCGACGTTCGATGCTCATCCCTACTTTGCACTGATAAATCATGAGAAAAATCATAATTATTGCATTAACCTTTTTGTGCCTAGCAAATCTAAAAATTACAGTTTCCTAATGTCATATAATTGGTAATTTATAATTTCTGCTGCTTCTATATACCCGTTCCTAAAATATAGGACTACAAGCACATGTTTATGTCTACTTAACTTGATTATTAACTTACGTTCATTAAACTTCTTCTAGGAGCAAAAAATCCTTTCGCCAAACATGAACATTTTACCATTACCATACATCTGAAAATGAATGAATTTATTGTTCTAATAAAAAGAGCATAATCGTACTTTTACGATTCCCACCGCTGACATGGTGCGAATGGGAGTACACACTGTGACTCGGTTGGTACACGTATCAATAAAATCCCCATGAACAAGGTTTCATTAGGCCTACAAAAAAAAAAGTTTTTTATATGAATGCAAGTTAGGAGTGTTGCGGCTTTTATTGAAATCAGCTACGGTGAAGTTTTGTTTTGAGGTTAATGAGGATATTCAGTAATCCATTTGGCAATATTGTGCGAGTTTGTCAAGATTGTTGTGGTGAAATAAAATGGTTGGAGATGGGAAACATTGAGAAAGAAGACGTCTATAATGTGTATTTCGGTTCTTTATTATAAGAGTAGAATCAGAAATTGATTTAGCCAATTTTAGGATTTTGTCTAAGTTGCATTGTGGACTTTTAAACTTAGATATGAGTCTGGATCTGGAAAATAGTCTTCTTTGTAGAAAAAAAAATATGTTAACTTCAAACTTCCCCTTCACAGATGGCATGGTACGGTACGAAAATTGTACTAGAGCTCTTAACGTAACCCGTAACGTAATGGAAGCGTTTTGTTCCGCCCTTTATGCTGGAATTTGTTTTCAAATTGTTGGCATTTGTATGAATCCTACAAAATATTGTTCATTGAGGTTCAGTTCTCAGTGAAATAATTGTTCTGCCATGCGAGTCGATTTTTATTTACCAAGCGTCTTGAAAATCGTAAATCCTCTTGAATTTTATCCTTATTTCATTATTCATTTTACAAAACCTAATTATAATGTTTATACTTTTACAGGTGTAGGTGTATATATTTCACGTATAGAAGAAGGTTCAGTTGCTGAACGGGCCGGTTTAAGGCCAGGTGATACAATCCTAGAAGTGAACGGTACGCCATTCACTTCAATTAGTCACGACGAAGCACTTAAGGTAAGGAAAATAACATTTAACATTTATTTTCTTATGCTAAAATTATTGTGCTATTTATCATTCAGTCTTAGTATGAATCTTATTTCATTCACTTGATAATACATTTTTAATGTAATTTTTCTTTTGTGATTTTAATTTGATAAATCTATGATCATGTAAATGAATGCACAACAATTTAATATGTACGATACTATTTTCTTTATAAATTTTTTTAACATCTTTTACTTAAAATTGGTAATTAGTACGTGAATCATTAATTCAAGAGACCTGGTTTTCAATTAATGGATAGCTAAATTTCATAAACGAAGAAAGACGATTTCAAAATTTAGTTTTGGCTTTCTTTACACGGCAAGTTTGCGCGATATAATAACAATAGGGAGATTGCATATTAAGAGATTTGATTGTGACATTTACTCGAGAATTTTTATAGCAAAAACCTATATACATACTACCAGCCAGGAGTCTCTGTCTCGGTATTGTGAGGATAGCAGTCACTTCTCTCTTAGTCTCCCAGTTCCAGGAATGTTAAAATCTCTGATATTGAAATCTCTATAAATGTACTACGATTTTTACACATTTTATTTTTAATTTTATAACCTTGTGCGTGGATGAGAGTAATTTCATAGAATGAGGTTGCTAGTCACGTCCAGTTTTTACGATTAAAGGATTAAAGGGTTTCGACTAAATCTACCTCGTCGATATGTTAAGGTAGCTCCTGAAGAGAAGAATCTGTCTTGCGGACGAAACTAGGTGGAAAAAAGAATTTGCCCTAAATTGTGAAAAAGTTTTGATAGGAACATTGTCGACTCAACATTGTTGAGTAAACAATGAACCTTCATCCTGAATCACCATTTTTACCTTTTTTTCAATAAGGTGTTAGGACTTTTACACCTGATTGCATGCAATTTTGACTACAATTTCCACTTTTAAGGCCTTAGCTTGTGCTTGTTTTAGTTTTTGATTTTAGTCTTCAAAACTAAACAGCTATGTACTGTGCGGACCAGTAGCACAACCAGGATCATGCCCTGGAGGGGGCCAAAATGGATGGCCACATTATTGAGAATTTGCCTCCGTAAGATGGTTGCTATTTGCCAATAATGACGCTATGCGGTGCTATGGTGTTTTAAGTTTCCATTGCAACCATGTTTTTTAGGGTTTTTTAGAAAATTTTTTTTTTAAAAACCCTTATGAAATCGATTTGTCCGTCCGTCTGTTCATTAAATAACTCGCGAACGGCTCAACCGATTGTCATGAAATTTGGTAGGAATGTGAAGAATAGTTCCAGTCTTTGGCACATATACCTTAGAAGTTGGTAGGAAGAAGATAACAGGGTGTCCCGAACGTTTGAAAAAAGTCGACTTTTTTAGTTTTTATCGGAGATTGACATATGGGTATTTAAATCAAAGAACTAAACGAGTACATCTCACTTCAGTTAAAATTTTCCAGTTTCGAGTAACGGTAAAAAAGTTATTGGCGTTCAAAGTTAAACTTCCTTTTCGACCTCCGTTTTTCTAAACCGTTATAGGGATCGATATGAAACTTTGCACAAAGATTGGTCAGTATGGCTTTATATACGTTAAATATTAAGACTGTTGACTTTTGCTAAGGAAAAGTAAATAACAGTAAATTTGTAAAATTTGAATTTGATCGTGTGTAGCCCCTTTTTGAAGCGTCATCTATAACTTAGCTGACACTGAATTTTATAGCTTAGCTGGCATTTTTTTCGAGAGCTATTGCACGTACAAAGGCTGGCAATTTTATATAGTTTATTTTGTTCTTATGCTATTTTTCTGTTTCTTCTGCCGATTTTGATATTTTGAAAACGGTAATAATCGCCAAAAACAGATAAATTACCCCTTCCCCTAAGTTTCGGAACCTTTATCGGTGAGGACATTTTTCCTATAATCATGGTACAGACCCCAGCAATCCTGCCAAAATTCAAAGATACATGATTTTTGCATTGATCAAATGCCGTATGTTTGACTACTCGTATTCAGCGAAAGTTGTTGTATTTGCCACAAGATAAGTAACATATGACCGTATTCTTCCGTAGTCTCCTAATGGGTGTCATTTAATCATTTAAAGCGATTGTAGGTTATTTGAAAATTTCCCAATGAGTAGATCTTTTAAAACTGCATCAAATTCAATTAAAATGTATAATTCGAAATTTTGTAAGCGTCGGCAGTTGTATTCTGATGGTGCGCTTTACACCCCAAGAACAAGAATTCATACACTAAGAGAAATTATCGTTAATATTGAACAAAAAAGCTTTGTGCGTTTGATTTTGCTACAAGAAAAAAATCATTCAATTCAAAGCAAGTCCTTTAATGTGAGGGTAAAACTTAGAAGTTAATTTAAATGCACATTCGTTCAATATAAATATGTGCATCCATTTAAAATAATTATAAATATGCGATTGTTTCAAATATAAAAAGAAACATACGTTTCCATTTTGAAAATGTTTGCATGTGTACCATAATCGGTAAACCCTTGGTCTGATGCATTGACTGTCAACATATCCAAATCTTTACTATCCGAACTTCATGTTTTTTTAGCATGCGTGGAAATTTAACCGCGCCGAGATTCGGTCTCGCGTCTCTATTGCAGTATATCATATAATGGCGACTCAACCGTGTGAGCCACCGAACATAATGTATAGTTCAGTAATATCGTGTCGATTTAGTACCAATCCGTGAAAAAAAATACGGAAGTTTTTCGGTTTTTTGCGATTATTTCAAAAACGGTAAGAGATACAGAAAAATGGTCTGAGGACGAAAAAAACTACATAAAATTATCTTTGCAATGATATATAACACATTAAAGTTTAATTGAATATTTCGGCGTTAGAATAGAACATAAATTAGAATATTTTCATTTTAGACCTTTTTTAAAAGCTCCATAACTTTTGAGACAATGTTAGTTCAGCCGTAAAATTTTGTACAAGTATTAACAACAAGTTTGAGATAATTTTAACGTAAACGCTAAGTCGCTCCGGTCAAGGACCCCCATTATCCCCCCATTTAAATTTGTCAAAACGGCATGTCTACAACTCCCCCCAAAATTGCAGCAGAGTGCTAAATTTTGGTTTGTTGCCATTGGAGGTCATAGTCACCCCACTCACCAAAAATCAGCTCATTCGGATAAAAACTAAGGGTACCTCCCATACAAAGTGACCCATGACAACTTTGTTCTACAGTTTATAAAATCAGTAGTATGTACGTAGAACAAACTGCTGATGGGTCACTTTGTATGGGAGATACCCTTAGTTTTTATCCGAATGAGCTGATTTTTGGTGGGTGGGGTGACTATGACCTCCAATCGCAACAAAGCAAAATTTAGCACTCTGCTCCAATTTTGGGGGGAGTTATGGATATGCCGTTTTGAAAAATTTAAATGGGGGGATAATGGAGGTCCTTGACCGGAGCGACTCAATGTTTACGTTAAAATTATCTTAAACTTGTTGTGAATACTTGTACAAAACTTTATGGCTGAACTACCATTCTTTGAAAAGTTATGGAGCTTTTAAAAAAGGTCTAAAATGAAAATATTCTAATTTATGTTCTATTCTAACGCCGAAATATGCAATTAAACTCTAATGTGTTATATATCATTGCAAAGATAATTTTATGTAGTTTTTTTCGTCCTCAGACCATTTTTCTGTATCTCTTACCGTTTTTTAAATAATCACAAAAAACCGAAAAAATGCCCCCCCCCCTTTCCCCCTTTTTTAAAGGTTGCGGCACGTTTTTTAGGGTGCAAAGTTGATATTCGGAGTCAGCGCCCCAAAATACATACAACAAAATTGAGAAATAAACTTCCGTATTTTTTTCCTGACGAAAATACGATATTATTGGACTAGTAAATGAAACATCGAAAATTGCGTTTCGCCCTAACTGGATCAAATGAATAAACATCTCTCAAAATAAGCGAAAATAAAAGAATGGTTCAAATGCAATGAAACGTACCGGACTATGTTAATCGAAATGGAGCTGATCTTTTATATTTAACGGAATTCCTTTAAATCAAGCGGTTAAGTCGTCAAATTCAAAAGATATTTTTTTAATGATCAATTATTTTCATGATATAAATATACGTGTATTTTGCTGAGTGTATCTGCATGATCTGCAACGAAATGCATTTCTTCAATTTTAATTTTGCAATTTAACCTTTCCGAATTTCTGGGTCTGGGAGGGGCTTTAGCCCCTTAGCCCCTCCCGTGGTTGCGCCACTGGTGCGGACGATAGTCTTTTATTTTTCCTGTTTCAGGATATCCAAGACATCAAAATTGAAATTTTTAGATTTAAAGAAACCCTAAAACTACGGATTGTGACCAGGCACCAACTGATCACCTCCTGCACGTAGTGGTTTATTTTAAGTAAGAAGATTTTTGTTAAATGTTATGTGTTAAGAGTCAATTCCGCATTTTTTTAGTTTAGTATAGCGCGAAGGGAAAAATTTACTACCGATCACAACTGTTCGCCCTGGGGCGTCGCAGAGTTGTTACAGAGGCGTCGCGGGCCGCCATACCAAGAGAAATCAATAAATCTTCTATTGTATTTGTTTTCTAAAGTGTTTCTTTGCCTTTTCAATTTTCAATTCTATGTAGATTTCGCTCAGTGGCAAATATAAGCCTACTGAGGAGTGGCAAGACAGAAATTTGGGCAAGGTATTTCTGGAACTCCATAGCTACTTTAAACTATGAAGCAATATTTGTGTAATGATCTATTGCTCTGAAATGTCTGTGACCATTGACATAACGTACGGTGTTCCATGTGTACGGTGGAACACGGGCCCCCAACCACTAGCGGCCCCCTAGCGTAGTTACGAAGTGTAGTAAATGTTGGACTGTTTTGTGTATTTGCAGCAGGGTTAAGCAAGAGTTTGAAGGAACATTTTAGTGCTATGGTGAGGGAAGTGTGAATTCCTAGATAAGTGTATTGCTCGGCACCCCCTTAAGCTGCTATTGCCTGTTAAATTTGTCTGGCCTGATTAAATTTCGAATATTTTAAGCGGAACTCCTGCCTCGGGGAAAATATTGAAAACAATGCAAAAAAATTTGAAATTGTTCGAAAGTTAAACACTCAGCGTAAAAAATAAACTCGGTCGGTAGAAAGAAATGAGTCCTCAAATTTTAGATGGTAAAATGGTAGATAGCTCTTATAAGAGTCGAAAGCAAAATTTCTACTGAGTAATTTGCATGATGATGAAAATTTAGCATCATTAATGAGGGGTGTAATAGCGATATTTAAATTTGAATTTTGCTGCATTGAAATATGGGTCCAGGAACCCCACACAAATCTGAATGCACTCGTATTCATTCATTTATGTACGCAAATTCAGTACGGTCGATTATTTCAACCACGTAGACTCAGTCCGCACAGAAAAATCTCTTCGTTTGCACAATGTGTTGCGGGCCTAAATTTGATAAAAAAAAGTATTATTCCCCATATTCGTTTCAAAACTAGTCAGTGTACGAATTCCGGTTATTCACGATCACCCAGTCCTGAATGAACTTCCCTTGTACCTAATAAAAAAAATCTGGTTACAGATCTCATCACTTAAATTTAAAGTGAAACGTATTAAAAATAAAATTGGAATTCCTCAATTAATCATTTTAAAAACAAATAGTTTTAAATTAAATTTAATAGGATTTCAAAATTGACAGAAACATCGATTTAAAAATGCTCAATTTTGTTTTAAAGTTGTATCATTTTGAAGGCGGTGTCCGTCACATGTACATAAGCCCGCCGCTATTTTGTTCAGAGCTAGTAATCTCAGAATCACTTCAATATTACCACTATTTATTGAAAATGAAACATTTTTGAATTCAACGGAAACGTACTAGTATATGAAGCCAAATCACATTTGAAAAATTTTGAATCATTTTTGATTTTATAAAGACTTTTTCTAAGTGTACCCATTAAAAAGTGAGTCTGATGCCCCCGGTAAAATTTTGGCTAAAAATGAAAAATAGCTTGTTGACATTTTTTTGTGTCTCCGCCATTTAAATATATTCCACTACGTACAAAGTTCCGGACTTTACTTACATCTTCTTTTTTCATTAATTATTTTATTTTATTAATAACTCAGACATGATTTGACATATACGTGACAAGCCACACATTTATTTAATGTATAAAATTGTCACAGTTTTGGAATCACTGGTCCAAATCGTCCCAATTGTGCTATAAAGTGATCGATTTAAATTCCCATGCACTTACTCTAATTAGGACAGAGCTATTATTTACATTTAAGGCTCTCCTACCGCTTTGGAACTACCCATGACCTCAGCGTGCATTAAAACATTCACTGTTTGACCGGTTTTCGCCGACATTACCACCACTGGCATCCGAAAATTCTATGAGTCATTTTATGTGACCCGGCCAATCAAGAGCTGAAAGCAATTTTCTTGCATCCACCCAACAGAAGTTCCATCGGAGCTCTACCATGGAAATTAGCAGAGAAGAAGTCGGTTCTAGTGGCCACACCAGAATAGACGGGGGAGAGCCGTGCAAATATGTGCTCCTGAAAATGCAAACGTATCTTGGATGCATTTTTCGGCCAGTTTCAACAACAGTACCGGGGAGACCGCATCATGACTTCACCCACCTCCTGGTGATTAGTAGGAAGGTGGCGTCATCAGGTGCTCATGATTCATTAGAGCAGCGACCTCCGGTAACATCAATGCAAACTGGATCAGAGGCCACAACTCAGGCATCAGTCGGTAGGAACAGGGGTACTCACTAAACTTCTGGCTCATAAGATGACCTAAAAAATACCTCTAGTGACATCATCTGAATCAGTTTCCACAGGTGACGGAGAACCTTCCGAGACACCTATTCACAGGCGACTCCATCTACCCAGGCCAGGCCATTCGTGCATCGATTTACGTCAAGGCTCACCAAGGTTCTAAACTAAAGAGTACGGAGACGACACGTGTTAATCACGGTCAAAGACAGATTTAACAAGTATTCCCTAATATGTTACAAAGGGTTCTTTGAATAGTACGGGAATGGTGTACAGAAAATGGTAATCATCTATTTCGACGGCAATTGGCATCCATCTTCTTCGACCAAAAACATTGCTAACATTCCCGAACCTATAGATTAGAATAAAATTTGACCGTTTCATTATATTTGATGATACTACTTAACTGCTATTTTCAGTCAACGAAATGTATTCAAACTGTGGCCGTTTTCACTGAATCACTGACTGTCAAAAGATTTGGCTGGCTTCCCCGTAGACAAAATAAGGTACGATTATATGACCAAAATTGACCCGCAAAAAATTGAGAGTATTTTGTAGAAAGATTAAAATTCATAGGCTGAATAGAGTAGCTAATAAATATTAAATTAACTTAATAATGGTAGTCAAATATATCCGAATTCCATAGAAGTTTCCAGTATTTTTCGTTATACATATTCTTATATTTAAGGCCTGTCCAAACTGTACAGAAAGCAAACGTTAGATGTGTACGCGTCTATTTGCTTTCTACCAGCTGAAAACGGGAGTGCCCATTTAAGTGTAGGTTTTAGCAGCTAATTTATGACCCACCTATAGTGAATCCTTAATTATTCATAGAATACTGATAAATCAGGTCTTTTGAATTGATGTGATTTTTTTTATTAATTAATTCTTTTTGATTTCATTTCAATTTATTTAATTCATTCAAAACAATTTCACATAATGCATCATTGTGTTAATTGTACATACTATAAATGACATGACTTTTGTAAATACATTTCATTTTGTTTACTATGCTGATATTGCATTAAATACATTTTTCACATTATAAGTCAATGAACTATAATAATTTAAAAAAAAAAAAAATTTGCGAGACAATTTGCTACACTCTTATTGTTAAGCATAAAAGATAAGAAAAAATTGGCAATAGAAAAGAAGTTATGATTTTCACTTCCGTTTCTTTTCCATCTGGAATTTTTTTTTTGTAAGTTTTCCTTATCTCCAAACTATTTTTACATAATCTTTAGTTGGACTATCTCTCCTTACCCCGATTTACTATAGAATCCTAATTTTTAATTATTTTCTTTCTTCTAATTTTAAAATTTTGGCTGATAGGACAAAATTCACTAAATACGAGAAATACATACAGAAAATCAATGCAAAGTGCAATTCAAAAGATTTGAAAAATGTCGCGCTATATGTATTTGAGCTGTTATCTAGTGTGTTGAGCTTAGCCGTTCGCTTTTTAAGCAATACATTTTACATTTTGTGCTTCAATGACACTTTTAATCACTACGCTATTCATATGAGTGCATAATGCTGATGAAAACCCCTTTTTTGCCAAATAGGCCAGTTTTTTCTTTAAAAAGAAACCTGAAACTACAGACACCATTCTAATGCGCAGATCGACATTGAACTGAATTAGTTTTTGGGAAATATTCAGAAGAAGGTTGAGAATCCATCAATACTATATACTGACACGATAACACATCAGTTTATAACTTTTTTTCATACGGCCAATTTTTTTTATTTTATCAAAAATTGTATCGAGTATGTCAGAAACATGAAGTTTTTGCTAATGCTTTTTTTATTTAGACGAATGAGCTTATTTTTCGAAATGCTGTTCAGGCTAGTCATTTCTTTTCATTTTCATACACTTTTGTCTTGCCTAATGATAATTGTAAGTGGAATGCTGGATTTTAATGTCTTTCTTTAATAATTAAGTTTCGTAAATTGAAAAGGAAAATCAAATCTCGGTCTAAAATATTTTATAGTTAAAAAAAATCAATGCGGCGCACCTGAGAATTTTGTATAAAATTTTTTCTTATTAATGTTTAATTTAACAAATCACTATGTGTTTTATGGACTACAGTACCTACACATACACACACACAATACCCCAACTATACACAGTCGAATTGAATTTTTGAATAAACGTAATATTCTAGCATTAAATGACTTGCACTGAACGTTTTATGCCTTTGGCGTTGTTGCACTTCACTCACACAGTAAAATACCGATTTTCAAAATAATAATGTCTGTAGTTGTCACCACAATATTGTGAAAATATTCAAATTCGTTTGTTTTCGTTCGTTCGCCAGAAAAGTAATTTATTTATCAAACTAACCTTCAAAATATCACACACTTTTGTAGACGTTAATCTTATTTCTCTCTCATTTCTTTGATCCTTTTTCCACCTAATTTCATTTCGTTGTCTATTTTTCTGTTCTTGTTTTGTCTTTTTTGATTTTATGATTTCTCCTGTCCATTTCTCTCTCTTGTTTCTTCTATTGCCACATTTTTTTCTTACGCAGAGATGTGTGCAGATATTGAAATCGTCACGTCAAATCAGTATGACGGTACGTGCGCCACCCATACTAAATTCAACGGCACCGTTGCACGGCTTTGGACCGCCCTCACGTGATTCAACGTATGCATCGACCGTACCCCTCATACCACCGCCTCAATCATCGTCGTCGTCGCAGCCGGGCGTTATGGGCGGACCGCTATCGCCACCATTTCGTCAAACATGTTCCTGGATGGATCGGCAGGGTCGACCGGCATCACCGCCCGCTGAATATGGTGGACGGCGTAGTGATCGCAGGGATAGGTGAGTTTTGAGGATTTTTAACGGATTCTACTATATACTTTAGTTACAAAAATATTATAATTTTAGGAAATGGGACTCATGATGTTGGTTCAAACAAGATTCGAAAAAAATATTTAAAACGAGCTTTTTTTTACAATAATAAAGTTTAAAGTTACAGAACATGAACAAATCCCACTTTCTAAAATTTCAACAGATGTTGCTAGATTTATCACTCGGACGAGACTCTGTCCACATATGAAAGTGGAGATAATGTAAATACAACCTAGTGAACTATGGACTTTGGTTATGGTATGGCCCCCTCAAAATATTCACCGCAATGGGCTACACTATTGCTAAATGGTTTCGTCCACTGGTATGACGACTCATCAGGACCTTGTGCACACCAGTGAGTAGCTCGACCATAAGATAAGACGCTATGATCGGTTGGGCTGGTTACGCCCAAACCCAATACTGCAGCCTGTTGGCTTATTGTATTTCCCATTGAAGCGAAAGAGTTTCATTAGCTCTGTCCTTCGTAAAAGGCTTAGAAAAAAGTTAATCAGATTTACTTTGGGTGCGTCCATTCTAGTAGTTTGCGCTCCAAGGAAATATTGTCTCCACCTTATAAGAGCGGGGCATTCGAAAATAACGTGCGAGGCTGATTCCTCGTTTTCGTTGCAGAGGCGGCATAGTGGGTTTTGAATGTAGATCCCTATTGTATGCAGAAGTTTTCGTAGGGTACAATGACCGGTTATAAGGCCTGTCACTGTCCTGAGGTTCGTTTTGCTAATACTGTGGACTTCGGTGCAGCTGCTATGCCAGTTAGATCCCAGCATACGCTTGCTGTGTCTGAGCCCTTCAGCGAGTCTCCCTCGATCTTGGAATTTATCCTCGGTCCACCCTCTAGCAACTGTTCTAGCAGTGAATTTAGTAATTCCGATTGCAGGTTCGGGAGCAGTGAAGGGTTGTTCGGAACCCTCTGTTGCAAGGGCATCCGCTTTCTCGTTGCCTTCGATCCCCTTATGTTCTTTCACCCATTTCAGAGTTACGTTTTTCGGGTAGTTGGAGTCGAAAGTGTACATGGCCGGCGTATAATCGCTGCCCATATCTTGCAAAACTATAATTGAGTTTGCAATGATTTCTGTAATCGTGCAGTCTCCTACCCTTATAGTGGTGTCCACATGTTCGATGATTGTAGTCTGCATTTCTAAAGTTATATATATATATATCAATGAACTCTCTTCGTCGTGTTGTTACACCCAGCAAAAAACGTGTATTAAAACCAATGAAGTTTTTACTTTACTTCTAGTAAACAGAAAATTTCTTTAAACGTATGAAGTTTGAATATAATTAATTAAAAATGCCATTGGATCAAATACACTTTCATAGAATTTAAAATTTCAGTAGTATTAGAATTAAAGCAAGCCGACATACAACTAATGCAACAAATTACTTAGAATCTAGTAAATCAACTTCATGGGAACTATGATTTTTTGCATAGCCTCTATGTATAAACATTTTAGTTTTGTATTGCACCGCGTATCAAGTAGTTACGATTTTAGAAACGTTGACAACATTCCACATCTAGTCTCATGGCAATGTGAACGGACTGGCACGCAGGCGGACCGGGTTCGAATCCAAGTTTCGGCATAAGGTTTTTTGGAATAAAAAAAATATAAAAATTTGAAATAAAAATAAATACGAAAAAAAAATAAAAATAAAAAAAAAAGAATTAAAAAAAATAAAAAATATTTTTTTCTATTTTTTTTTTTAAATAAAATCCAATGAAATTTTTACATAGAATCGATGAACAATCTCATTGTTATAATCGAATTTTCACTTTATATTTTCAATTATATTTCTATCATTGTTCCAAAAAGGCTATTTCATAGGCTCCAAATCATAGCCGAAATTTCATAGGTTCTATGTAATTTTTCTTTAATAAAAGTAATTTTTTTTCTGGGTGTACAAAAGTAGGTTCAGTACCCTTATTTCAATTTCTTTAATTATAAAATCATAAAGATACTCACTAGGGATGTCAAAAACCGGACGGTTAGTCCGAAAACCGGTACTTTCGAAACGGTTAACCGGTTTATTTTCGGTTTTTTACACCGGTTTTAACCCGGACAGTTGTTTGTTCATCCGGTTAAATCCGGAAAAAAAATTCTTTCAAATACAATTTTTCATATTTTCTTGATTTTTCAGTTAGCAATTCTATTATTTGTCCCCTATAAAAAATTGAGTTTTCAAATTTCATCCCTTAAACATATTTTCGAACACTCTCCTTATAACTAAACTATAGGGGGCGCCAGAGAAACTTACTTATTTAAAGGGTCAATAAAACAAAAGTAGGTACTTCATAGTTATTGTTTTAATTCTTTCTATTTGAGAATACAATATTCCAAGTTTTTTTTTCATACAGGCATGAAAATGGCATCGGTTAAATGGCGACCCCCTTTGTGCATACACTGATTAAGTCGATTTTTGAAGTTCGTCTCCACTCTTTGCATCATATAAATCGGTATGTTAGCAATGGCGTCGCGAATGAAAGGGTTTTAGGTGAGGGTGAGCTATGGTCCGTGGTCGATCGACATAAGCCAGGGATTTCAAATAACCACATAAAAAAATCGCCTCTCTAAGAGATGAGATGGTCGAGGAAGAGTTGTCGCAACAAATTTATTCAGCCTCGTGCAGTGTTTTCTATGGCTCCATCTGTGACTGAAACCACACGTCCCTAAAGTTCGTTTAAAAGAATCCAAGATCATGTCGTTAGTGAGCGACGGCAAAGGCCTGCTGCTGTCTACACCAGCGCATAATGGAGACTGACTAGAATGGGGAACAAACTTGGGAGCTTCCCCCTCCAGATGCGCCCCTCTCACCCATCTACCCGCCCAACTAACCGCTCAGAAGTTTTTTTTTCAAATAAGTAAGTTTTTCTGGCGCACCCTGTGTATGCATTTTGATTTAATTTTCAACACCACCACTACTAGTGTGTTTTTACTACAATTCTAAGCAAATCAATGAAAAGACTCGGTTAACCGAAAAACCGGTACTTTGAGCCCGGTTAAAACCGGACGGTCTAACCGGCTTTGCAAAAAAACCGAAAACCGGGTTATGGCCCGGTTTTTGACATCCCTAATACTCACCCCTTTTGTTCGTATCAGAGCCCCCCCCCCCCCCCACTCTTTGTGGTGTGCGTTTGCATCCGCTCCGATGATGAGCTGCGGCGTATGTGTTGCGCTGCTAATAATCAGTTCCTCCAGCTCTTGAGGTGGTGGAGGCGTCTGTGAATCATATGGGAAGTATGCGGCAGCGAGGATGAGCTCCCGATTACTACTCCCATTTTGTGTTATTTTCACCACTACTAGGTCCCTGGAAATATAGTTAGTATAGTGGCAGTATGTTGACAGGTCCTGACATTGGCAGAAGCTACATCGTATATTATCTTACCTCCGGTTCCTAAGCCGGGTTTCTTGCCTTTATTCAGCCAAGGTCGAAACCCTCGACTGCAATGAGACGGCTTAGTGCTGCAGTTGCGGCTTTACTATGCTGAAGGTTGCTCTGAACCACCTTCAGCATCATGAGGCCGCTTAGATATCGCCTTGGAGGGTATCTGGTTTAGACCAAAGTAACCTATATGGTCTCTGGCCGCTAGCGCCTTCCAGCTTGTTTCGATCCAGGCAACTAGATTTAAGCCGGTTTTCTTCTTTGTGGATGCAACGACGTTCCATTCCTTGGTGTTAACCCTTGGTTCTGGGTCTTAAGGAGTGTTAAAATGTGCTGCGGATCCTCCGTGCCAACTATGTCCGTATTCGGAATCCGAACCATTATTTTAGTGGTGTTGACTACTTCCCTCGCATCGTCCACGCGAAGGATAGCTCCCTCCCATGGGTTAATAAAAGGTATTGTGACCCTCAACCAGTGCTTGGCTTCCTGATTAGCTATTCGTGGCCTTAGATGATAATACCTCTGACACGATAGCCCGCTGAATGTCCTTGCCTGCTTAGTGGTTAGTTTTTACTTGGGTACTTATCCAGAGCCATTTTGACAAAGCATAGAGCTTCCTTGAAAGTGCCCCCTGATATTACTCCTGATGGTCCGGGTTTTGTTGGCGGAGTTTCTCTGATCCCGGTGTTCTGCCGTTTTTTCTCTACTCCTTCTGTGGGTGATTGAGATTCTGACCTGGTTCTTTTGGGGGGTTGTTTTTGGGCCCCGCGGGCAGGTCTTAGGATTTGCCGTGGGTCCGCTTTTGTCGGGGCCTGATGGGTCCATCCCTTTCCCTCGCCTTTTCGATCGCGATCTTCCGTCGTTGAGCTCCAGAAAGCGTCGCCTTTTTTTAAGATTAAGTTGGCCAATTTTTGTTGTTGTGTTAGCCACGTCGCACCTCTCTGGTCTTGTGCAGAAGCACTTCCCTGAGAGGGTGTTGTCGGGGGTTGGGTTGGTTACCTCACCTTTCGCTGCTTGGCTTATGAATTAACCATTTCCTTCAGCTTGGGCGGGTTGGTTTTGTTCTACCCCATTTGTGTGTTCTATTGTTTGTGTTGTTGGTTTCCATTTTTGGTACCACGAGTATGGCAGTAATCAAAGGTACACGTGTTATTCTGAGGGAGCGCCCGGTACCTCAGAAGCTCCATTTGTGACACAATTTGTCCCTGGTGCCCTTCACCCATTGACACGGGTCGCACTACACCTTAGGTTTGGGATTTGGAAGATCTTAGTCCGCTGTATGCTGAGACCGGCTTAGCAATGCAATCGTTTTTTTATCGCTGAGGTGTTCGTTCAAAATCCGTTTTTTACAAAAGAAAATCCTAACGCTTACTTTTCGGTTAGTGATACGTCGCGAGGCATATTTACCCTTACTGCTTAGATGCGTTGTATTGCGATAATGGAATTTTGAGTCGAAATGGTGACCAACCATATTTCATCAATATTTAGTAATACCCGCACCCCCTTGAGAAGGTGTCACATCTCCCAAGTGAAGCGTGCCCCACAGTTTAGGAGCCACTGCTCTACGCAGCGCCTTCCAGCTTGTTTCGTCGATCCAGGCGACCAGATTTAAGCCGGTTTTGTCCTTTGTGGATACAACGACGTTCCATTCCTCGGTGTTTAGCTCTGGGTTTTAAGGAGTGTGCTCTACACAGATAAATAGTGATCCGCTGGTTTCTGCTAGCGACTCGATTGCAATGCAGCCGTTATCGTTACACCCTGCGGGACTACCTTTCAGTTTTAATTCACAGGGCCAGTTTCTGGTAATCAGCACGGGTAGTTGACGGGCTCTTTTGCGCTATGTAAACGATTGAAATTATAAATTGGGTTATCCCCTTAACAAAAATTCCTGGTTACGTATACATGATATGGACAAATTTTGAGCTTACTCGAGAAATTATAATCAGCAAACGCGCTCTTGCGAGTGGTTTATTCCCATAAATGGGTACTCGTTTAATTTGACAAAAACCGTAATTAAAAAATATTTTGATACCGCACATCTCGTTTCTGCGCTTTCAACGAGAGCGGGGTAATTCCCAGTAAAAAAATCTCCAAAGCAAAATCCCAAAATTTGATTTTGGGGATTTTAATTTCGTGGATTTTGATTTCGGCGATTTGTTTTTTTTTGGTCTGTGGATATCACACCCAACCCGACAATATTTCTTTAAAACTGAATTGTTCCTAAATCGTTATCCAAAAATTTTATAACCGTTTTTTTGGACCTATAGGCTAGGATTTTTTTTTTAGATAAATACATAGCTGAACAAAAGAGTTCAATTTTTATACTCAAACCTTTCGTCTAATCCCAAAAAATAATAAAAACCAATAACTGCTATAGGACTTAAAATATTATTTAGCTCGAAAATGTATTTAATTAATTTTCACTATACCAAAACATTTTTTATCCTCTCTACTCTTTCTCCAGAATAAGACGCGTTGAACTTCTCATTGAACCGGGCCAATCGCTGGGCCTTATGATACGTGGCGGTGTCGAATATGGCCTAGGAATCTTTATAACCGGTGTCGATAAGGACAGTGTTGCCGATCGTGCTGGCCTAATGATTGGCGACGAAATACTCGAGGTGAATGGTCAATCGTTTTTAGATGTAACACACGATGAAGCTGTGAGCCAATTAAAATATCATAAGCGTATGTCGTTAGTCGTACGTGATGTGGGTAAAGTGCCACATTCGTGTACATCGATAGAACCGGAGCCGTGGGATGCCTATAGTCCGACGGGGACAAGGTGAGTACTTCAAATCAATCGGGAGATTTCGTAATATTTATCTTTATCTCTTTAATGTTTGTGTTGCCAGATCGAGAAGAAAATGTCCCGTATCCGCGATGGTTGAGGAGAAAGCACGTTCCTTACTGCCTAGACACCAATTTGCCAGCCTTTCGTATTATATAAGTGAATATGGAGCGAAAGCAATGACCATAGATGCCTTTGTTGCCGTCTTATTAGAAATGTTAGATACACCCGAAAAAGTAAGTGCTAACATGATGTTGTTATTTGTAGTTCATAAATAAAATTAATCATTTCACTTATAATCTTTAATAAACATAATTTTTTTTTTCACGATTCTAGCATACACTAGTGACTGAAATTCGTGAATTAGTTTTTCCCGAGGATCGAACGAGATATGATGAATTAGTGTATAGGAGAGATAGAGACGCCTATTCAATTGAACGGCATAGGGTGAGTAAATAAAAAAAGTCCGCGTATAATTGTTAAGACCCTTGCAGACAAAACACGATGTGCGTCGTTAGGTGAAAATAATTGGAGTGAGGGGCAGATAGTGTTGAATCGAAAAATGTTGCGCACTCAGTGCATTCCAAATCCTTGTGCTGTAACGGTTCAACTGGGAAAAAGTGATAAATGCTATGCAATGGGGTGTTGCAAGACATTCGTTTAAATTGTTTTTTTGTGACATTTACACATCAATTACAAGAAGGGAAAGAGAGCGGTTAAATATTGAAACTTTACGACTATCCTGTTCTAAAATATAAATTTAAACAAATCGAAAGACTTAAGCGAGAAACTTGAGTGTTTAATAATAATTATTCTATTCCGTGTCGATTGGGACTGTCGTCATTCTAATAGGACATTAAAAAAGAAATTGAAATTGTTCGAAAGTTAAACACTCAGCGAAGGAAATAGAGTCGATCTAAATTCATTAATTTTAGTAGTTGAAAAGGTTGATTTTGATAAGGTGGACCCCTAGGAATTTTAAAACGCGATTCACTGTAATGAAATCTTGGTACATGACCAAAAACTCGAACTATCAAATAGGTTAAAAAAAATCATACTGGCATGCCGATCTTTACATCCGAGGACCAAGACCTTGAAAAATTCATTTAGCAGCGAATAATATAATAGCAATTTGAATGTACTCGGATTTTGTACGAAAATTCAGTTTCAAGTCTGTGCATAATTTTGTTTTTAGGAAAATTCACTATTCACACATACTATCGAATAATTAAACTACATAGACTCAGGCCGCACAAACAATAATCTTTAGATTTTGCATTTTTGAACATTTTAGTTTGCACAATGTGTTGCGGTCCTAAATTTTGTGAGAAATTGAAAAATATTGGCTAATAGTAGATTATAGAGTAGAGGGAGGCCCTCATTTCGTTTTCGAACACAAGATATCTTTAAACGTTACGTCACTGATTAAAGGCGTTGAATTTTTGTTAATCTTTATTTAAAAACTGTCATGTGGCATTATTTCCAATTAATTTTTTAGAAGCATTTTAAAGACATAAAACGCTATCATTCTGCACCTTAGAGAAAGCATGCGTTAGTCCAGAGTGGGCATCAGAAAATAAAAATGGCACCGTTTTCACACTATTGCAGTTCATAGTATGTGTGAAAATTTTATTCAAATGTCAATTTTTTGTTTACAATTGAGAATATAAAATCCGCGTAATATTTATTACTCTCTCTAAATGCCAACGTGATAATTAACCCTTTGGTTGGCACATAGACCTAGACAGACCATTGGTTCTATATATAGATGAAAAATATAGTGTAATAAATTTGGAGTCAAACACATATGGGTTGTGTGATCACATAGCCACTCTGGACTAACGCATGGTATGGGTTGCTATGCTTTCTCTAAGTTCTGGACATACACTCCCAATCAATAGGCTAGTTAAACTTGAAAAATGGCTGTATATCGGAAAAATGATAACGGTATTTCCTTCAAACTTGGTGGCAATACTTTTAGTGGCCTGCATGTTCTTTCAATAACACAAGCTCTCAGATCGGGAGTCCCGTCAGGATTTGATTGCAACAATCTTAGAAACAGTATAAATGTGAAAGTTATTAGGAGTTAGTTCAAGAGGAAATAAAACACAAAATAACGGTATAAAAAATATAATTTTATTTTGAATAATGTTGCTAATAATAAGTTGAACTTTCAAGATCTTGAAAGGTCACAGTGGGACTCGAACCAACTCTGAAAAAATTATGAGAATATAATCTCTACCCACTGAGCTATTACAAGCCCAATTAGAGCCTGACGGCTTTGAAACCGACGTAAGCAGTGTCGAATTAACCTCGTGGCAGAAGGTGGCAGATGCCACGGGCCCCGCGCCTTGGAGGGCCTCGCGCTCTCTGAGGATGACGGTTTTTTTTTATCGAAATGCATCCAAACACATAAAAAGTGTATTGTAAATAATTAATGTTTATAATAGACATTTTTAAAAAGCAAAATCAATAAGGTAGTTTTTAAATTTAAAAACATTATATTCAGTGATACCAATGAAAAAGAAGAAAAGAAAGTAGTCCAAGCCCTAAGGTGGACTATCGAAAAGAGGACCACTTGCGGTGTTCTCCTTCTCTTTCTATACTACCATATGTATTGTTAGTCTCGTTTAGTCCGGCTGTCATTCCAGTATATTGGTTGAATGAATGAATGAGATAGAAAATGGTCGCACATTTTTGATCTATGACTCTGTCCTCCATTTTCTTAGTCTGTGAGTCATACAGACACCCAGGGCCAGATTTACCGTCTATAGCGCCCCTGGGCAGTAGTCGAGTTGCCGCCCTTCGTCACTAGTTTAAGCTGAAAATAGATCAGTCGCATTCATGGGAGGTGTACAATTTTGTTTAACGTACGTTGGTTTCCGACGTTTCTGGAAGTAGCAGAACTTCATTGAAAATTGCAGTTAATTTAATTCATAGAAAGGTATTGGGATTGAACTTCTAATCAAAGCTAATGTTCAGAAGTATATATATGCTCCTTGAAGTCCGTTCTCCCGCTACAGCCCACTAAATGGATTTTTTTCAGTACGGGATGAGTTTCCGCAATGTTTAGTGAATTTGAAGTCAATCGAAAGGTCTCGACTCCCAAATAAATGGATATTAAGGTCTTTTTCTTTTAGTCACAACCATTCTCTAGCTACAGCCTCAGAAATGGCCGTTTTAAATACTTAATGAAACCAGCCCGAAATTGCAGTTTCCGGGAGAAGGAGGTGGGATATGCTATACAAGGAAAAAAAAGTGGATCCAGGGAACAGATCCGTTTATTGGTGGTCAAGGTGGTTAAGACCTTTCGTTATAATAGGGTAGAATTAAAAAAAAAGCAAAAGTGTCCTGTGTTCTTGATTCTGAGTGTATGTTACTTCTCCCACGCTCTGTGGCTCACTTGGTTGAGTCGCACTCTACGATGCTAGTAATCTAGAGGTCCGGAGATCGAATCTCGGCGTAGTCCAGGAAATACATATAGTCCTTGCAACATTATATACACTCCTCTATATGCAATGTAAAGCCCCTCCCAGACCAAGAAATTATGAAAGGAAAACTCTAAAATGAAATATGAGGCCAGGCATTTCGTTGCAGATTTCCAAAAAAAATGTGTTCTTGGCTCATCACCAGTGTTGTCGATGGCCTGTGCCGGTTACAACATCATTACCAGAATTTTAGAAACCTCTCCGTATACAAACAAGCACACTGGTTTGAGGTTATTAAAAAAAATTGTCGCCGCCTGCTTCTTTAACCATTTTCACCGAGCTTTAAATATTTTTCACCGCAGACATTGAAAAAAAGCAAATCAACTGAAGATTTTAATTTTTCAGTGATATTTAAGTTTTTGTGACTTTGCGCTTCAAAAGAGGGTATATGTATCTAGACGAAAAATTCATTTTACTTGTTTATAATTAGTAGGTAGCTTGCTGTACGTAATTAAGGTAAACTGTAGGAAATTTCGCAAAAATATATTATCATTGCTGTACAAATATGTTATAGTAAACGAAAATTGAACTATGTAGATACAAGAGTAAAATAAAGAACAGTCATCGGTGCCTGAACCCATTTGAACGGTACTAGCCCAACTTCGGTTAATTCAATTTTTATCTCGTGTAGTACCGCGAGCATTCACAAATTCTGCTCTGTTTGCGGTGGCAATTTCTTCCAATACCTGCTGAACCCCCTGGAATTTACATTTATTCCTGCGCATCACTAGTGATACCCAGAACAATCCTTAGATAATCCAGATTCACGGTGATTTCACTCTATCTGCACTGAACTAATAAACGTAGGAAGATCCAAATGGGAAACAAAAATGTAAGCCAAAATTATAGAAAATTATTCGCTCTGACGGTATTCTTCAGAGCGATGATTGCGGAATCGAATGATGGTACTAGGACTTGAAATCCGCAAAAATCACGAACATGACAAATGTTCAGTAATATGGCTAGCCTTAGCCCCCTCCAGGACAAGATCCTGGTTGCGCCACTTCTCGAAGTATACTATAAACGGCTGAGTGAACGCACAATGCCCCACAAGGGCACAAGGGGTTTTGGTACAAACAAGAAGAAGAAGAAGATAGTGGTGAACTGGCAGGCTTAACCCTACGGCGGCATTTTTAACGCCCCGTGCACAGATTAAAAAAAAATAGTTCAATGAATAGACTTTATTCCAATTTTAGAAGTGTTTGCTTAATTCATTAGCCAGCCTAATTGATACAATTTTTGAGTCGAGGATCAACCGATCAATCGTTGGATTGTAAAAATAAGGGACAAGGTCGGTAGGGCGGCAGAACTCGAAACGCCTACTGACATCAGATATGTAAGTCCGCCATACTGACCAACGGAACGACTTTTGCAGTGTTTTCTTTACTTTTTTTCTAATTTATTTAAACTGCCTCCTAAAATATTGAAATGTGTATATTTCACACAACATTAATTCATTGGATGAAAGTTTCAGAAATATGTCGCCTTTAAATTGGGGGTATATGGGAAATCCGGTCCTGGATGCATGATATCTCATCATAAGATAAGACAAAGTAGTATAGAAATAAAAGATCCAAATAACATTTTCACTGCCAACTATGATATCTCCAATTCTCCACTTTTTTCGAGTTGTGAATGCTAATATTTTCGCGAGAAAGCAAGTTTCAAAAATTTGCCGCCCCTTAAAATCTGCCGCCCCGGGCAGCTGCCCGGGTTGCCCATATGGGAAATCCGGCCCTGCAGACACCCAATAAGATTTCTTTATTGTAAAAACTCTTCAAACAAATGGCCTCCTTTGTGTGATAATTTTCCATGACTACTTTGCATGGACTCGGGTTAATTTTGTTGCCGATATCGTGACTTAACAATGTACGTCTATCTCCCCTTAAATATATGATAATTATGAGGGGAATATGTACAATTATATCAAGCTAAAATGAATTGGGGGAGGTAGATTACGTTGCGGATGACATTTTACTGAAAATTTCACAGTTCCAGTCGCCTCCGTTCACAAGATACAGCCGTTCTATGCGATGCGACCCAAGACAAGCTGCAATGCACAGGGGTAGTAAGAGCAAACGGGGTCATATTTTGAAAAAAATTTTTAAATTATTTTGTTGACCTCAAATGAATTGGGGGAGGTAGATTGCGTTGCGGATGACATTTTGCTGAAAATTTCACAGTCCCAGTCGCCTCCGTTCACAAGATACAGCCGTTCTATGCGATGCGTCCCAAGACAAGCTGCAATGCACAGGGGTAGTAAGAGTAAACGGGGTCATATTTTGAAAAAAATTTTAAATTATTTTTTTGAGCTAAAATGAATTTATTTAGCTCAAAAAAAAATAATTTTAAATCTTTTTCAAAATACGACCCCGTTTAACCTTATTCCCCTGGGCCATTGACGTTTGTCTTGGGTCGCATCTTAGAACGGAGGCAGCTGGGACTGTGAAACTTTCAGCAAAATGTCATTCGCAACGTAATCTGCCTCCTCCAATAATAAATAATTTAAAAAAATTTTCACAATATGACCCGTTTCTCAGACAGAGTCCGTAGACAAATCATAGGGCCGAGCCAGTAACTATTAGCCCGAAAGAAAGTGAAAGGTATCCAAATTTTGGTAGCGCCTAAACTTAGTCGCGGTCTTAATTTTAAAAACTTCCCCATTAGTTGTTGATTAAAACCAATCAGAGAAATGTTACAAATCAAATACTTAAGATTTAGAGTAAAATGGGTTAATGCAATATAGCAATATGTACATGTATAATGATATATGCATAATTAAAATGTTGCTAAGCTAACTTTTTACTCATTGCAGAGAAAAGGAGATATGCATGGGCATGAAATGCCGGTAAGTAACTTCAATTAAAATATTCTGTAGTTCATAGCTCTAGTTAGTTTCACCTGTCAGGCCTAGACGTGTGCATTTTACCCCAGCAATTAGCATTCACTTTTTTTATTTTTTTTTTATTTTTGCATGTATTTTGCGTGTGTAAATGATATATTTCAATTATTTGATGTTGTGTGTTCTGCATCCCTTTCTCTTGTAAATATGTATGTGTATAATTATGTATAAATGTAAATACGCGTGAAGTCAATTTCGAAATACTCGTATTTGTTTCGATTATACGAGTAGGTATACAGCATTCATGAAATTGATCCAATTAACGCATCTCAATTTCAGTTCTGGTTTGTGGGATATGTAATTTAATATTAATGTCCTTCATACTGTGATATGATTATTTTTTGCGGGATAGAGGGCGAATTCAATTTACATTTATATATTGTTAATTTCGTGTTGATAAATATAAATTCCTTGTCAACCAAACTTATTACAACAGGAATTCGTCTGTTGAAAATAAAGAAAATAATCAGGAAAAGAACGAACACAAATTAAAATCATATTTCATCATTATTATTTTTTTCTACGCTCTCTTGCGTTTTTTCGCGGAACACAAAAAAAAACGACATAAAAAAACTTCCTTCCACAGCAATTAAGGATCTCATTAAAGTTTTCTGTAATTTGTGGCATGTCGATGTTATTTGCAGCTTGAGCTTGTAATAGTGTAATTCAAGTATACTTTACTTCGTATCCTTACCACTCTGATTTTTCTTCGTTACTACATGTTTTTTCCTTCATTAATAATATATTGAAAGATTTAATATTCTCGGTCGACAAGATTAAAGTGCACGTCAATATGACGGAAAAGGGGAAATGTTGGCAGAAATATTTTTTTCTTGAAGCTGTTCTAAGTGGAGGAAAAGATTTAAAATAATGAAATAAAATGAAATATTGCTGGAAATACGGAGAAGAACAGAAAAAAACAGCTCTTTCAGTTGGTCAATAGACAACGACATAATGTCATTATTGTGATTTCTTCCTTTGAGAACAAATTTCTATAGATAAAATGACTGTATTGAATGAAAGAGTATTTAATGTTGACTTTTATTTAAATGTCGGAACCGTTGGTATATCATATAGTACAGTCAGCATTTTCTTACATTTTCGTTTTTTTTACTGAATTGTCTGTGCTCTCTCTCCCTCACTCTTATTTTTTTCCATATGAGAATAGTAAAATTGATTCAAGTCTAGATTGGGGAAATTACTAAACTTGTTTGTGGATAATTCCGGGGAAAAATGGCGAATCAACTTTTAATCCTTCCTTATTCATTCTTTATAGTTACCAAAAGAAAGTCTTCTGATTAGATCTTGTCTAAAATTTACACGACGACATAATTTTGGAAACAGCCGCCACTGCAGTTTTAAATCAAGCGCATACTAACTCATTATCATAACATGTAACTAATTGCATTCCTAACTAAATCAATGCACCATTAGCAACTGTCTTGTTGAAATAATAAATTGAACAATTACTACGAATAAAAAAAAATATTCCACACTCACGATACCATCTGATCTACACGTTTGCATATTACGTATATAGGTAAAAGCACTAAATTAGTTACGAAAGGATATATGAGTCCTAACAAGCTATACACACACCACATACATAAGAACAAAAGTAGTATCATATAGTTAATTCCACTATAGAAACTCGTTTCCTTTTTACCGAGCATGATCCTATTAAAACGTACCGTAATGTCGTCGCCGTTGTTCATGTCGCACATAATGTCCCTAGTACTCGTATATGCTTCTTGCTTCGCCTCGTCGCGTCGCGTCGCGTCGTCCGCGTCATAGTGATTATTCTTGCGTACCTGCCGTGCTGTACCGACTACCCGACAATTCATACAAATTCGCAAGGAGCGCATGTTGAAAACTTATATAAACCTTGTCACGATATAAGCGCATTAAAGTTAGAACTGCGAGTATAGTTGGTTAATGGGTATAAGGTTAAGCCAGGAAGTGAGTACTAAATTTGAAAATTTATTGCACTTGTTGTATAGCTTATTACAATATAGTGCGAGCTTCTGAACATAATTTATCATCGTATCGGAAATAAGTTAATAAAGGATATTCGTCGTTAGTTGACGAGGTACATTTCTTAAATACAGGGTGGTGCACGAAAACAGAAGAGTTTTCTAAAACTGGTATATTCGAAGATGCCGTTTGAAATTGGTTCTATAAATTCATCTAGAAAAAAATCTTTCGAGAGATTATGTTTTCGATTGGAGTCGTAGTCTACTAGCAAAGTTACACCTTATTCGTGCTTCGTGAACTCGGATTCGGGCCTAATTAAATGTTTAAGGCCGGTATTTATGAACATACCTTAACTCAAGGAGACCTTGAGTCAAGGATGCCGAAATTCAAAAAATTAAATGTCATTTCCCATACTTTTTCATAGAAATCATTTATATTCAGGAGTCAATGCATCCTTGATTTAAGGCGAAACTCAAGGAGACCTTAAGTTTTCAATAGACTTGAAGTATAATATTTCAAGGTTGGTGGGTAGCTTATCTTGACTTCAAGTGAGGTTGACTATATAAAATTTCAAGGTCTCCTTGAGTTTCTCCTGAAATCAAGGATGCATTGACTCGTGAATATAATACCCCAGGAAAATTGGCATTTCACTTCGGAAAAATTAAGGGAAAGCTGGATTTTTGCAAGAGCCTTCCTTTCGAGGTCCTAAACAATACCCTAAAAGTCCCCGTCTCTACGAGTGCCGCTAGCGGTGCTACAGAGGGTCAAAGACCCTCGAAAACAGGTTTTTCTGAATAACTCGATAACGGTAGCATATACAGAAAAGTAGTGTATGGCAAAATTGAAGCTCTTGTGCTTTTTCAATAAACGATGGAAATACCGAATACGTTCGGGTACTCCTAACGGTGCCAGGAGGTCTAACGGTATTTTTAACAATGTTTCACAAAAATCTCTATAACGGTAACACGTACTAAAAGCTTTTGTAAGGAAAATTTGTAGTCTATTTAGTTTTGAATAAAGCGGTCAAATTTCATATCAATGCGTGCAGCCTTAAGGGCGCTATGGGGGTTCAAACCTTAAAAAAATGTGTTTTTTGGGTTTTTTCGTGAATGGCGCTAAGACGGGGAGTGTCCTCTATGGTCTTCTCGGAAAAATTTGTAGCTTCTCTGGCTGTTAGTAAGACGCCAAAAGTCCCCAAAGACGGGAGCCGCCCTAACGAAGTTATGAGGGTCCAAAGATTCAATTAAACTGTTTTTGGGGAATATCTCTATAACGGTAACGTGTACCGAAAACTGTTATATGGCAAATTTGTAGCTTATACAACGCTTAACTAAATATCCGAATTTCAGATCGATGCATGCAATGCTAAGGACGCTCTGATGGTCAGAACCGTACAATAACGGTACTTTTCGGTTTTTCGTGAATTTCTTCAAAACGGGAACGCATTCGGGAAGGAGGCCTATAACAATTTGTTGCTTCTGTAACCTCAACTTAAAATGCCAGAACAACTCATCTATGCCGGCACCCCCAAGGAAGCTATGAGGGGTCAAAGAGGTAACAAAAAACCGCTTCTCGGAAATTTGTTAATAACGATGGAAGCCCCCCTAGAGAAGTTATGAGGGTCCAAACATCCAAAAATGCAGTTTTTTGGGTATATCTCTATAACGGTCATGTGCACTGAAAACTGTTGTATAGCGAGTTTGTAGCTTAAACAACGCTTATTTAAATATCCCAATTTCAGATTGATGCCTGCAATATTAAGGGCGCTATGAGGGTCCGAAACGCACAATAACGGTATTTTTTGTTATTTTCGTGAATTGCTTTATAACGGGAACGCATTCGGGATGGAAGCCTGTAATAATTTGTTGCTTCTGTAACTTCAAATTAATATGCCAAAACAACTCATTTACCCGTAAACCACCAAGGAAGTTATGAGGGGTCAAAATTAAACAAAAAGCCGCTTCTCGGAAAATTTTTAATAACGGTAACCTCTAGAGGGAAACCGTCTGAGGCAAATTTGTAGCTCGTGTGGCTGTTAGTATGACGTCAAAAGTCCCCAACAATGGGAGCCCCCCTAGCAAAGTTATGAGGGGCCAAACATCCAAATAAGCAGTTTTTTGGAAATATATCTATAACGGTATTGTGCACCGAAAACTGTTATATGGCGAATTAGAAGTTTTTACAACTCTTAAGTAAATGTTCAAATTTCAGATCAATACGTGCAGTACTAAGGGCGCTATGAGGCTCCAAACCTTACAATTTCTGTATTTTTGGTTATTTTCGTGAAAATCTCCTTAACGGTAACGTATACCGGAGGCAGTCTGTAAAAATTTGTTGTTTGTATGGTTCCAAATAAAATACTCAAGGGATATGAATGCACCTGAGGCAACCATACGTGCACACATACACTACATACTACACATACCTTCCTCAAAGATTAGTTATTTTAAACGTTGTAATGCACGTATGGTTGCCTCAGGCGCATTCAAATCGGTGGAGCATTTTATTTGGAACCATACAAACAACAAATTTTTACAGACTGCGTCTGTTATACGTTACCGTTACAGAGAATTTCAGGAAAATAACCAAAAATACCGAAATTGTATTGTTCGGACCCTCATAGCGCCCTTAGCATTACGCGCATCAATCTAAAATTCGAATATTTAATCATGCGTTGTATAAGCTACAAATTTGCCATACAACAGTTTTCGGTGCACATTACCGTTATAGAGATATTCCCAAAAAACTGCATTTTTGAATGTTTGGACCCTCATAACTTCCCTACGGGGGTTTCCATCGTTGAGGACTTTTGGCCCCTTACTAACAGCCACATGAGCTACAAATTTATCTATGATTGGTTCTCTCAAGATGTTACCGTTATTAAAAAAATTCCGAGAAGCGGTTTTTTGTTTAACTTTGACCACTCATAGCTTCGTTGGGGGTGCTCGCATAGATGAGTTGTTTTGGCATTTTAAGTTGAAATTACAGAAGCAACAAATTGTTATATGCCTCCTTCCCGAATGCGTTCCCGTTTTGAAGAAATTCACGAAAAACCGAAAAATACCGTTATTGTACGGTTCAGACCATTATAGCGCCCTTAGCATTGCACGCATCGATCTGAAATTTGGATATTTAGTTGAGCGTAGTATAAGCTACAAATTTGCGATATAACAGTTTTCCGTGGACGTTACCGTTATAGAGATATTCCCCAAAAACTGCTTAATTGAATCTTTTGACCCTCATAACATCGTTAGGGGGGCCCCCATCTTTGGGGACTTTTGGCGTCTAACTAACAGGCACATATACTACAAACTTCTCCCAGAAGACCAGAGAGCACACCCCCCCGTCTTAGCGCCATTCACGAAAAACCCCAAAAAACACATTTTTTTTAAGGTTTGAACCCCCATAGCGCCCTTAAGGCTGCACGTATTGATATGAAACTTAACCGCTTTCTTCAAAACTCTATAGGCTACAAATTTTCCACACAAAAGCTTTTAGTACGAGCTACCGTTATAGAGATTTTCTTCAAAAATTGTTAAAAATACCGTTAGACCTCCTGGCACCGTTAGGAGTACCCGAACGTATTCGGTATTTCCATCGTTTATTGAAAAAGCACAAGAGCTTCAATTTTTCCATACACGACTTTTCTGTATATGCTACCGTTATCGAGTTATTAAAAAAAACCTGTTTTTGAGGGTCTTTGACCCTCTGTAGCACCGCTAGCGGCACTCGTAGAGACGGGGACTTTTAGGGTCTTGTTTAGGACCTCGAAAGGAAGGCTCATGCAAAAATCCAGCTTTCCCTTAATTTTTCCGAAGTTTGGCCAAATTTTTGTTCAAATTTCCTGGCGTATAAGTGATTTCTATGAAAATGTATGGAAAATGACATTCAAGTTTTTTTTTAATTCGGCATCCTTGACTCAAGGTCTCCTTGAGTTAAGGTGTGTTTATAAATACGGGCGTTAATGTCGAATAAAATTGCGCTTTCTTCCACCTGAATTAGAGGGGGGGGGGGCTTCAGGTTGGCATTTAAAATTAGGCTCACATTAGCAATATGCAAAAGGCGACGGCTTCGTGACAGGTGGGTCTAAATTGAAAAGGGTCACAATGAAAAAAAAAACGATGCAATAAATCCAATAGTAGTCTGACTGGTCTAGCGGTTAGTGCGAGCACCTTCGGTGCACAGGGTCATGACTACGATCTCACTCAGATGTTAAACGAGTACCCATTTATGGGGATAAATAACACGGCTGAGCGTGATGCTGATCTCATTACCTCAACAAAAAGCAGATAAGATCTTGGAAATGGGATGTTACTAACACATCCTGCGGCCTTAGTCCAATGTTGGATTGTCGCGCCTGTTATTTATTTAATAGATCCAGTCGTTCTCAAACTTATTTTAACCACGGACCCCTTCACACGTGAAAATCCTGTTTAGGGAGCCCCGACTGAATTTCAAGCCTTGAATGTTTAAATTGTTTAAATATTTAAAAATAGGTACAAAATAAAAATAGTTTTGATGTTTTAACAATTTTTTTATTGTGCATAATAATTATTAGTAGCACATACATTAATACACTTATTATATAAAAAAATATAACAAAAAGTTGCATCATAATGTTCAGTGGGTGCACTTGATGGGACGATATGAGTTTGCTGATGTTGTTAATAAAAGCCTTAAGTCACCACGAACACTTGTGTCGGTTTCTGTCTTTAGTTACAAGCCAGATAACGGCGCTAAAACCATGTTCAACTAAATACAATGAGGGAAAAGCGATTAAAAGGAAGTGAACCGTGGACCACAATTCAGGATACCGACTTGGTATGGTTTTTTTGAAGTCAAAATTGTTGATACCCTTCCTCGAATTTAGGTTTCAACTCTTCATTCGATGACAACTCAATAAGTGGCTCCTTCTTGAGAATGTCTTTTTCTTGACTATCTGAAAACAGATTCAACACTCAATCAGTAATATTGAGTTTAAAAATATCTTCGAACCTTCTTTTAAAATCAGAATGAAGTTCCTCAAGGTGCTCGCATTTAACCAAAAGGTCTTCATTTTTTTATACAAATTTGCAAGATTTGGAAAATGACAGCATTTGCCTCTTCCTATGTTCTGCTTAAACAATACAAGCTTTGTTGCAACTACGGGATATAATACGTTTAGTTTGAATTTGAATTTAACTTATGACCTTGCAGTTGTAAATAGGTTTCATTAAATTTACCGAAGTTGTCGGTCATGTAAGCTATATCTAGCTGAATACTTATTCAATTGAGTTTTAAGTTATAATTGTCTCCTTCTAAAAATGTCTGCAGCTACAGAAGCTACAAATTCGTCATGGAAGACTTTGCAGCATACACCCCCGTTACAGAGATATTCACGAAAAAAAACCCGAAGATTCTCGTTTTTCTAAGGTAGTACATATTGATAAGAAATTGGACCACTTTTTTCAGAACCATATTTGCTACGAATTAGCCATAAATCTTATAGCCACAGTTACCGTTATAGAGATTTTCGTGAAACCTTTTTAAAAATACCGTTTGACCTTCTGGCACCGTTAGCTCGAATGCTCGAATCAAAATCGAATTTTATTTTATTCTGGAACCACAAGAGCTGCAAACTTGCCTTACACCACTTTTCAGCACATATTACCGTTATCGAGATATTCTCCAAAAAAACGGTTTTGGCCCTCTGTAGCACCGCTACCGGCACTTGTACAGACGGGGACTTTCGGGGTCTTGTGTAGGACCTCGAAAGGAAGGCTCATGAAAAAATACAGCTTTCCCCTAATTTTTCCGAAGTTCCTACATTTTTGTTTAAATTTCCTGGGGTAAAAGCAATGAATAAGAAAATGTGAAAAGGAAATGCAAATAAACGCAAAATACACTATACAGGGTGTCCCGCAACTGGTTAGCCATAGACCAATGGTAGACTCTACAGGATATTTTAGGAAAAATGTCGCCAAAATTATTTCTCCATCTTTTACCGTTAAGGAGTAATTGCCTTTTTTGTGATTCTTGTCAAAAACACGACTTTTTGCGAAAAACTACACTTTTGCCAAATCAATGTTTTTCATATTCTTCTGAAAGTACACAAAATTTCCAATAAAAGGATATATCGAACGTTTCGAACGGTTTCGTATCTTCCGCGATACGACGTTTTGAATTTTGCAGAAATGTCAATTTCAACTTTTAATGTCAAAATTAAACCCGAATTTCGTAACGATACATTAAAGTGGCAAATCTGCAAAGTTCACGATATGTCCTTTTATTGGAAATTTTGTGTACTTTCAGAAGAATATGAAAAACATTGATTTGGCTAAAGTGGAAGCTTGAAAATAGGTGTTTTTCGAAAAAGTCGTGTTTTTTACAAGAATCACAAAAAAGGCAATTACTCACTCCTTAACGGTAAAAGCTAGGGAAATAATTTTGGCGACACTTTTCCTAAAACATCCTGTAGAATCTACCATTGGTCTATGGCTAACCAGTTGCGGGACACCCTGTATATGCGACTTTTTTCGGGACCAAAATATTTTCTATGGTAACTTGATTTTGTAACTTCGATCACATTTCTCATACGAATTTTATATGGAAAACAAAAACAACAAACAAAATCATGCACATGCCCAGCTTAATGCTGTAAGTTCGTAGTAGGGACGTCGGAAAAATGAGGGCAATGAATACGAAATTTCAAAATTATTAGGTGCTTAAAATTAATTAATTTGCAACGTTCCTGTTGCATAACTGTATACCAACAGCATCAAAATTTACACTATTGGAAAAGTATATTTAAATGGGATTGCAAAGCGTTGCGTGGTGTAAATTCGTTTAAATACAAAATTTTGAATAGTGTGTATTCCAGTGCATTGCGGTTGAATACTCCAACCAATGAAAAAGCCAAAAAGTATTAAACCATACCAGCCCCAAACACTAAATTTCCAACGCCACTGCTAGCTATGAAAAAAATCAAATTGTCCCCTTTATTTTCAGATATTTCGTTTCCTTCTTTTTCTTCTTCATTGGGTAAAAGTGTCTCTCGTAAAAATTAATTTCAAATGGAATGCAAATGGTTAGTAAATATTTAATTTTATCGAAATCTTTCACAAACCACCTAATCGGCTTCACGGACCCCCCAAATTTTCTCACACCCGCCGCGGACCCCCAGCACGGCTTCGCGGACCCCAAGGGGTGCGTAGGGACCACTTTGAGAATACATGATCTAGTCGAATGAGAAATTTAAAGTGAATCAATGAAAGAATTTAGACGGAGGGATTTTCATTGTAATTGAAAAAGGCCCATCAACAGTGATTTCTTTGCTCTAGAAATTTGTCCCAGCAGGACCGAATTAGCTCTGTCCAGATCCGGCACGGACAGTGCTAAAATAGCCTGCTTTAGCTGTCCCTGCATTTTTAGTGTCCTTAAAGTGATGCCCAGACCAACGCGTCACATTTTTTGGTGCCCACACCGGCTCGGTGCGAATAATTCGCTGGGTACTGTCACTCACAGCTGATATCATGTTGGTGCCTTAGAAAAGGTATTAGATTTATGTAAGGAAGGGACTTAGACATCATAGAGAATAACTACAAGAACTGGCCAAATACAATTATTTTAACATTTATAATCATGCTGCAATTTTCGTGCACTACATATATCAAAATGTCGCGGCATCTTTACTTATTATGAAAAAGCGTAAGCGGAAGAAATCAACATGAAATTCGACATTTTACCTCTCCATGTCTATACTTATTCTAAGGATAAAATCATTGACATGCGCAAATTGATGGAAATATGCAGTGGAGTACAACCGTGTTATACCGTACCCTAAAAAAAGTTGCGGCAGTATTCGATTTTATTGTTTGAATTGACTATCGCGTACCAGAAAACTCTTACATCTTATCTTGTGCCCGTCGAATGGTTTGTCTTATCGTATAGAGAAGACACAAAGCTTGAACATTGTTTTGTGGCTGTTTTGAATTGAATATACATAATATAACTGTTTACATAGCATGGTTACGCAAAATGCGTAGTTACATACAAGCTTGAAGCTTGAAGCTTGCGTTTTTCCCAAAGTAGTTACATACAAGCTTGAATATTTTATTGAATTGAATGTTTACTTTGCATAGTTACGCCATATTTTGCTTGGTTACGCCATCGTATGAAATTGCATAATAACTTTTAGTGTAATCCTTACGTGATTACTTACGATGGCGTAACCAAGCAAAATATGGCGTAACTATGCAAAATAAACATTCAATTTAATAAAATATTCAAGCTTGTATGTAACTACTTAGGGAAAAACACAAGCACCGAACCACCAGGATCCTCATTTCTTATCGTATACTATTCATGAATGAACAAATTTACCTATAAACCAAGACTGACCGCGGAAAAAATAGGTAACTCGTTTGGTTTATACAGAGCTACAATTGTTTTTCATCTCAATTTTCCCCGACTTCTTCCAAGGTGAGTTGCTTGTACGATTCTTTTAAAAATTGGCGTTTTCAAGCCTTGTCTCCTTATTATGCAAAATTGAATAAACATTTTGACGTAGGATTTATGTCATAGACTTATTGTGTAGTATGCATTTCATGTATCATGCATTTATTTCAATTTATTTTTTTTTACGATCGAATAATTAAAAATATATTTTTGACATAATTATTACACATATCTGTAACGAGGATAATATATGATCTTTTTGCGTAGGCATTAAGAAGCAAAGATAGATGCTAGAGAGATATTGTCATAATTGTTTCTGTTTGAATGAAAGCGTCATAAATGACATAAAGGTCTATCGACTGACGTCTTGTGCATAGCTATGTGTTATTTTCCTAGCTGGGATCTCCAAATAAACAGTTCATATGTGTCGAAAATTACAAACAGCATTACCGTACAATTGTAATTTTCCATACAATATGGCAGATCGTGACCATTCATCGTCAGATGAATCGCATAGTGTTTGGCGGCTCAAAGGTCCTCTGCAATCAGATAAACTTCCATTTCCATATTTAATCTGAAGGAACCTACCCGGTGGGTTTTCGGGGCACCTTCAATTGATCAGCTTTGTCTCTCTATTTTAGTTCAACCATCTGGTCGCCCATAACTCTTATTACCAAAACGACTGCAAATCTAAAAAAACTGCGCAAATTCATGGCCATAGACAACAGTGTGTCGTTTTCAATTAAAAAGAAGCAACAACTTCACGGCATGACCGAAACAACTGTCGATAACATGGGGTACGTTCATCTGTCTAATTTGCTGTGCGCGTTGTACAATGGGCTCCAAAGGGTAAAAGAGTTAAGTAAATACATCATACCCCTTTCTTATTATGTTGTGTAGTAACTAAATTTGGTAATTGCACATCCAGCCGAAAATTGTTATTTTTTATAATTATTGATGTCTTGTTGTCTCCAAAGTTCGCTTCGATGCACAATTTGTTTATTTTCACAAAAGACTTTCTGGTCTGAGTGAAAGAAAACTAGACTAAAGGCGGTAATTGTGGTATTAACTTGGGCGGAAAGTTTGCAAATTCGATACGGGCAAGTAGGATTTGATTCTCTGATTTTGAATCAAATTGTTTTTAATCCAGTCAGTAAGAAGAAGTAGAAAAGAAGAAATCCTACAACTCGATTTGGAACACGACGGTGTTGGTGTTCGAAATATTGAATTTTCGTATGCCCTATTTATGTATGTATTGTACCTACATTTTTAGGTAATCGATGTTATAAAATAATCCCGACTTTTAACACAATTTCCCAATATTTTCACTTCAATACAAACACTAGCAATAGTCACACAATTTTCTTCAGCTCTCCGCACGCATACTATGCACGAAATAATCCCTTTTTAAGCTTTAGTCGTCTCTTAAATTTAATATTACTCCCACAAATCAGATTGGCAAAAAATCAATAAATTTTCAGTGGTAAATAATAAGAAAAACCACATAATAGCCCGTTCACAAAAAATATATATTAGAAAATTTTATATTACACAAAAATTAAACCTAAAAGCACTCTAGAGCACACCTGTAGCAGTGTGCGTGTCAGCACGAAGCAAGTCCATTTTACTACGACTTCATCCTACCACTACTTTTCGTCACGTCTTCGCAAACTCACTCTATCACTCACGATTGAATTGACCAAAATACGAATGCAAAATCTGCAAAATTAAGAAATTCCAAGACAATTGGAAAATATAAATAAATAAAAAAAATTATTAAAAAAATTGAGAAATTGTCCGAAATTTCCACGCATCTTCTTCTATCCATCTTCATATATCTCATTCTCTCAGGTGTCGGATGTTGATTTGGAAGTGATAGAGGCAACCGTGCGTAGTCCATCATCAGATTCAGGTCTAGGATTAACTGTTCCGGCGGATATTAGAAATCGGTAGACAATACAATAAATTCATTCAAAGAATAATTATTTTATCATTATTTTTTTTTAACTTTTCTCTAAAAAAATCCTTTCAAAATTGTTCCAAAAAAAATTCGGAAAATTAATGGATTTTCAAACAAAATCATCACAATGCCAATGCAAAATACAACAATATCCCTTGAATGTTACAAAAAAAAAAAAAACAAAAAAAAAATCTTTAGACCTGCATGTCCCCTACCCTATCGGCCACTTTCCGCTGGACCTATATTGCATCGTCACTATCATCATCACTCATCATTACGCCAATTGGGAGGATCACAAAGTCGTTTGACACCAACAAAAACGGTTGGAACCAACACGCCCACTCGTTTCAATCCAACGGGTCAGTCTGCCACTTCCACAACGACCGGTGGCGGTGGAGAATCGTCAGATCCTGGCAAAAATCAGGGAGGTGTAGCGGTCGCGGGTGGAAGTGGTGGATCAGATGGTAACGCTGAAAGGGGTTATTCTGGTACTGGTGGTATCAATAATATACAAAAGGTGAATTTATTGATTAATGATGATTATCGCTAAATGTATGATTGTGTGTTTTCAGTTTAGTCCTTTTTTTTTTTTTTTTGGTTTAGTTTGAGAAATTGTTATTGCAGCAAAATCCATTAGAGCAATTGCTTGTTTAGGTGTCATCATGTTTCATGTTGTCGTAATACAATTTTTGTTTATGTTTCGGTGTTTTTCTTTCTTTCCATACATTGCGCTGTTTTTCTTCAATCTGGTATTAGAATTTAATTGGTCGAAATTGATTTTTTAGTTAGTATCTATATTTGATGTAATTTGTTCTGTTATGTACTTGTATTTGTCGTTATTGACGCTACTAAACTATTAATTGTTTATTGTTTTAGAATTTGCTGCAACTATTCATCTGTTTTATGTAAACAAAAAATATACGAAACGTTTTATCAATTGAAAAAAAATAATTAAACATTTCTTCATTTCCCCCCACCAACAAAAATCGCACATAGGATTATAACTGTGATGAACCAAGATCGAGAAGAGGGAGCGAGACCCAAATACCTAGAACGGAATATGAACACGATTCGGTAAGTCTTTTAAATATTTTTATATTTGTTCTTCTAATGCGCGATCCCAAATTTGGAACAATGATGACAACCCCGAGAGTAACTCTACGAATTAATAATATACTTTCTTAAGTTTTATGACTTACCAATCGAAAATTGTCACAATTACTTTACTTACCTAAAAATTCAAGGAAATAACATTTAATAAAGTCGACTCGCTTTGAGGGACAAAAAAAAAATCGCACAAATGTAACTGTAGATTCTCAGATATGTTTGAACTATAACAAATCTACTTACATGAATGTTCTACGGCATGTAAAAACTCCGCGTTATACTTTTATTGTGGCTTCGGATAGGTGACATTCATTCAGCAGCTAATTGGTGTGTGTAGTCTCTCGACAACGGCCAGAATCCAACAGACAGGAAAATACGCGTCGGTGCGCTGTTGTCAATTTTTGCTTTTTTATTGGAACGCTGGAAGTATGCAGCATTGCCAGGTCGCTACAATACTCCCCCGCTAATGACGGAGTCACGCTAGTTAGCGAACGTGACGTTCCGTTTTTTAGGAGCTGGTGGGTATACCCGGCGAATGAGTGGCCGCGAGTAGGTTGACTGTTGATCACTCTGTGATGATAACCCGGGCTGATAGGGGTGAACGACTGGTCTTCTCGTACACCGTGTGCCTGACGATGTTGTTGTTGCTGACTTGGTTTGGGCTGACGAACTCGTGTTCGAGCTGGTCATCGGCTGCCCTGATCGGTGAAGCATAGAGGAACGTGCCGCAGGTGGCATATTGATCTGCACCTGCTGTGATGCTGATGATGGAGTGCAGGCTTGGACGCGGTCTCGCAACGCCGGTGCCGTCTGCACACGTTGGTTCATCGGTGGTGTACCTTGACATCGAGCTGACGACCAGAGAGGGGGTGATGAATGTTGAGCCGCAGGTGGCTTGATGACCTGACGACCGGATGGTTGTTGAGCCGCAGGTGGCTTAATGACCTGACGACCAGATGGTTGTTGAGCCGCAGGTGGCTTAATGACCTGACGACCGGATGGTTGTTGGGACGCCGGTGATTGCATTGGGCAATCAAGGTGTGGCGTTTCAGCGATGTCCGAGTTGGAACTTAGAACTGGTAATGCATCTGAAGGTAGCTCGGTTGAGCTGGTTGACCTCAGCTGACGGTAGCGTAGTCGTCGCAGTTTGGGCGCCGTTGCCGCGGGTGGCAATTCCTGTCCCCCGCTTACCTGCGGAGATGCCCGGATCACACGATGTGCCGCAGGTGGCATATTCTGCTGGGAAGTCGGTGTGATTTGCTGTGGCGTTGGCGTCGTTTGTGGTGCCGCAGGTGGCTCGGCTACCTGACGGTTAGGCAACCGTTGAAGCGTTGGCGCTACAGGTGACTTGATGGTCAGTCGATTGGCTATTTGTTGAGACGCCGGTGATGGGCTGATACCATCGAATGGCGGCGTTCCAAAACTGTCAAAGTCGGCACTCGGATGCTGTGAAGAAGTTGGTATCATACACGAAGATGGTTCGATTGTCCGTGTAGTCGAAATTCCCTGTTGAGTCTCCGTTGTGGGTGCTTCGGCTTGGTCGTTGACAACAAACGCTGGTTTTATGCGCTCCGTGGAAACGTTGACATGTCTGCCATTAACATCTATCGACACCAGATGTGACGAGATTCGTTTGATCACCCGATGAGGTCCCGTGTAAGGTTGACAAAGTGACTTTTTTGCCGAATCGACCCTCAAAAATACATGTGTACACGTTTGTAGGTCTTTGAACACGAAAGTCGCTCTCGGGTTACGATGTACTATGGGAGTGGGACGAAGTTGCCTGACTCGCTGCCGGATGACGTTGAGGAATTCGATGGGGTCAGTAGCTGTCTCATCGTCTACAAACCACTCACCAGGGAGACGTAACGAAGATCCGAACACCATCTCCGCAGGGGATGCACCTATGTCCTCCTTGATGCTGTTACGCAGCCCCAACAACACGGCTGGCAGAGCGTCAACCCAGTCGGATTCATGGCACATTATGGATGCCTTTAACGAACGGTGCCACCTCTCAAGTGCCCCATTTGAGGCTGGGTGGTATGGCGAGGTTCTTGTGCGGTTGCAGCCAAGAAGCTTCGTTAGTGATCGGAACAACGCTGACTCAAACTGTGTTCCCTGGTCAGTTGTAACTACTGCTGGCGCACCATACCTCGACACCCAGTTAGCAAAGAAAGCCGTGGCAACAGTGGCGGCTGATTGGTCTGGAATGGGTATCGCCTCTGGCCATTTCGAGAACCGGTCCAACATAGTGAGGCAGTAGCGAAATCCCTGCGACTGCGGCAGTGGACCGACGATGTCGAGGTGCACCTGTTGAAACCGCTTGTCAGGCACTGGGAATGGCTGAAACTCGTTGTGTACATGACGGCTGACTTTTGACCGTTGGCACTGAAGACATGTGCGTGACCATTGTCGAATGTCGCTGCGGATATTCGGCCAGACGAACTTCTTCGAAATCGCTCGTAAAGTCGCACGGGCTCCTGGATGTGAGCAGCGGTGGAATGTCTCAAATACTCGTTTACGCAGGCTGACGGGTATGAATGGCCTCGGTGACGATTGAGATGTATCGCAGATGATGTCACATCCTCCGAAGTCGACAGTCGTAAGTTGGAGAGACGTCGATTGTGTTGTGAGTAAGTGTTGCAATTCCGGGTCCTTTTGCTGCTCTGCTGTAAGCTCCGTTTGGTCGAAGTTCGTCGGTAATGAAATAGCATCGACCCTCGACAGGGCGTCTGCTACCACGTTAGCTTCTCCTCGCACGTGCACAATCTCTGTCGAAAACTCGGCGATATATCCTAAGTATCGGATCTGTCGAGGTGACGCCTTGTCCGATTTTTGATGAAAGGCGTATATTAACGGCTTATGGTCCGTTTTGATTGTGAACGATAGACCTTCGAGGAAATGACGGAAATGTCGTATACCGGCATAAATGGCCAGTAACTCTCGATCATACGCGCTGTAGTTACGTTCGGCGCTCGAGAGTTTCCGCTGAAAAAACGCGATTGGTAGCCATTTTCCGTCCTGCAGCTGCTCCAACACCGCACCTATTGCAACATCGGAGGCGTCCGTAATCAATGCTAGCGGTAGCTCCGCTTTGAAATGCACCAGCAAAGTTGCGTTTGCAATGCTGTTTTTGCATGCCGTGAACGCGCTATCGGTTGCTGGTGTCCAAGCGATGGGAGTTTTGTCTCCTTTCTTTCCGTTCCGCAGAAGGTCGTGAAGGGGTGCTTGCAGGTTAGCGGCGTTGGGAATAAACCGTCGATAGTAATTGAGTACGCCTAGGAATCGTCTTATTCCTTTGGCGGTAGACGGGCGTTCATAATTTGCAATGGCCTCTATCCGACTAGTTGGTGGAAGGATACCGCGTGCATTAATGTGATGTCCCAAGAATTCCAGTTGATGTACGCCGAAATTGCACTTCGCCACATTTATGACCACTCCATAATCGGTCAGTCGTTGGAACACCAGACGTAGGTGCTCGATGTGCTGCTCTGGAGATGCAGATGACACCAAAATATCGTCTATATAGCAGACGCAAAAGTCTAATCCACGCAATACTTCATCCATGAAACGTTGAAACGTTTGGGCCGCATTCCGCAGACCAAACGTCATGGCCGTGAATTCAAATAGCCCGAATGGGGTTATTACGGCTGTTTTGGGGATATCGTCGTCAGCTATAGGTATGTGGGGGAACGCTCGCAGCAAGTCTATTTTCGAAAATATTTGTTTGCCGGTAAGGCCAGCGACGACGTCTTGGATGTGACGCATGGGGTAGCGATCCGGTGTCGTTATGGCGTTCAACCTACGGAAGTCTCCACATGGCCTCCACGACCCGTCTTTTTTGGGGGCCAAATGCAGCGGGCTGGCCCACGGGCTGTTGGACGGGCGACAGATACCCATTTTGAGCATGTAGTCAAACTCCTTGCGCGCTGCCTGTAACCTTTCAGGTTTGAGCCTTCGAGCCTTTTCCGCAACTGGAGGTCCTTTGGTGATGATATGGTGTCGGGTATTGTGTGGGGCAGCGGAGTGAATTGACGTATTGGTGATGGTCGGAAATTCCTTCAGAAGTTGACGGTACGGAGAATCTCCGGCGACTGTGGACACGGTTTGGTATTCGATGGTGTTAAGGAATCCCCGAGCAGCAAGATTGGTATGCGGGTCAATAACGCTCTTGTTTTTTACATCGATTATCAGGCCGAAATGCTTGATGAAGTCGGCGCCGAGAATTGGTCGTGTAACGTCGGCCACAACGAACTTCCACACAAACTCCCTACGGAGTCCCAGGCTTACGGTTACAATACTGTGTCCGTATGTTCTAATGGTTGACCCGTTCGCCGCAAATAGTGTGAAGTCGTGTTCGGTCGTGCTTTTACGATTTTGTGGCGGAATCACTGACACATCCGCTCCAGTATCGACCAAGAATGTGAGGCCGGAGGTCTGGTCGAGGATGTGAAGGCGGCATTGATGCTTAGCGCTTCCGGATGCCGCATCCGATAGCGCTTCCACTAGTTTTCCGCCGGTGCCGTGGAGACCCACGAGCACGGCTTTTGGCACTTCCGTGCGTTTTCGCGGAATCTTCGATGGTAGTAGCACAGTTGTGGCCCACTATGTCGTCGCGATGGTGACCGCCTACGGTCAGAGACCCGACGATATCGTGTGTGGTCCTGGGATAACCGGTCCAGACGACTGCGTATTTCCGCTATTTCATCACTCAAATCGCCCTGGGTTGACGGGTCCGCCGGGGTGTGTGATGAAACCGCGGCGACTTGTAGCGGTTGCTGTGCCTCCAAAATGCGGTCGGCCATTTCCGCCAGCCGCTCTAAGTCGGTGGCTTCCGCCACGCTGAGGATGGCTCGCGCATTGGCTGGCAAGCGTTGGAGCCACAACGACTTTAGCACCGACTGGACCACCTTGTTCCCTGCACTGAGCCGCATGCGCCGCAGCAGTTGGGATGGTTTTTCGTCCCCTAGCTGCATGTTTGTTAGTAGCTCCCGTAGCTCAACCTCCTCCGATACGGCATAGGCACTAATTATTCGGCGCTTTATGGTGTCGTATTTGTCCTTGTCCGGAGGATTTTCGACTATATCGGCGACCTGGCCTAATATGTCCGGCTCGAGGTCACCGACTACTTTGTCAAACTTGGTTTCATCCTTGACGATTTTGTGCGTTCGGAGTTGAGCTTCTATTCGCGCAAACCACAACGCGGGGCGTCCCTTCCAAAAGGGCGGCAGGCGAAATGTGGCCACCGAGCTCACCTCATTCTCGTTGTCGGGGAGGGAGCTTTGCGCGGAGAGGGTGGTTTGCGCGGGGAGGGAGCTTTGCGCGTCAGCGTAATTATCTTCCGCCATGATTATGGATGACTACACCCGTTGTATATTGTGTGTGAACCGTATCACCACACACGTACAGTGCGAAAAATTTCACGTTCGCCGAGTAAATAATATATGTGGTCGCCCGTATACAAACGAACACGGTGTAGCAAGGGTGTGGCGTGTGATCGCAGGGAGACGGTGGCCGTGCGATCTCAACTGGGGCGCCGTGCACGAACTTTTACGTGCAATCAAAATGGCGTCGCAGTTTTCGACGATGGGTACAGTGCACACAAAATGTCGACGCGCAATCACGAATGGCGTCCCTGCTTTCGACGAGGGGCGCCGTGCACGAAGACCTTGACGTGCAATTGAAATTTCGTCGTAATTTTGACGAGTGTCGCCGTGCACGCAAATGTTAACCCGTAACCAACAATGGCGTCACAGTACACGAGAATGTCGTTTTCACTACGAGGATACACGCGCGGGTGCTTCGTGGAGCATTACGTTCTCACTACGTAGATACGCGCGCGGGTGCTCCGTGGGGCATCGAGTTCTCAAACCGTATGTACGCGCGCGGGTGCTCCGTAGAGCATCAAGTTCTCACACCGTAGGTACGCGCGCGGGTGCTCCGTGGAGCAGTAGGTCCGCAACAAAAAACCGGGGTCACCAATGTAGATTCTCAGATATGTTTGAACTATAACAAATCTACTTACATGAATGTTCTACGGCATGTAAAAACTCCGCGTTATACTTTTATTGTGGCTTCGGATAGGTGACATTCATTCAGCAGCTAATTGGTGTGTGTAGTCTCTCGACAACGGCCAGAATCCAACAGACAGGAAAATACGCGTCGGTGCGCTGTTGTCAATTTTTGCTTTTTTATTGGAACGCTGGAAGTATGCAGCATTGCCAGGTCGCTACATAACCAAATGTAACCACCGCAAATTAAATGAAGTTTAGTTTTTGCCAAAACGTTAGAATGACTTCAATAATCTTTGACGTCAATTTGACAGTTAAAAGTACAGTTAGGAAATTGTCATTTAAATGTTCAACGAAAAATTAAATTCGGGATTTTTTTTTTCAAAGATTGAATCTTTTTATCTTTTTGGAAACAATATTTTTTTAGAAACTCCATAAAGTCAGTTTATCTGAAATTTTGTGTTTTATTAGAAACCGAAGTCCAATTGTTGAATAATTTAAATTTAAATTTTACATGAAATGTTATGATTTCCATTAACTTCTACTAAAATTTCCAATTCTATTGGTGGCGTTTTTGCTGAAACAATAATTATAGCCCTATAGACGTTTCCAGTATTTCCCTATGTAGGACACGCAGCATTGAAATATTATAGCGGAGGTCAGCAAATCTGTCAACATTTTCTCACCTTATATTGAACACCATATCCTTTTTATATGGCGTAGATGTCGTTCCTTTTGTAACGGCTGCAAACCTTTTCCATTTCTTGCCCAAACGGTGTTGAAGTGGCACTGCCCCAATTAAACGTGTATATCAAATCGAAATTTCAAATTTTTATGAATTTGTTCTAGTAAATATTTTTGTCGGAGAAAGCAGAAAGCATCATGAACAAGTGGCAGATTTACCAGAAGGCTGAGTACAGTGGAGCCTAGAGCGGGATATTTAGAGGAGCAAATTCTAACAAGCTTTCAAATAAATTCTGTAGTACACTTTAGCAATCACAGTTGCGCTTTTCAGCTTTAATATTTCCACTCGTGGTGTACTCTGTGACCAACATCAACCTCTTTTCCGAAACCCCTCCCGAAATATTTATATGCGTACGCCCCTGGTCGACATCCACATGTATGCAAAAATAGTGTGTAAAAGCGAAGTCGATGAAACTTTGGGATTTTCTTTGTATGTGTTTATAGTATAGTACAATTGGTTCAAAATAGCCCCAAACCCAAACATAACTAGGGGGCTTCGCCCCCTGCTCGCTTCGCTCGCCAACCCCGGGGCCGAGGCTAATTTCGGGCGCGGCCGAAATTTGGATACCCTTCGCTTTGGCTAAAAGTTCTTTCGGGCGTACCTATGACTTGCATTTAATCCCCCTCCTCATTCTTTTTCTTCCGTCTTGACAAAAGTTTTGGGCTTGGTTGAAATTAGTGGCCAAATAAAAATATTTACTCGGAAAATTTTATTGCGGTTGCCGGAGCATGACCCCACAGTACGATTCCATTCGTTTTGAACTTTTTAGTTGCTTTGCTAAAGACACATTGATTCAAGGTTTTGTGAAATTGGTGTAAAAAATGTTTCTTAGAAGAACCAATATGGGGGGTCTGGTTTGTATGGCAGCCCCATGACCCCATGGTCCGATTTGATCCATTCTTGCATATATTTTGTGTTATCTATAGAAACATATTTGTGTGAAATTTGGTTGAAATTGGTACACAAATAAAAAAGTTTTTCTTAGAAGAACTCAAATTGGGGAGCTAGGTTTGTATGGCAGCCCCATGACCCAGTGATCCAATTCGAGTGAATCAAACATACAAACAGCCTGCAACGATAAGAAGCACGTGTGCAAAATTTCAGCTTGCTAGCTTCAATACCCGCCGAGTAAAACGCGTCGCAACAGACAGACAGACAGACAGACAGACGGATATGCTCCAATCGACTCCCCAAGTCATGCTGATCATATATGATGGATACATTTTGTATGGTCGGAGATGCTTCCTTTAATGCGTTACAAACTTAATGACAAAGTTACGAGACCGAGTTCTAATCGTGCGAATAGCACGATGAGTGTATACCCTATACCCATGTACAGACCTAGAAGGCACGCAAAACCCAAAATATTCAATTTCATATTTTTTGTTGGGGAGGGAGGGGTAGATGGGTCGGACCTGACACATCTTTATTACCTTGTCAAGACATCCAACGGCTACCATTTGATATTAATTTGAAGTTTTTCGTGACACTCTATCAAAAGATATGACTGAATATAACTTTGTAGGGGAAGTAGGGGTAGGGGTAGTCGGACCTAATCCACTTTCCATCAACTCAAAGTATATGTCAGAATGAGACATTGATTAAAATTTCAAGTCGATAGCGATATTCTACCGAAAGTTATGACCGAATTAAAATATCAAGGAGGGGTAGTTTGTATGGGAGGTAGGGGAACCCGTGGTCCGATTTGGCCCATTTTCAATACCGTCCATACACAGTAAAAAGTTACACCAATTTGCGCCATGGGTTAAGGGGGGGGGGTGGCAAAGGGGTGAAAATTCAGTATTTTGCAAATATCTGGAAAACTTTGAGTCTGAATTTCAAAATCTCAAATGTCCTAAGGACGAAACAAACTACACAAAATTACTTTTGTAATGATATAGCATTTCCAGGTCAAGTAAATAACTCTCCGAGACAAATAGATACATTTCCGAATCAACAAACTACATTTCCGGATCAAAAAATAAATTTCCACATCAACAAATCACGATTCCGGATCAAATAAATAAATTTCCGGACGAAATAAATGAACTTCTAAATGAAAAAAAATAAATAACCAAAACAAAAAAATTAATTTCCAAATCAAAAAAATAAATGTCCAAATCAGGAAAATAAATTTACAAATCAAATTAATAAATTTCCAAATCGAATAAATATATTTACAAGCCAAAAAAGTAAATCAAATAAATACATTTCCAAATCAAATAAATAAATTTTCAAAAGCTAATAATATTCTTCTAATAAGAAAAATTAAATTATATTAAATTTATGACACCCCAAGATATATATTAACGGGCGGTTGGAAGTGGAAGTCTATGAGATTTTAAAAGAAAAATTCGCTTGTGTAGCCCGCAAAAAAAAACAGTATACATACCAGAATTTTGCTTGCCCCAAGTAGGTGTAAGTTTTTTTGACGTACGTTAAACAGCGGAGACTGTCGATTAAAGTTGAAGTGTGTACGATAGTACGACATGCTAAAACTCTCTTTTAGTAAAGGTACACGACATCAGCTGAACACTACAATTCGTACAATTCAACAGAATCCTGTCTGAATCGGGTCACCGTTACTAAACGCTGTGTCAATGTGTCTGCTTAGGGTGCAGGCTTTCCCGCATTTTTCCCTGATTATTTGCTCGGGTTTATTCCCCTGGAATACCACCGAGGGTCCTTGGTATTCTTCACCTATTGCGATAGAAATATTTCTTAAGAAACGGAATCTAATTGATCATGACAATAAAAAGCTAAACGTACTCTTGTAAAAAAAATAAAAACACTTCTAATTTGGAGCTTTTATTCAAATTCAATCGAGACCTAATAATTTTAACTTTTAAGTACCGAGACTGGGTCTTACCGACTCGAAGACACTGTCAATGTATAGATTCCGTTATGTTCCCGAACTTCCATCATTCTGAGGTCACCTCTATCTTCGATTCTAATGTAAAATAAACATTTTAGAAAGCTCAGCTGGTGTGACTTGCGTTTTGAGGAAGTTATGGTAGTTTAGAGATCGCAAATAACGTCTAAGAAAACAATTTATATAGTCCTATTCCAAGCGTGTGTAGTACCATTGACAATTATATATAGGCCAGTCAATTACCGATTTTAGGTCGCAAAAAATTGCTCGGGTCTGGTTTTTTTGGGATATTGTTAGGATAGATACCAGAAGTGTACCACTAAGTTTGCAACTTCGAAAAACCTGTGCTAACCCCGTGACCCTCAAAAAACCTCAAAATTTTCGGACTTTTTTCATATTTTTGTTTGTAATTTCTAAAAGGTGCTTCCTACAAGTAAGTCGTCCACTGCACTTTTAAAGCCAAAAAAATCTTCTTTAATTTGAGTGTAACTCCAGCTTTGTAGGGGCAAAGGATCCCAAGATACAGCACTTTAAAAAATGTGCTTTTTTTGTAAAAAAAAGTCCGAAATTGTATTTTAGGAGGTTTGTATGACAGCCCTATGACGTAATGTTCCGATTCCATCCATTCCTAGATATGTTTTGAGGCTTTACTAGGAACGCATTTGGGTGAGGTTTGGTTAAGATTGGTTCATAAAGCAAAAAGTTTTTCTTAGAAGAACCTGATTATCAGGGGTTGGTTTGTATGACAGCCCTTTGACCTAGTGTTCCGATTTCATCCGTTTCTAGATATGTTTTGAGGCTTTACTAAAAAACAGATTTGGGGGAAGGGTGGTTAAGATTGGTCCATAAAGAAAAAAGTTTTTCTTAGAAGAACCTAATTTCCAGAGGTTGGTTTGTATGACAGCCCTATCACGTAGTGTTCCGATTCCATCCGTTCCTAGATATTTTTTTAGGCTTAACCAGCAACATACTTGGGTGAAGTTTGGTTAATATTGGTACATAAAGAAAAAAGTTTTTCTTAGAAGAACCTAATTTTCAGGGGCAGCCCTATGACCCCATGGTCTGATTCCATTCGTTCCGACATATATACAGCTAAGGAAATGGTTTATAACTTCATGTCACATGACTTTCTCTGTAAAATGCGCATTTAAGCCGATATTCAGCTCGGAACATGACTGAAATTACAATTTCGAACTTTTTTTCAAAAAACAATGTTTAAAGTGCTGTATCTTGGGATCCTTTGCGCCTACAAAGCTGGGTTAACACTCAAATTAAAGAAGATGTTCTTAGCTTTAACAGTGCAGTGGACAACTTACTTGTAGGAAGCACCTTTTAGAAATTACAAACAAAAATATGATAAAAGTCCGAACATTTTGAGGTTTTTTGAGGGTCATGGGGTTAGCACAGGTTTTTCGAAGTTGCAAACTTAGTGGTACACTTCTGGTATCTACCCTAACAATATCCCAAAAAACCAGAGCCGAGCAATTTTTTGCGACCTAACGCCTTATTTTTCGGTTTATTGACTGGCCTAATACGTCATTTTGAATAAACAAAATATCATTCAGATTGAAATAATTAATTAATTATTTTTTCACTACAGTTGAAATAAAAACGCGAAATAAAACGCGCCGCCATGCAGGAAATAAACAGACATCCACAAAAATAATTTTACAACCAGGCAATTTTTTCTTGAAAGACGTCCGAATTTAATAGTGTTTTTCAGTCAAGAAGCACATCAATTACTTATTTTAAAAACACCGTTAACTTTTTCTTTGCCTTTGCTAAGCCCACAATTGATAAGAAATATGCTGCAAATCCTATCATGCTTAGTAATTTTCTCTAAATTTTACGTCTGTGATGCCAGTGGCGTATTTAGAAAATTCTCAAAGGGGGGGCACAGAGTACGGGGCTAATTTGTTACATCCAGTTTTGGTGTGGGGATACCCAAGAGCAGCTTCATAGGAAAAACATTGGCAAGACTGGGGTGATCGTTGATCCTTGATTTAAGGCGAAACTCAAGGAGACCTTAAGTTTTCAATAGACTTGAAATATAATATTTCAAGGTAGGTGGGTAGCTACCTTGACTTCAAGTGAGGTTGACTATAGAACATTTCAAGGTCTCCTTGAGTTTCTCCTTAAATCAAGGATGCATTGACTCGTGAATACAAGTGATTTCTATGAAAAAGTATGGAAAATGACATTTATTTTAATTTCGGCATCCTTGACTCAAGGTGTCCTTAAGTTAAGGTATGTTTATAAATACGAACCTGAGAATCCTTTGCATTTCAGGTTTATTACACTAAAAGTTTAGTTTTCCTGACAGATCTTAGAACACTCATTAACTGCTTTTGGCTTTTCCTAAACCAAAATACGGAGGGCCTTAAAAAGTTTGCGTAGTTCGAAGGAGCCTGAAGCCGAAAAGGTATTTTACGAATATGGTACTTAATTGGCAATGGAATTAATACAATGACCAAAGAGACTGTTTCCATATGAAAAAACGGATTCCAGACGGAACACTTTTCATACATAGTCCGAAATTCTGCCAAATTTCGGCCAAATTCCGCCAAAAAGTGGTTCTGCTTACTTTTGAAAGAAACACAGATGAAAAGCTGATACAACAAATTTTGGCTGACATTGTGGTCTTGAATTCCATGGCAAGTTTAAGCGAATTTGAATGCAAAATTAGGATTTACTGAAAAAAAGGCCTTTGTATGTTTTGTCAAAAATCTAGTAACAGATTCCGTAAAATAACAACAAGTGCCGAATAATATTTCACAAGTACAATCCAGAATACTACACGGTTGTAAATTTTGGTGTAAGCCGGGAGTACATTTTATAAATAAAATAGTATAACTCCTATCTATTCCCAAACTTGAATCAAATTTGATCCTTTTCAACTTATAATTTTAGTTTATTCAACAATTATATTAGTTATAACCGCTACAGAATAAAACTATCCGAATACCCTTTTAATATTATACATTTTACACCGTTTTATTTTATAATTGCATTGAATGTTGTTATAACATAAAAGGGTAGAAGCAATCCTACTGTTATCAAATCTACACTATCAACGCAAGAAACCCATTCAACCTAGAAATCTATTGATTTGTGGTCTATCTGGTTCAGTTAACAGTGCGCTTGCCTACAAATCACAGAATTGTGGGTTCGAAGCCGACTGCACTCGTATTACAATTTTTTTTTCGAGCGGTTTGTATAAATTTGCTTATCAATTTTATACTATTGAAGAGTAAAATTTTTATCAAGAATACTTATACTTTTAATATAGATCAATTATACTTTTGGTAAAGTTTTTATATGGAAATGTAAGAATATATTTTTTTATAAAAATTACACCAAAATTTTCAGCCGTGTAGGAACTATCCGTGGCATAGAGCCGGGAAGTGATCAGTCGATTAATTAAAATGAAGCAACAAAAGTAAGCAGGAAGGTAGGTTTGTTATTTCCATATGTACTACACTAGCTTCAAATCTATAGTATCTGCAATACCTTTTAAAACGAGTCCTAGATGGTAAGCAGAAGCAACATGCTTCAACAAATCAATTGCAAAATAGAAATGAGAAGGAATGGCTACGATGATGTTTACTTCGTGAAAATTGAAGCATTGAAGAAAGTACCCCAGGCAGGGCACCACAGACACCGAACCGTAGGAATTCGAAAATGTATGCTAAAAATGCTTTCCCACCAAAACACTTCAATTTTTAGCATTTTAACAGAAAGAGAAGCATCTGGTTTAAAGACCTCTACAGCAGCTTAACACGAATTTACGGCCAAATTAAAATACACAAGCCCTATCGAAAAATCAGACCGATTGTTTCAAATATTTATCAATTCAGCAGCTTCCAAGACATCGATACCGCTACAACATCTCCTCAACTTATATCAACATAAAATGGGGTCACTTCACACATGACGAGACTTTCAATAGCAGTCCTTGTTTCCGAACAGATTCATGTCGACATTGGGCAATGTTTCATGACCACCTCGTTGCCTCGACATAATCATAGGTTGTACTTATTCTCTGAGAGTTCTTGTTCTTGAAACCATGCGTCTATGAAAATAAACTCAACCCGTTCGAAAAACGGAAAGGGTTCATCAACGAGGAGATCTGGCGAATTGAGAAGATGATGTGATGATAATGTATAACATTTGGTACTGCAATTTTTAGTATGGTGGGCAAAAAGTTTGATGTGCTCACAGGGGGGGCACGTGCCCCCTGTGCCCCCCCCTGTAAATACGCCACTGTGTGATGCTAGCACCAGCCCCATTTCTGAATGCAAAAAGAGGCAGTTCGCTCAGTTATGTGCTTAATATGATCACATTTCTGAATAATGTGCTAATCTCGTCCTTTTCTTTTCACCAGAATTGAATTTTTTTTTGGATCTGCTTGCATGATCCCTCATGCTTACGAAATTTTAGAGCGATTTAAATTTAAATTAATATTATGTTCACAGTGGAGAAAACGGATTGATTTCTCCGTACGATTTCAGAAATCACGGAAAAGTGTTCACAGTGCACTATTTGTAATTTCATATTTTGCCTATAAATTATTCTAAGCTTAAAAATGTGCTAGTGCAGTTATCGATAGTAATTTGCAACATATTTCGTCACTTCAAACCGTCCATTCTCTTATCATGGAGAAATTAAGAATATTGGCAAGCACACGAGACTGAACAATTTTTTCGGGTGTCAGTTAAAATATCGGAGTGAGCCGAAATGTGCTGAATAGGTGAATTTAGGTTTGAGACCTGGGTGCTTATACGTTTTCATTTAAAAAAATCAAGGTTTCATAGAAAACCCGCAAATTATAGCACATAATTAATGCATTTTTGCGATTTCCTGAAGATGTAGACTAAATTTTTTGAAATACGAAATAAGGAGTCGCGTAAGCAGTCAGCTCAAAAAAGAGTTAAAAGAAACTATAGTGAGAAATTTCAATGTCAAAGGCACAGTTTCCATCGCTAATTTTTTGGAGTCGTTTTCGATGACTTCCATCGACATTTTGCTGCAATTCAATTTAAATTCGTTCCATCTCTTCGCAAATTGATTTAGTAAAAAAAACAACAAGGTTTCTATTAATTTTTTTGGTCGGTATCAAATTCCCCAAGTCGTGGTACACAATCAATATATGGAAATTTCTCATTTGACGTTCGAGGAATTCAATTAAAGCTTTAGTTTTCGAGCTCCAAACAAAACTCTCTACAAAGACTTGCTAAAATTTAGTGAATTGCCAGATTCGGAATGATAGCCGAACAAGATTCTAGTACATACTATTTGGGGTTTTCTCTCTCATTGAGCAGAGATTCTATTGTTAGCAAATATCAACATATCCGCTAAAAAATAAGAAAGTCGACTTTTTTCCCTATAGCAGCTTCTATACCTACCAAATTTTATGTCGGTCGGTTGAGCCATTCGCAAGTTATTTAGTTAACAGACAGACGGACGGACAGACGAACGGGCGCAAAACCGTTTTATAAGTGTTTAAAATAAATCTAAAAACCCCTAAAAAATAGTTATAAAAATGTAAAACAATATCTGATAATTTTGCCATTTTTTTTAATATTTCACATTACGATACAATAATCTCCATATTTTCATCCGTTTAAAAATCCTAAACTTTAGTAAAGCTAACATTATGAAAGTACAATAATGCGTGAAGACAAAAAAAACTTAACAATGACATCATTAATTATAATAAGCATTTGACTTAATCCTAATAATGGACAGTAGATAAAAGTAAAGATATAAGGGAGTACATAATAGTCAGGTTACACTTAAACAAATTAAAGAATACACAAAAAATACGAAATTTTCACAGTTTTTCTTGCAAAGTCTGCCGCAGTTCTTCGGTGGCATTTTCCAATTTCATATTACGATTTCCTGCACTCGATGCAAAATCACCATCGGCCGGTGACATATTGTAATCACGTGGTGGTTCTGACGGGCGATTATGACGCGTTGTGGGTGGACTGCCGCCAATTGAAGCGAATTTTGGGCGGGGAATGCGCAATTGTTTGACATCGGTTAGCCAAGTTTCCATGTTTTCAAAAGAGGGGTGTTGTTGTTGGAATTGGTGGTTTAAGTATTGAAGTTGGTGACCTAAAATGAAACCGAAAAATATCAAGTTAAAAATTTGAAATAAATTCCATAAAAAATATAAATGGTCTAAAAGGTGCCGTTAACATAACAGTCAAGTGTCAACCACCACCGGGTTTTGGCCAATATTTTTAGAATTCAGCCATAATATATATTTGGAAATTCGCCGATGAATGTTACATGACACTTGTAAAACAAACAAAAAATAAAAATAAAAAACGCTCTATGGCCGTGGTGGTTCGGTCGATATAGAGATTCATTGAGAAACGAGTTTTCGATACTCGGTATGGCCCGTCATTTGTTTAATATTCAAAAGAAGGTAAGACCTTCTCTTATCGCAGAAATATGCACTAAAATGCGATTATGAAGTGAAAACGGTATCACACTCCGAATAGCTCCGAATTCAGTTGTCGTTGAAACTTTGAAGAGTAAACGCGGCAGTCGTCAACGCACCATGCTCCTCAAGGAGTTGCGGCAAAGAGAGATACAAATAAATTAATTGTGCCTTTGCGGTTTTATCTAGTTAACTGTTTTACTCCTTAATGTACATAGTTACAAACAAAAGTCAAAATCAATCAATATTATACAATGAGAGGCTTTTATAATTGGACTTTGCCTGCAACAAATTAATTTTCATTATTATTATTTATCGATTTTTATACGACGGCTGTCAGCTTTGACGTCAAGAATCATGCAGATGCGCTATAAACATAAAACTAATTACAGCTTTTAACGAAACATTAGGTAACGATAAACTTTTATTAAAACCATTAGCGAGTTGTCTCAACTTTTACTCTTGATGGGTCGCTTTCGTCGTAGGCTATGGCTAGGCCTGTTCCAAAAACCGGCATCCCGGTACAAAACCGGTGTTCACTATTGGTACCGGACCCGATATTCTAAAGTTTTTTTGGTACCGAGTTAAAAAAACCGACCGACGAGTCGGTTTTTTGGTACCGAGTTAAAAAGAACGATTCATTTCAACCATGAGCCGGTTTTTTTCAGGTTTTTTGGTACCGGTTCTTAACACGGTTTTCAAAAAAAAAAAACGGCTTATGGTTAAACAAAACCGTCGGTACTGAAAAAAACCTGAGTCGGTTTTTAACCCGGTACTCAAAAAAACCGGCTTATGGTTAAAAAAACCGTCAGTACTGAAAAAAAACCTGAGTCAGGGAAACCGCTTGTGGCACCGGGTATTGAAAAAAACCGAAACCCGGTACTGAAATCTCGGTACCGAACAGGCCTAGCTATGGCAATTGCTTGAGCAATGTTTGCGACTAATAGATTTATAGATTCGTCGTCCAGATTGCAGCAGCAAAAGATCCTCAACTTGTAGTAAGGTTCCTAGTTCCGACTACAACGACACAAGCTAATATGCCGCAGTGACAAAGCCTATACCACAGGTGGATAAGTCACAAAGAGGAACTGGTCAGATATTACTCGTACAATCTATGTCCATTAAAACAGCATCTAGGTATCTCGAGCTTACAAATATGTACTCGTATACCTATAGTATAGTATAGTGTCGGATGAATTGAAATTGAAAGTTGCTGATTGTATTTTATTCATTTCATTTGGTTAGAGAATCATAAAGTAGTCAGGCATAGAAAGTGAATTTATCAAAGACAGATTGATATAGGCATTGGTAATAGTGAAAGGAACAATTAAGTCTAACGATTTTTTTTAGTTGATTCTATGGTAAAATTTCACTAACACTTAAGCTAGGTTTTTTTAAAACTAGCATACATTTCAAGCAAGGATATTATTTTAAAAGTGTTTTCCTTTTTTTTATAATAATGAATTAACCTTCTTAGCACAGCAATGGTGAATTTGATCTTTTGCTGGTTAAAATGAAAAAAAAAATATACTTATTGCTGCGACGAAAAAAATAATCCTTCATCTCTGGATATGATAATGATTTTTACATCATATCGTTTCTAGGTATATCGTATGCCTGATATCTACATACTACGAGTATCATATGTTCATGACCTACGCTAATATAATTAGGACAATTTGAATTCGACATTTGTTCAAATGCTCCGCAATAAAAAAACATGAATTTATAAATCAATGTTTGACCATATACAAATAAGACATATATGTCCAAATTGGTACAAAATGTTGTTCCTATGAAAATGTATCTGAAATTTCCTAGAGCTTTCAAGCGAATCGCATGAGCCTGTGTGCGTGTCAATTTGAGAGAACGTTTTCCAGTTCAAGAGAGTCAAGAGACTCTTTTTATAGTATCTTTTAAGAATCACTCATCGCTTGCCATTGCCTGCGACTTCCGCGTTGTGTGATGGAGATGGATATCTCCGTACTCCGTGACGCATGACAAGTGGACCGAGTGGGTCCGAGGAAGAGAGCAATTTGCCGTTGCGGACAATATGTTATGTTATGAACACAGAAATGATTATGAAATTCATTCACTGCCACGTCCCGCCCGCTTCTTGTGTGGTGTGCGATGTATGGCACCGAGGCGCGGCGCGAAGGAAACGACACGAGTACACGTTGTGCATGCGCCTACGAAATTTATAATTCGTCTGTGGCGTGTGTATCTATATTTTGAGGTTCAGATTATCTGAGCCGATATTTAAATATGATATTTGAGAGTCAATTCCAAGCAACCCAAGCGATGCGACAAGTCTAAGAAAAATGGCATATTTGGTCGGCAAAAATCCTAGATGGAATTTTTTTTTAATTATGGTTGGAGATGGTCCCCAGATTATGGCAATAAAAGTCCCAACCGATTAGTGATCCGCAACCTTAAAAAAAGGGGGAAAGGGGGACTCTTTTCGTTTTTTTGCGATTATTTCAAAAAAGGTAAGAGATACAGAAAAATTGTCTGCCTTCTCCTCTTTTTATACACTGCGTGAGGAGAAGTCTATTCTTAAATTTACCTTATTTTAGTGAAATATGCATTAATTATTACATTTAACTCTGTTCAATAAACTATTAAAATAAAAAGTAAATAATCAGAAATTACAAAAATATTAGCACATACATATCAATATTTTTTATATAATCAGAAAAGGGAGATATTTAGCAGGCTATGAAGGCTTTGGTGTCAAAAAGAAAAGTCTAATGGAGACGATAATAATTAATATAAATGTAGGTATGAGTTTTAGGGTCATAGACATGGAGTTTCTGAAAAAATACCTTCTTTGTTATTCAGTTCGGGCATTTTACTCACTCCATAACTTCTGACAGAATAAAGGAAGTTCAAATTTTGCACATATGATTTTTGTAAGAAGCTCTTCCTCCATGCTGCGACCAATTTATTCAATACTTTCTCTAAATTTGCATTTATGCATTCCCGTCTAGACAGCTGTAGATTTTTTAATTTATAGTATACATAGTATTGTTTCTTGACCGGCCGTGGCAACAATCATAGCAAAAATTAGCCAAAACTAACGCCCGTATTTTTAAACATACCTTACCTTCAAATATAAATGCCATTTCCAGTAGTTTTTCATTGAAATAATTTAATTTCTCGAGTCAATGCATCCTTGACTTAAGGCGATTTCAAGGAAACCTTGAAATTTTGCAATAGTCCACCTCACTTAAAGTCAATGTAGCTAGTTAACTACCTTGAGTTATTATTATATTACAATTGTGTTAACAGCTTAAGGTCTCCTTGAGTTTCGCCTTAAATGACTTAATTGACTTGTAATATAAACTACTGGAAATGACATCTATTTTTTTGAATTTCGGTATACTTGACTAAAGGTCGCCTTGAGTTAAGCTATGTTTATAAATACGGGCCTAAAAGTATAAATTTCGGTATCAAAACCAATTTTCCGAAAGTTTTTTTTCATTAGTCGTAAGTTAGGAAAATATACAGGGTGTCTGCCGCATAAACGCATCGGATTGTGATTCCTCATTGATTTTCAGTAAAAAAGTTGTATTGAACATACCCCCTTAGCTTAACCCTTTAGCTGCCACAGGCATTTGAAAATTTAAAAAAAAAATTATTTTCTTTGACGACTAAAACGTCATTATCTCAAAAGCTATACTAGCTAGAATAGCAAAACAAAATGATTATTAAAGCCAACAAATTTATCCCAAAAATAAAATTAACCGCACTAAAATCGGATAAGAGGTTTGGTTTTTACAGAACTTCAAAGTCAAATTTTTGTGATTTGACCCAAAAACAAAATATTTTTCCATCTCAATTTTCTGCAACTTATGCCAAGGTGAGGTGTTCATACGATTCTTTACAAAATTGGCGCATAGTCCAAAGATCATTTCTTTCTTACATCATTTTATTCTATCTTCCGTATTTCTAACAGTTTTAATGCCTTAAGTACAGAAAACTGTGGTTAATTTTAGCTCTATTTCAATTCAATTCAACTAAAACTGCCCCTAAAGATCTGCAATTTGGTAAAATTTATTCAAATTATATCAAAATCGATCCAAAATTGAAACTCATATATTCGTTGCTCTCTAATAGAGACTTTTGCGTTTTGAGACTTCTGATACAAATTTCGTTAACCAACTTTCATACAAAAGTGGGCATTCTCATTTGTTTCAAACAATTAAATCAATATGATTTTATTATAGCCGAAGAAAAAAAATATGGTCATCGAACGACAAAAATCTTACATCGATGGATTTTTGCAGGATTTTTGGGGATTGCCTTCTGATTATGGGAAAAAAGTCCTAATAGATTAGAGGTTTGCAGCCTTGAAAAGGGAGGAGGGGTACTTGCGTTTTCAGAGCTATGGAGGTTTTTAAAAGAGTCTAAAATGAAAATATTCTAATTTATTTTTTAGTCTAGCGCCAAATTTTTCACTAAAATCCTAATGTATTATATACAATATACAATTACAAGGGTAATTTTATGTATTTTTTTTTCGTTCTCAGACCATTTTTCTGTATATTTGGTCGGTTTTGAAATGTTTGCTAAAAAGTAAAAAAATACTCCCTTATCCCCTTTTTTCAAGGTTGCCCTCCAATCGTTGGGGACTTTTTTTCCATAATCAGGACGCCATCAGCATCACCAACCATCCTGCAAAAATCCAGCGATATACGATTTTTGCCGATCAAATATCATATTTTTATTTGATCAATACTCAACTCATTCTCGTTCTCATATCCCTCTAATTGAATCGAGTACAGAACTAGACAGAACAACCTGCATACAAATTTTCAGTTGATGTTCTGTATAGAAATATAACTCTTTTCAAATGTGTATGGAAGTTGTGTTGCCTTCTCCTGCACTAAATCCACTCACTCTACCGCATGCTACCACCACATTGCATTAACAGCGCGGCATGCAACTTACGAAATGCACTAATGAGGTCAATGAACGCATGGCTACCTGTTCCGCAACCTCAAGAAATGCATTGTCATCAAATCATCTTTCATGTTTTTTCAATACGCAGTTTTCGCAGGCGCAGATACTTTTGCGTAAGCCACTCCGACCCATGGCATGGGACAGTGGAAGAAGATACACTCATGAAGTCGACAAATGCACGAAAACCTGCTCTGGCAGAGTATCTAAACTCTCTTCAACATGAACTGTGTAGCAAAAGAGCAAATAGCTTTAATAGCCTGTATACGTGTATCTGTATGGTCGTATTTGTGACATTGGGTGCAGATCAGACTACATGGCCAAAAAAATGTGTACCCGATTTTGAGTGAGCTTTGGACATATATGTATTATTTGTATATGGTTTGACCATCGCAGCTCATATTATTTCCCATCTGCCATGCTCGACACGTCTAACTCATGTATTCATACTCCACGGTACACATGGCAACGTGTAGATTATCCTAACAAAAATTTCGAATAAAGTTACGTATGATGATGAATGCTAAATTCATTTGGCCTCCATAACGAGTGCAACCAGTATCTATGTATCTAGTTTAGATTAATTGGTAAAATGTAGCAGTATAGAGTAGTATTATTCATTTCACCATAATAAAGGTTACTGACATTAACGCGTTTTGCACAAAGACGTACACATATGAGTATCTAAAATTCAAATGCAGACGCTATACAGTACATTCGTCTTTTTTTCTTCTTAATTAATTATATTCGAGTTTAGATTGGCGAATTACCGTTTTTGGGCAAATTACTCATTTTGAAAGTTGAAATATTGGTGAAGTATAGTAAAGTCGATGGGTTTATCGGCATATAATGTCTTTGGAATAACCTTGAATTTGTATGGAGTTGATGATAAATAAATGTATCAGTGTTGCCAACTGGAAATTTAGAAAACGGCTAAATTTAGCCGGTAAACCGGCTTTATTTTTTACAAAAACGGCTAAAAATTTGGCTAAATAAATTTCAGCCAGAAAAACGGCCAAAAAACCAGCTAAATCATACAAAACAATCACATTACGAACAAATATAGTAAAAAACTGATTTTACTCATTTTCTTTCTTTCTGGAGAATTACTCGTAAACTATGCTTTAGGCAGATTTCTTAGTTTTATTACATATATGCTCCAATCGCTGGCATTACAGTCAAAATTTACTTTGTTTTTAATTAGATAGCTCAACTAGTCAAAATTGTTGTATACAGGTACAATTTCTTGGTCAAGTCCATAACCACATGACATTAGGTTCGAAATTGTGGAACATAAAATTCGTAAAAAGAACGTCCATTGCGTAACTATGGGCAAGGGCAACCGCATTTATGTATAAATATCTTACCATCATAGCACCTGAATAATTTTATATTTTGATTAAAATTTAACCATTTTATTCATTTTCGATTTTGAGAACTCCAAATTTTGTTTTATTTTCCATAGTTCCGAAATTGATGTTCCCTTTTTGATGTGCCGCAACTACGAATTTGAGGCTAAAAGATACGAAATTGATGTTCCAAAATTATGAGCTTGGCCGGGATATGGTATATACCATTTATCAGTCATAACTTTGGAATTTCAAATTCGTAACTATGGACAACCAAATTTATATGTTTCCATTTTATTTTTTAGATCATTTTATATTTTTAGTCAAATTCAAAGAGTTCAGTGCTCAAATATGCACTTACAGTTACGATTCAAGTTCCCGAAATACCGAATTTGATGTTCCAAACATACGAACTTGATGCTCCAAAGTTATGAACTTGACTGAGAAATGGTATAGATTTTGGATAAATTTGTTGACTCAGTGCAAGTAGCTTGCCCAGTAATGTACAAAAATTAAATTTGAGAGAGTATATATTTCGGGGGCAACTTACTACTTCTTCAGCACTTAGCTTTTGTACTGAAGAAGGAATTGTCCCGAAAAATATACTCCCTTAAATTTAATTTTTGTATTTTACTGGGCAAGCTACTTGCACTACGTCTGACGATACAAAGAACCTGTTTTTGTACGGCAGCGCCATGACCGCATGGCTGCTTTCCATCAATTTTTACGTATGTTTTGTGCTATCAATAGAAACACATTTGTATGAGGTTTGGTTGAATTTGGTGGACAAATAAAAAAAATTTCTTTGAAGAACCTAATTTGGGGGGGGGGGGGGGGGGTTGTATGGGAGCCCTATGACCCCATGGTCCGAATTAATTAATTTTTGCATATGTTTTGTGAAATCAATAGAAATACATTTTCATGAGGTTTGGTGTACATTTTGCCCAAATACAAAAGTTTTTCTTAGAAAAACCTAATTCGGGGAGCATACATACATTTTCATGCGGTTTGGTTGAAATCGGTGTCCATATAAAAAAGTTTTTCTCAGAAGAACCTAATTTGGGGAGTTCGGTTTGTATGGCAGCCCCATGACCCCATCGTTCGTTTCCGTCCATTTTAACATATATGTATATTCTTTCTGACATCCATAGGGATCCATTTTTATGAAGTTTGGTTAAGATTGGTTTATAATCAAAAAAGTTTTTCTTAGAAAAAATTAAATTGGGGGGCTAGGTTTATATGGTAGACCCATGACCCAGTGATCCAATTTCGATGATTCAAACATACAAACAGCCTGCAACAATAAGAAGCACGTGTGCCAAATTCCAGCTTGCTAGCTTGAATACCCACCGAGTAAAAAGCATCGCAGCAGACAGACATCGCCCAATCGACTCGCCAAGTCATGCTGCTCATATATGTATATGTAATTTCTTCTTCCCTTAATGCGTTACCTACTTTCACTCTATGAGCGAAGGGTATAAAAAATTCATAAAATAATTTTGGTCGGCAAAACGGCCAGAGAAAATCAATTCCGGCTAAAAATCCGGCCGACCGGAATTACAAATTTCTTCCGGCTAAACAGCACGGTTTCCGGCTAAATTTGGCCGGAAAACGGCTAAATTGGCAACACTGTGTATAAGAGAATAGAAAAGGAAGTAGAGTGATTAATGCGTTAATTTATAAAGCCGTTTAGCCTGATTTGGTTGTTGGCTTATTTATTCTAGTGATTCACATGAAGTGGACTAGAATGAATGAATTTATTCTTATTGAGGGATGATTCACTTATTGTTGTTTCATAGTTATCATTTGCTTTATTACCTAGCTAGGATTCATGATTTATAGGTATGACTACATTTCGACTTCACAGGCAGCCCTGATTTAGGTATTTAGTACTTAATCGCTTAATGGGTCACGAATAATTTTGTGTCTCGATTTATGAAGTAATGTTTTTTTTAATAAAGGACCGAAAATGAACAAAGTTAAAAAAAAAACTAGATTAACTTATTTTGAGAGTTTCTTTATTCCATCTCAGTTGCCACAATGGTACAACCATTATCAAATTCCATGTACGCTTACATTAAAAATTACTGTTAATTGGTAATATTTTTTTTCCAATTTATCGAAGTCTAAGGCCCGTATTTATGAACGTTCCTTAAGGAAGCCTTAACTCAAGGTGACCTTAAGTCAAGGAAACCTTATAGTTAAGGATTGAAATGTTATTTTCAGTACTGGATTAGCAAAAAAAATAATTTTTACAAGTTTATTTGTTTAAATTTGCATAATTTGGTAAAAAAATATTAGTGCTCATCCAAAAGAAGATAATAAAATTGAAAACGTTTATCCGTATACTCAAAAATGTATCTCAATCAACCTTCGACTTAAGGCGCCCTTACCTCAAGGCGACCTTAGCTCAAGGAAACCTTAACTCACGGAATGCCATGCTGATTCCGTGTCCTTTAAAATATTTCACTAATTTGACAAGTTGCACGAAACAGAATAAATTCATATAAAAGTTGAACTTTCACGAAAATTAATCAGAAAAAAGTGTGTAGTGAAGTCAAATGAAATAATCAGAAATTTTGAGTACGCATATACGGATAACTTTTTTGACATGTATATGTCTTTGCGGAGGCTACCTGAGAAATACTGGGTGTCGTTCCGTGAAAAAGCGTCACGAAAAACTGTAACGAAAACGTTTAACGCTTAAAATCTACCTTCCCGTAGTTCGATCTTCACCAAATTTGGTATACATTATCCTTCGATCGCTCTGACTCAGAATCGACAATCACGATTTCGATAAGTTGTGGGAATAGCGGTAAATTCGCCATTGAAGCGAACGAAAATTCATCCTTCAATTGGTTCTCCTGGCTCTCCCCGTGGACCGATGTCGACGAAATTCGGATGGAAGTTAAGTGGTGCGATCCTTAATATATTGGTGCCAGCACTTCTTATGAGGAACATGTCCTTGGACACAAAATGTCCTTTTTTCTGTCGGAATGCATTATAGACGCTATGTATAAGGATATGGATATCAAAATACAGAATCCGTTGCGACGAGTCTTGTAAAATCACGACAAGTTGATTTTGAGTTTTGTTAAAGGATACTACCATCAAAAAGGACATTTCTCTAGCATAGGAAACAGAGTATGGGCATTATGGGTGTTGTTCGAAAGGTGATATTTGAGGCACTGTATGTGATCGGTTTCAAAATATTTTTTTTTGAAAAAAAAAAAGAAAAAAAATATCTCATGTCTCAGGGGAGGTTCGAACCATGGTCCTAACCGTCGTCAATACCTTCCAAAAAGTCAACAACGATCACCAAACCGCCATGACCACACTGCGCCTTAGCAGTACGAATAATTTTAGTGATCATCATCCTCTGGTCTATAGTCATCACACAGTGCATATAGTTACGTGGAGATATGCAACGGATGGCTGATGCAAATGCCTGGTACAATTGCAAATGGCGAGCAGGTATAAATTTAATTTTCGATTGCATATGCGTGCACTTTCGAATTTGTCACATGTAAAACGCGCGCGTAAAAAAGAGGCATCCAAAATGCAATACGATTTATCGCGTAAATTTACGAAGAGTAGAAAATCAATAGTCGTTTTGGTATGATCACCAAAATCAAAAGAATGTTCAGGTCACTAAATAAAAAAAAACGTACGGCCCTGTGGCGACTTGAAAACACCACCCCATGCACCAAACACCTATCACCCAACCTGCTCGGCTATGCCGACCTCGGAGATAACAAGTAAATCTAGTGATCATCACAGATTATCTCGCACATGTCGGTGCATGCAGGCAGAACATAATTGCCATTGTGGTCGTCGTCGTCATCGTTAGTTGAACAGCTTCTGGGCAACGGAAGAATGATATTGTGTGTTCGGACGGAGCGTTGTGGGACGTTGGTTGACAGTGGTTGTACAGCCACTGAACGTTGAATGTTGAAATGCAACAGTACGTAACAGTGGTTGTACAGTACGTACAATGGTTTTGGAGCCACTGTACCTTAAATATTGAAAAGAAGTGGTGCGATTCTTAATATTTTGGTTTCAGCACTTATTATGAAAAAGATATCCTTGGACACAAAAGGTTCTTTTTTCTGTGGGAATGCATTATAGACGATATGGATACAATATGGATATCAAAATACAGTATTCGTTAAGATGAGTCCTTTGAAATCACGACAAGTTAATTTTGAGTTCACCTTAAAGGATATTACCACCAAAAAGGACGTTTTTCTATCATAGGAAACTGAGTATGGTCATTATGAGTGTCGTTCGAAAGGCTATGTTTGGAGCACTGTATGTGATCGGTTTCAAATGCTTCTGGAGTGACAGGGTAGCGGTGGAACCTCGTTTTAATGACTCTTACAGAGCGTTCACTGCCAATCAACATAACGTTAACGGAACATTAGAAAATAGATTTCTTTTATAATAAAATAACACGCGTTTTGTATGTATATACCATACATACCACCCATTTAAAAAAAAAAATGTTTTAGAGACTTAATAAAAAAGGAAAAAAATCTGACTTCCTTGGGGACTCGAAACCATCACTCAATGCAGTGAACACCTGTCATCTAACCTACTCGGCTATGCAGACCTCGATGATGCCAAGTAAATCTAGCGATCATCACAGATTATCTCGCACAAGTCGGTGTATGCAGGCAGAACATAATTGCCATTGTCGTCGTCGACATCATCATTGTTAGTTGAATAGCTTCTGGGCAACGGAAGAATGCTATTGTGTGTTCGGAACATTGTGGGACGTTGGTTGACAGTGCTTGTACAGCCACTGAACGTTGAATTTTGAAATGAAACAGTACGTAACAGTGGTTGTACAGTACGTACGTGCGTTTGAACATGATCATGGTATGATTGCTAGATTTATCATAATAACATGTAGTCGATGTAGCCTGGTGGGGTATCCGCCAAGCTTGGTGCGTAGGGTAATGTGTTCGAGTCCCACATCAGCATATATTTTTTTTCTTTTATTTGTATCCAAAACATTTTTTTAACTTGGTGATAATTATTTGAAACATAGTAAAACACGTGTGATTATTTCGAGGCAATTAGATGTGTACGCTGGGTTGTTCCGTGAAAAAATATGTGAGTTTGTAAAACATAGCGAAAACCTAACGAAGCTTTAAGTAGTTTGATCATTGCTTAATTTGGTATGTATTCATTTTCCTTTGACCACCCTTGCAAAGAATCGACAATCACTGATGAGTTGCGGGAATAGCGGTAAATTCGCCGATGGAGCGAATGAAAAGTTATCTTTCAATTGGTTCTCTTGGCTCCCCCTGTGGAATGATTTGGATGAAACTCGGATGGAAGTTAAGTGAAGCAATCCTTATTATTTTAGTGTTGGCACTTGTTATGAGAAAGATATCCTTGGACAAAAAAGGTCCCTTTTTCTTTGGGAATGCATTATAGTCGATATGCATATCAAAATACAGTATTTGGTGAGTTGAGCCCTTTAAAATCACCACAAGCTCATTTTGGGTTTTCAAAGGATATTATTATGTACCACCAAAAAGGGCACTTCTCTAAGGAAACTAAGAATGGGCATTATGGTTGTCGTTTGAAAGTCGATATTTGGGGTACTGTATGTAATCGGTTTGAAAGGATTGTGGGGCTTCTGGCTTCTGGAGTGACAATATAAAGGCTGATGCAATGTGGATTATTTTGTAAGCAATAACGTAGACATATACATGATCTAAGATTTTTTTTCAATTTATTTATCTCCCGCAAAGGGTGCACTAAAAATGTTCCCCAAATAATTCTTGTTTGCACTAAAATACTTGTAAAAATAAATTATTTGGATAAAAAATTAACCGAAACTGACATTTAATCCCTTAACTTAAGTATTTCCTTGACGCCTTGAGTAAGGGTTTCCTTAAGGTACGTTTACATATAAATACGGGCCTAATAGCCGATATAGACTACCAACAAATCCTGCTGTAGATTAAAATTAATCTAGTCAAACCCTGGATACTAGATCGAATCGTATGCCACTAAATTCAAAATGCACCGTATAATGTATTATTCAATTTGTTGTATAATATGGTACAATTGTTATCAAATCGGTGATTTAATATTTCCTATCGGAAGTGTCAATCCCTCTTATTTATTTCCAATACAATAACTACAAAAAGTTAATTTCATGAAATAATCGTGCTCAAAATGATTTTTGTCGCTTCGGAATTATCATTTTTAAGAAATTATATGTCTTTTGCTTAAAGATGTAAGATAGTTTCCATATAAAAATTATTTTTCATTCTGTGTTTTGGAAATCTTCAAAAATAGGTACCGTTATTCGAAAATTCAAAAAGGTTAAATAGTCCTATGCATTAGATGAATAAGGCGGCTACCAAAAAACTATAAATCTTACGAAAACCATCATTAAAGCAAAATTATGTACACAGCGATTCTCTCTGTTTACGACTATGGGTCACATGAGACTCATGAAACAAAGAAGAAACAAAAGAAGGTAGACGTGTTGTTAATGTCGACGAAAAAGGGCCAGACAAAAGGTAAGGAATTAGGTGAAAAAGGGTGCCGTGTATCTATTCTAACGGAAAGTTATAAACTATCGACTTTGAACGCTAATAGAATTACAGCTTTAGGATAATTATTGCGAGCTTTTAAACAGTGAATTTCTGCTAGAATGTTATTATCGTAGCACCATCTTCATTTTGTTAACACAAACCGCATTTTATTGCTGCAAAACAGGTGTTCTAATCCGTTGACTCCCAAACTGTGTTCCGTGTGGGTCTCTCAGCTGTTTCCGTGCATTCATCCAAAACTAGGAAATGATGTAGTGAGCTTTCAACCCTTTTGTCGGCACCTACTTCAATATGCAGACCCAATAGGTTTGAGGAATTTTCTAGAAAAAGTAAAATTTTTATCCTTAGAGTGATTTTACAAATTCTGTACTAGCATTTTCAAACAATAAAAGTATTTATATCATTTTTGCAGATACATTGGAAACGTTTTTAAGTAGACTTATTTTGAGGTGGTATCAGCACAAACATGTTTTCCCTTATTTTCGTCTAATTTTGCTTTTCTATTTCAATGTCTTTGGGGAAATATTTGGCGCTTTGTTGGTAGATTTTACGCCGATAATAGTCTGCATCTTTAGGGAAATAGGGAATTTCCAAGCGCAAAAATCATTTCATTCTCAATTTTTCGTAAATTTCCTGAACAAATCTATTTAGAAGACGTTCGCAAGTCACTCATACTTAGTCCTTACTATTACAAAGGAAATAAAACTGGTTTGAATTTCCTAGAATCAAATCACAGTTGATTAGGTGATGTTACGAAACTTAATATTTCCCGAACTTCATGGATTCCAAAAGAAAAATCTTAGAATTTTTTATTGTTTATAGTTTGAACTGAATTTTAATGGCATTATTACATTATAAATAGAAGCATTTTAAAAGAATTTCATATTTGCACTTTTTACCTGCAAAAAAAAATGGAGTGATAAACTATAAGTCTGGCCAGACCTATTGGGTATCAAAAAAGCACTATAAATTGAAAATCGTCAAAAACATGCTCAACATTTCAAACGATTTTTTTTTTAGTGTAGCAAAATGCTTCTAAACATAATATTTTAGGATATCATGAAGTATGAAGTCGCTGCGATTTCATCTTCTATGTATAGTTTTTTGACCGAAATATAGTGCCAAAGATCTGGCCTGACCTTTGTACTGACACTGGGTTAAATAAAAAATGCCAGCCATGCATACGAAAAAATATTTCCAAAGAATAGTTTTCGTTTTTAAAATTCCATCCAAAATTGACATAACAAAACGATGTTTGCAATTCAAGTATAAATGGCTGATTTTTCAAATAGATTGCAAGTGAAAAGCAGTGATAAAATTAAAAGAAATGGTTCGAGTAGCTGAACACGTTGACTGTCTGCCTTCTGAAAATATTTTGTTTCTCCTTTGTTTCATGAGTCACCTGTGACTCATTGACATGAACGAAGAGAAACATTGTATACACATGTGATTCATAAACAGTGAACGTGTTAAATAAGTAGATATATTTAACAGCCTCAGGGACTCGATTTTCCTCACGACTTCAATTCACGAAATTATGCTGATGATGGCTAAAGACGAAAAACGGTGTTTGTGACGTGGTTTTTAATGTTTGTTTGGAGGCGCAAAAAATGATTTAAGTAAATTTGGTTATAACGAAAGACCCATCATAAGAATCAACATTTTTCTTCGATTAATAAACGTTCACTGTCTATTCGACACAAAATGACATGATGAAGTCTGATTAATTAATTTCGAGAGACACAAATGACCCGAACAGATTCAGTGCATAAGGTGAGCAGATGAGTATAGCAAAAACGGGGTCTTGATTAAAATTGCCTTAGAGATGCCGTGATGTAGGATTTTGTATGTTATGGTATGCTCGTATATCTAAATTAGCAAATTTAACAGGTGATGTTTTTTTTTATGTTCTTTCACATTCACCCATCATCAACTTAACTAAGCAGCGGCAATCCTACGTAGGTGTTTTTGGAGTTCAAAGCGCCTCCGAAATTGTTTTATGTAATACGTATAATAAGCATGGTGATTACAAACATTCTTCTGATTGGATGACAATTCTCCTTAATAGAAAATATGGACATTTCCTATAACAGCAGTTTCATCATAGAAGGAAAGTGATTTGATTGTCCTTAAGGACATTTCGCACCCAGCATTTGAGCAATGGAACTGACACTGAGCAACGGACTCAGCATCACAAGGAGCGTAATGCTAAGTTGTTTTCTTCTATTCCGCGAAATTACTTGTAGAAACAAAAAAAAATCAAGTAATTATTTTGACCCAGCCCTGATCAGCGGAGAAAGTATAACTTAAGCTGCGTCCTGGACTCTAAAAAATTAAAATTCAGATTCAAGTTTATTGATGCCATAATTTAACATAACATGCCTTAACAATGATTTCATTTGTATGGCTGTGTTGGCTCAACTCTAAATTAAAGGATACATTGCTTAATCAATTCGTATTTGTATTATGTGTGGTGGAGTTAATTTAAGGAAAAATATCACAAAACCCTAATATGTTAAAAGAAAAAAAATAATTTTTATTAATAAAATTTTAACCTAAGGCAAATAACTGCAAATAATACATAGTACAGAATTTGCAGTTATGTGCTATTGAGAGGTAATATATTTCAGGATTTTATTTTGAGTAATTTGCAACTTGTTCTTATCAGATTTGGAAAAAGATATCCAAGCCGGAGCTCCGTAAGCAGCGATTTTGTTTGCACTATCAGCAAATAGCACACGAGCTCGAGTTGTGGTCTGTTTTTGTCACATCATTATCTGCATCACCACCCAATACCCATTCTCCATGGGCTTATATTTACCTCGAGCCTGATTAAATCTACGCTTAAAACAATTTTGCTGCCTTGTAACGTCAACTTTTAGGTATCCACGAGCTGGTTTTATATGGTGTATCTACCCCTCATTGTTACGACCCTTGACTAAAGCGCCGCGCAATCTTCTTTCTTCACCAATCGGTCAATTTGGTGATGTAGTAAAAATTTCTATACTTATCTCGGTATATAGACCGAATCGAATTCTTAACCTTACTGCAAAGGCGTTATTTTCTGACATTTGAGTTGAACCAAGAATGACGACGAATCTAAGAAACTAGGTCCTTTCGGGTTGTTGTGGTCAATAGCGTTTTTGAACTAAACACAAAAATATCAAGATCAGTTGATATGTTTTTGACCTTCACATCTTGCCAATCGTTAATGTAAAAGAACCTAAATATTAAGAAGACATATATAAAAATTCTAGATTCAGGAGTCTTTTTATCCTTTCCACCTTGTACCGCCCCATGGCATCGCGTCGATCGACCGGCGGTATAGGCACATTGCTCTTTCTAGGCTGTTCAGCCTATTTGGATAAATTTTCAATATTCATGCTAATTTTCTTTCACACTCTGTAATCCGATTATAAACCATTTCAATTGAACTCCAGTCGATAGAGATACTCAATCTGTTTTCAATAACACACATTATGTCGGCTGACGAAAAAAAAACAGCCCATGCATGAGCCATGACCTATCACGTTCACACTCGATTTACAGACGTGGTGAATTATTCGAATATGACTACAGAAATCAGGTCAATATGATTTTAATATTTTCGTTTCGATTCGACAGAATCATTTTCAACTGATATCGTCAAATCACACACACACACACATATGGTGTCTCAATATAATAACAATTTCAGCTTCTCTACAGTGCGTGCAAATAGCCACTCACATTTGCATTAGTTGAAGTCTTCTCATATATTCCTTCTAATTCCATTTTGCTTATTTTTTTTCATTAAATTAGATTTTCCATAAGAGCGCAGTTCATTAGAGTATAATTGTGAAAATTAACAAAAAAATGTGGACCAGGCCAGGGCATGGATTGGCGATTAGCACGATCTATAGATACGCGTATAAGGAAGTAGTGGCCTGGATTTGAGATCACGGATTATTTAATTAGCATGAAAAAAAAGACAAAGTCATAATATCGGCAGATCTAATGTGCTAAGTGTATAGATCGAAAAGTGTTTTTTTTAATACCCTCAATTAGTACTAGCACGGACAAAAACATTCTAATTTTAATTAAAAAAAAGCTAAAAAGTTTTTGATTTTCATTTGCGGAAGTATTTATCCTTGAAATTCAAATCAAGTGGAATAGGTTCCAAAAAGCTTCGCGTTTTCTGTCTAGGATTCATAAATATTGGTTTTGAGTCAATTTCAAAATTAATGGTGACGCCAAGTTTCATCATAATTCCACTTGTTGTTGAACAACGCATACTTACTTGATATCTTTAGTTTGAAATGTTTTTGTACGTATATTTTGTATCTTTAATTATGCACAAACCACCCGTAACAAATTAGTGTCTACCCAGGCAACCTGTAGGTACTCACTCAAACCAAGTATACTTATCATCCTCTAAATGGATTTGAATTACACTCGGCGCCAAAACTATCGACTCAACCTGAAAGCGCGTGTATTTGTACGTGTTTTTTGGAAAGTATGATAGTTATCCATAAAAGTCGTATATCGTTTAAAAGTTTGAAGCCTTAGCTACTTGTTAGTACCCTTTTTATCAATATTTGCTTGGCACTTTTTAAATTATTGCCACTTGTAACAAAAAACCCAGAAAAATTGAAATTTCAGGTAAAGGTCAGGTCAGGTAAACTACCCCTATAAAAGCGCCCGTAATCGGCTTCTCATTATCAGTTGCATCAGGAAAGTTAGGTAACTTACATCTGAAGTAATTTCAATCACTGTTTTGTCATCAATGGATACGACGCCATATCAGGCGGCACAAGTTGTAGCCTTATTGTCGGAAAATCATAGTCAGTGAACCGTCGCTCGCCGTCTTAGAATGAGTCAGTCTGCTGTCTCGAGAGTTAGCAGGAGATTTCGAGCTTTAATTCGAGACCAAGAACGGGCCGCCCTCGATCCACTTCAGAGAGAGACGACCGTTTCATTGTACGTTACGAAATCGGTTCCTCACGGGTGTTGCTGCGCAGCGGAACCTGAGGCGTGTTCGCGGAGTAGCTGTTAGTGTCTGCACAGTAAGGAGACGATTAAGGGAAGCGAATATCAATCCAAGACGGCCTGCCAGGGGCCCCAAATTGACTGCACGACACCGGCGCGCCTATTATTTGCTCGAGATCATCTTACTTGGAGCGATACGGAATGGAGCTCAGTATTGTTCACTGACGAGTCGAGAATGTGTCTACATGGCAGTGACAGAAGATGTCGAGTCTACAGGCAACCAACTGAGCGATTTGCGCAGTGATGTTTCACTGAAACGGCGACGGTTCCTGTATGATGTGGGCTGGCATTTCCTTAGAGGGAAAAACGGATTTCGTATTCGTGCCCACAGGAGGCCGAGGAGGAGGGCTGACAGCTGAGCGCTACGTTACCGATATTCTCCGTGTCCACGTTGTGCCCTATGCAGCATTTATTGGTGAGAACTTCACTTTGATGCACGACAATGCCCGGTGTCATGCATCGCGCCTCACTCGACAGTTCTTGAATGAAGCCAATATGTCGTCACTTAACTGGCCTACACACAGTACCGACATCAATCTCATTGAACACTTATGGGACGAACTCAAGAGAAGAGTCCGAGGCAGAAATCCAGTCCCTTCGTTCACTGAAGAATTGTAGGCAGCCCTATTAGAGGAGTGGAACGGTATTCCTCAAGATACCATCAGCAACTTGATCAGATCAATGCAGAATCGACTGAAAGCTGTCATTAGGGTAAGAGGAGGCAAAACCAAATACTAAAATAATAAATAGTTAACTTATTTTCCAACAGTTTTTTATTTATTTGCAAAAAACCTAAGCAAAAACCATTTTCATATTTGCTCATTTTCGCTACGATTTCGCTCAAAGAGCATCAATTTTAAAAGTGCTCACCAAATATTGGTTAAAATGGTACCAACGTAAAGCTGAGGCCTTAAGCTTTTCAATGACATACGATTTTTATGGATAACTGCTATACTTTTCGAAAAACACGTACAAATACACGCGCTTTTAGGTTGAGTCCATAGTTTTGCGGCCGAGTGTACAAGTGCTCACCTTAAACATTCCATAACCATAACAAAATCCTGCTAATTCATAAAAACTTTACCATCACACAACTGAGTATCGCTTTACTACCGCACACACTGACTCTGATAGATTTAAGACGGGGCGCTGCACTACCATCTACCTCTACCATATACCTACGTATACTGGAGGAAGCAAATGAGGAAGGTTCGGATAAACGATAAACCTTGTACTAGGGCAAAGTACCGCTAAGAAACCTCGTGCCCATCTTTAGATATCAGGCGAAATAAGTAGCACAGTTGTTACCAGGAGAACTGTGTGCTGAATACTATGTACGAGTACTAACATTATGACTACTCGATACTCGACTTCGTATCTGACTCCAGGAAGGCATGTCGACGGGCCAGTAAGTCAGCACCCTTGGTCATTTATAATCTTCGCTGGGAAATCGAATTATCCTAGTTTGCCAACGGCTAAATATATACCGTATACCTTTGCCGCATCTCAGCATCTTTATCTGTTCTTCTGGACCTAACATTTATACCTTAACTTTCCGTAACAGAAGAAACAACCAGATATCGATGACCATTCAAAGAAATGATATTGTATATCGTAAAAGGTGGCCCGCGAAACACTGTATGTATAGAACTCAGAGCACACGCGAAAGCATGTCGAAAGGTGAAAGAACAACCAGAAGAAAAGCGATAATAATTTTCACATTGAGCATCGCTTCCTTTGAAGCTATACAAAGAAACTTATATGTATGTACATATCTTCAACTATACACTAAGTAGTGTACTTAACAATTTCACCGGAGGGATTGCAAGAATGTGAATGTCTGTAGTCTGTTGCACCGCCATGCCATGCCATTCGCAATCCACAACCATACGGATACGGATAAAGTGTAACCATACGAGAACCGTCGTCATGGTGTATCTGTAACATGAAAATCGTGAACATTCGATTGATGATATCCGTTGCGCTCATTGATGTTGATAATTCTAAATGAAGTTGGGAAGGTCCGGAAATCGATGGAAAGAAAAAACGCCGGGGATGTGCAAGAAGGAAGATACCTTCTGAATGATGCATTCCAGCCAGCAAAGGAAAGAGCACATTAAACCTATAAGTCAAGCAGAAGACGAAGAAGAAGTTGTTAATGGATCTGCGGAACGGAAAAGAAATTCAACACAGTATCGGATGATTAACCAAATTGATTTTAAATAAGACACAGGCACACTCGATATCAGTTGCATTTGCTCGTGTGTTGCACGTATGTTTTATGGTTTCAAGTTCTTATGAGAATATGTAATTAAATATTGGCCACAGGCGAATCAATTTGTTTCTACACGTAATCAAGTTGTTTTTGACCGGGAAGAATATCTAATGGAGGCTTGGAACCAATTCATGATTTCTATGGCACCTATATTTTTCCGTTCAGTCCTTTCCTTACACAGGGTGTCCCAAACCGCTTCGAAAACCCGGTAAACGGTGATAGTGATAGTGATGAAAAATATTAAAATAAAGTCAATCGCGTTTTTTTTTAGTTATTTGTGATTAAAGAAAAATCGGAAACACGCAGACCTTGCTGCCATTTTTAATCGACTCTAACTGCAAATCTTTATATTTCTCAAATTTTCTTTTGGCGCTGCAACAGTAATAAAATGTTCTATTACCTACACCCCAACCCGTAAATATATCGTCCAAGTTCAAATAACTATACATACTGTAAAAAAAAATGCACCGGGTCCTTCCAGAAGGTAATTTTAGAAGTCGGTGCATAGTCTCTAGTTTTCAAAACGGTATTACGTTTGCTTCGTTATTCCCGATGGGAGTCAGAATATTTTTTTAAATACCTGAAACCATGGCATTTTTTACCCAAAAATTGCAACACTCAAAATATCAAATGACCTCTGTGGAGGCCTGTAAAGTTCAATTTTGAATGGGAATGAACGGTATTTGACTCATTCTGAACGCTATACGCTTCCAGAGGTCTTTTGATATTTTGAGTGTTGCAATTTTTGGGTAAAAAATTTGGGGTTGGGGTGTAGGTAATAGAGCATTGTGTTGCGCCAAAAGAAAATTTGAGAAATATTAAGATTTGCCGTTACAGTGGATGAAAAATGACGCAAGGTCAGCGTTTGTTTTTATTTTTCTTTAATTACACATTACTGTAAGAAACCCGACTGATTTTTTTTTAAATATCTTTCCCGTAACGGACCCCAAATGCGCTATCACCGATTAGCGGGTTATCGTTGGGGTTTGGGTCACCCTGTATATTTGGATAATTTTTTAGCACCGTACGAGGTGCAAAATTCTCCTACTGAGTTTTATCGTATGTTATCGACATTTTGTCGTTGAAAGTACTTTTTACCTACTGGCTCCTTAAGAAACTTGCCTATCAGCGGCGATTTTTATCTGTATGAACCACAAAAGAGCTACCAATACTATTTACTCGGATTTTTCACAGAAATAATTTTCTAGACGATCTATAGAGTCGCTAGCGGCATGCACTTTTGGTCATGCAATTTAGTTTAGAACTTTAAGGGGAGGCTCTACACAAATGTTTGACTTAATTTTTGTCTTCCATAATACTAATAATAATTAATGTGCGAAGAAATATGGACCAATGATGCCTCTAGTCCAAAATCCATACTAAACAGACACACACTGTGGATGTATTTGTTTCTCGTAAATCACTCGTGGATTTTCTGAGCCCTAAATGCGACAATTTGGCTTGTTAACGGAGCCATCGAGATGAAAATGAGCCTCGTTACTAAAGATGTCTTCAAAATTGACATTTTCTTGTTGTTTTTCCATGAACCAATTGATTAACTCTCTTCGTTGTGCATGGTCTGCTCTGCAGGCTTCAGTTTTTGAGTCAATTGCACTTTGAACGCATTAAAATGCAAATCTTTTGTCAAAAGTGGATCTGGAAACACCAAGTTCCTATGCTCGGTGTCGAATTGAGATGGTTGGACTTTCATCGACACTTAAACGCACAGCTGCGAATTTTTCGTTTCACATCACATACAGACCCAGTTTCGTTGAATTTTTTAATTAATCTTCGCACAGTTGCTTCATTTGGGCCATTATGAATTCACCAAATTGAACGCAGTTTGAAATAGCGAAACATTCACTATTTTGATAAACAATTTTAACGATGAGAATGCGTTGTTCTTTCGTTTAGCGCTCCGTTTTTAATAACCTCATACTGTCAACGATCGAACGCCCATTCATGTTTGAGTTTCACAGGTGAAACCTAAAATGGCTCGAAATTCAAATCCCGCGCTCTACTCGGGACACTCTTTAATTATCGTTTTACTTTTGATCCTATAACAGTATTTCCAATTAAGAAGATACTATCCTATATTTAGGATTTTTTTTCGATTCTCGGATTCGGTGAGAACTCGATATACGGTACAGTGAAACGGCCGGTTAGGGCGAGTCGACTGTATTTGAAAATAAAAATCCCAAACTCATCGTTGAAACTTTAGTATCCCCGTTTTGTCCTTTAAGCTTAGTCCCTTTATCGACAACCACACTGCAGATTTGGTGCCCAGAGTTGATCAATTTTGCCCATTTTCTGCCCTTATTTAGACGGAACACTATCATTTTAGGGGGAAATTAAGTTTCATTTGTTGACGCACGTACTTGACAACACTGATCCATGAGATCAGTTTCGTGTCCGTAAAATTCAAGCTTCAATTCTGACATTGACATACACCCTCGGTGGAGTTAGAGTTTTCATATTTTCGTATATATGTAGTAGTTAATTATTATAAATTCAGTATTCGGATTCATACTTCGATCGCATTTAGACAATATTAGAGAGTTTTAGCGTATCTTTATTTGACATTCCATATAAAAATTCGCTTGCTTATCGTATACGAAACAATATATCTTAATTTTGCATGTCCCAAGTAGGCATTTGTGTATTTCCGTATATTTGATGCTCTGGAAACAGTCGAAATTGTCGAAATAATTTGTTGTGATTTGACACCTATGCCTACTTAGGACATGCAAAATTAAGATATCGATACCTTAAAGCACAATAGTGCTAAGTCCATTTTTCAACATTTGGAGAAAACGCGAAAATAACATTTCAAACCTTGTTCCCATCTCCGATAACTTTATTTTTGCGCAAATTGTTTTAGCTTTTCAAGCAGGTTACACTGTCAAAAGGATAATTGTATTAAAATCTGGCAAGCAATCGTCACAATTTCAAAGAAAAATCGAGAAAAAAGAGGAAAGTACAGGCTTGGCACTATTGAGCACTTAATTTTATACCAACCATGGACTTGACGGAGAAATGTTCGTATTGTCGTTACAATATTGTAAAATGTGGATGTAGTGATAATATTTTTAATACGTACATACCATGAGATGCAAGCAATTCATTGAGTTTCCAACCAATTCGTATCCATGAAGCAAATGTGTCTCATCAGTTTATGCTTTTCGAAAGTGGTCATGATCGCGAGATGACCAAAAGATGATCTGGTCAAGACTCGACGTCGTCCTTTCTCTCCCACTACTGTCATTGACCAGGAAGCATAACAGGACATGGTCCTATTATAAGGCTCGCCAGGAGACTTATGGTAGAAATAAAGTAGAAGCAACAACAGCAACAGCAGCAGCGCGAAATGTCAAGCACTATGCATTTTAAATTGCAGACAAAAATGCTGAACAGCATTTTTGCTTATCAGCATATTTGTCAGCAATGCAGTGCTGCTGCTGTTGCTGCGTCCATTCTATTTCTAGCATTAGACTCAACTTCATCACAAAATTACTACTGCAGAAGTTGTGAGGATAAAGAGAGGGTGATGTACCTGCTCTGTCATTGCTCGGCACCAGCCATACTTGTATGACACGGATGATCTTAAGTCGTCATTCCATTGGGCCAATGCCACAAGATACGTTGCCTCTTTGTCAACGCCGACAAAATTTGAAACTCCTTCTTCAATATAAGATATCATTTTTCTTTTAGTTAAACGCAAGTCGCCCAGTGCAACATATTGACGAACGAGGCATAGGACGACCTCCTAATATATCTGGTCTATTTGGGCAAGGGGTAACCTCGCCGGACTTTTAGAAAGAAATGCATACATACACCCATAACTTGGTCCCAAACGACATCCCCCTTCTTTTGAATGAAGTTTTGGGTGTAGCTTCGAATCGAATATTATCTAGTCTCTGTCCAGTCTCTGCATGCATAAGCTGGTGAAATACAAACGCCAGACACTCATTAGGATTAAGGACGTACATATATACGTTATACATTTACTTTTTCTAATTTGGCAGATCTTTTTCAAAGTAGTCTTTTATTTGAGTCAGCTTCAATTTACTCTCGAAATATGTCGATCAAATCATAAATACATAAATAAATAGCTGCCCTTCGCATCTAATCCCTAAGACTTAAACTGCTTAGATCAACAGCTCGCTCTGCAGAGGTTTTTATCCTCATAATTGGGCACTTGTTTAACATCTGAATGAGACCATATTCCGCCCCTTGGATCATGAATTGAAAACTATCATAAACTACGACCCTGCACTTCGAAGGCGAGTACACTATTCACTGCACCAACCACTGTTAAACTCTGTTAAAATCCAATTTGCGTATATTTAGTACAATCGTACCTTTCTGGTTGTTTTAAATGCAAGTTTATTGTTTGGTTTTGGTAATACCCGAATTACCCGTGTTTCAGACTGCACGATAAAGAGCTTCCAAACTTTTTATGTGGACATAGTAAGTAATTCTTTGGCCTAAAACAATTTTTACTTTTCCGTAGTATGATCAAACGGGTATTTTAGAAAGTATATCTTTTGGAGCACAGTGGGTGAGTATAGCTGATAAAAATATGTCGTTACAACGCGCTGAACATATGCAAATGCCAGGTGTCAAGCTGAACTGTAGATTTTGGAGAGGGATGGCCTTACACAAAATTCAATGTAAGCTGGCATTTAACACAAACCCCATTGTATGTTATGAAGGTTTCATTTTGAAGAGAAAATAGAGAATTCAAATTAAGCCATTAAATGTAAGGGCTTAATTGAACACCAGTGCTCATTTGAACCTTTGCATCGGAGGTAGCCGATCAATCGGCCTTTACCCATTTCAATACAATTCAAAGAAAGAATACGCCAATGTAAACATTTTACAGACAATTCATCCCATCTAGAAATATCCTGCAGTCCCGCAGACAAACCCGCCTTATACAAATCGGGAAGCAACCCTGGCTATTCCTATTTATGTCTCATAATGATATACATTCGTTTTATGGCAGTTAATACCACAAATTTAACTTCCTAATTGTTGCAAGTATGGACTTAGCACAAAATAGCACTATAACTGGACTTAGCACTTTTGTGCAATTTTTTTTTTGATCAACCTAGGACATAGCGCTTCTTGTAAATGTTAATTTCCTTGAATTTAGCTGAGTAAATTTTGTTTCAAGATTAACTACTCGATGGAGAACTTGACAAGGAATAATACGATGCAAAAATCTCAAAATCGAAAAAAAATTAACTTAGCACTTTTGTGCTTTAAGGTATCGATATATTGTTTCGTATACGGTAAGCAAGCAAATTTTTATATGGAATGTCAAATTATGTCGTTTTATTTCAAACGATAAGTTAAAACTCTCTAATATCGTGAAGCCAAAACCATATGCATCGACTACACTTAAAACAATGAAATTCATACTCATTAATCAAACCGAACCAAAACATGTTAATTAAAGCAATTAGCAAACTTAATGCCAACAAACATACAGATAAATGTCTGATTGCATTACATGAAGAGACTCTTGAATTAATTGTGCGTTTACGTAACCGCACACATAGGATCATATCCATATGACGGAATTCCTTTGAAATCAAATACATATAAGAGTAGCCTGTGCAATCCTTCATTCAAGACAAGTATTACGTGAAATCTAGCAGAAATATAATCTTAATCCGGTGTACACGTGCATTGAAGATGATAAATTGGTATCTTATGTGATAAACCATTTGAATCTTTAGAAATGTCTAATCGTCAATCATTGATTGCAAAAACAGACAGCAACCGCAAGATATAAGTGTGAATTGTACTGCCGAGAAGAGTTTTTTTTACCGTTTTACGAAGCCTTATTCATAAATGCATATAATTTCACAAAAATATATCCATCAAATTAAATTACATATTGCAAATTTTCAGTATGTATTCTTATAACATTTGTATGATCATTAATTATTAGGCACGTCAAAGCCAATGAACTGTAAGCATGGATGGTAAGCCCTCAGGCGGCCTGCTCACGGTAGCCGGTATATAGTCAAGCCGAAAAAACCAAATTCATAGATACAAATCAATGCTAATATTAGTGGATTATCAAATCGCACAGAAGATACATCAAATCGAGTGGAAATACAGACATATACATATACCCTCGGTTAACGAACCCCTCGGATAGCGACCATTTCATATTACGAACGAAATTGATGGGTAGAAAATGTTTCGCTTAGCGAACGCAATTTCGGATAACGAACAGAGCAAATAGTCAAAATTCTGATTTTATTGTAAGCTTTGAGTACATTTTTAGACACATCTGCATTTTAGAAGAATTTAACACTTTTATCAAGAAATAAACATTGCAGCATGTAATTTTTCAATGAGGAAGGACCTATTGTCTTTTTAATTAATAAAGGTTTCGCTTAACGAATGTTTCGCATAACGTACATGATCCCGGAACGAATTGTGTTCGTTAACCGAGGGCCCACTATACTATGAAATTAACTGTACAGCAGGCAGAATCATTTATTGATTTAATTCGATGTGGCTGCGCGGTCTCTAATGAATTTTAAATTGGACATCACGTTGCAGAGTTATAAATAAGGTGGTACCTACCCAGTGTGTTTTAGATTTCGTGAGAATCACTGAACTCTTGATTCTGTATTTTTAAATTAATTATCGACGGGGTGAAAGACACCAGATACATGATGTAACATACTTTGTTCAAATAAACAGGTTCCATTTCATTTCATTGCAAATCTTGTGAATGTTCTAATGAATGCTGATGGGGAAAGGAACAATAAAACCAGAATACATTATACGAATCTTGGAAACTCTAAGAGGTCAAGATGTAATGATAAGTCAAAACAGTTTTTGACTGACGTTCAAGAGATTCAGCGACACCACTCAACATACTGACTGAAAGAATCTTTTACTGCGCATCCTGCCATATCTCGACTGAAATGTGTTACCAAACATCATATACCTACAACATGACTGAGTGAATACATTTTTCAAGATTCACCGACACTGGACTGAACAAGAAAACATGATATGTACCAACAAAAGCAACTCTGCTGTCCAATGGTCCGCGAAAAGGCGCGATGGAAGATTGTGTGCTTTGTTTGTCTTTACCACCGAGGTGGTCCAATGAATGATGATCAACGCCTGAATTTTCCCATCGTTTAAATTCTATAAGGAACAGTTGTTGTGATTGAGCTGTGCCCATCTTGCAGTAATATGTATTTGCGAAACGATGATAACTTGCTGACCATTATTCAGGTCTTGAGATAACAGTTAATGGGGAATGGAAGTGGAGAAAAAAATGTTAAAAAGGGTTCATCCTTTTTTGATACGGGTGCAATCGCGCGGAAGCATTTGTAGCCAGCTATTAAAAAAAATGTATGCTAACAGAGAGTTACCACACCTGGTTTTGAAATTTAAGAATTTATTGACTTTCCTAGTTCCTTCGAAAATTGCGTCTTTCCATTTTGTTTTTTTTTTTCTAATCATTCAAATTGTTTCATGAAATTTAGATTATATGCGATAGATGTGTACTTAGACTTACTCATGAAACGAATATCCCAATTTTTAAGTTTACCTGAAACGAAATAAAAAAAATGATAATTAGAATTTATAAAAAATAGAATTAAGTAATAGATCGTAAAAAAAATCATTTTATCTAATAAGTTTACAGTATGTTCAATTAAGAGCTAAATCCCAGTTATTTCACTAAAAGCAATCACTTTAGTCAGAATTCCAATAAGCCAAATCATCACTAAAATCAGACTGGGACATACTACGGTCTTTAGGTCCTAAAAATATATTCTCCCTAAAATATTCAGGAAAGTAATTGTGTCAGCCGAATCGTTCTATACATATGCACGTCTACGCTTTCCTGAATAAATTTGTCAGGTCACCCGATCATGACTTTTACTTTCGAGCCATATTGTGTTCTGGTGACTGTAGCGAAATAGACTCCCTATAGACATCGCACGTTCACGTTTTTCACACTAACTAAACAAATGACCCCATTTCGTATAGTGGATTTGCCCGTGTACTTTTTATGTTACCTGCTCTATTTCTTCTTCGGACCACGATACCAGGATACTATGTATACTTATTAGTGGGTTAGCATATTTTCCTGAACCGAGTATGTACCTACAATACCTACATCTACATGAATACTTTGGTGGCGTGACCATCAGGACGCAAGGCTGTATCGTATATGGAATGGTCACAAAAAAGAAACGACAAGCAGACATTTAGTCACTACACGAGTGCCTTCTTATAACATACCTTTTACCATGTCCCAACATTCGACTACATGAAATGTTAATATATGACCAAAACTTTATATCGGAGACATTCTTCAGGTTATACTTCTTGTCCGATAGAGTATACTACACAAAGAGTACGTTCTAATTTTATTGGTGACAGGAAAGGGAGGTGGAGCACGAAACTGCATCGGCGATGATGGTGGTCTCGTGAGAATTTATTACATGCGAAACTTAAGATACGAAAAGACAGTCGTGATGGCACCAAGTGAGTTTTTTTTTACTGTAAAACAAAATTATGAGAAAATTCAAGAAATTGTATACAACACTATGGCCCGGTTTCTGATAACTAGAGCCCGGATTTTCGTCAGTAAAAAAATTAAAAAACGTGCAGTAAAAACCCCAAAACGTGGAAAATCGTACAATATAAATGCCTAAATGTGCATTTTCCGTGCAAAATGAAAAAAATAATTTTTTAGGCTTTCAAAGTTAGGCTTCGGAGCAAAGGACGCAGGAAAAGCGTTGAAAAAAGATGAAGAAGATTTGCACTAAAAAATAAAATAATTTGCATTTAAAATGCGGTACCTACACTTTCAATTTTTTAACCGAACATAAACCTCTCCCCATAAAATGCTGTTTAGATTACCTCATTTAAATATGCCAACCGAAATCCATGACCGGTTTTTGTTTAGGATCCATCGCGCAATATTTGTTCTTGTCGTGTGCATCGTCTTCAAAGGGGCAGATTTTCTTATTTGTATTTAAGTTTAGTTAACCACCAGATTAACATGCACTCTAAAAACAACAACTGCAAAATTTTATGAAAATCAACTGGCATTTGATGAAATTTCCATTAAGTGCTTAATTTTTATTAGCTTTATTGGTTTCCCACAAGTGTTTTCTTTCTCAATACTTTTATTCTCTTCTCTGTCTATCGAAAAATACTGCACATTAAATAATTTCTGGGAAAAATTGTTATGAATCAGGGCTAAAAATGCAAATGTTCGTTTCATGCAAAACCCTTATAACGTGCAATTTCGTGCAATTAACCTAAAAAGTGCAATTTCGTGCATTAACGTGCAATTGCACGAGAATCCGGGCTCTACTAATAACTCTTATTCAGTACCTATCGGCTGGTTAGTCTTATTATGCATAGAGACGACACACACAATATTCAGAAAGCTTTTCCATTGTATTAAATGGAATTTTTCTTTTTTTTTGCATCTGCCATATTTTGCTTGGTTACGCCATGATCTTGGATTGAAAAAATCATTGCGCGGTTTCATACAAGAGCGTAGATAAGCAAAAGATAACATAAATATGCAAAATAAACAAAAAATCAATTCAATATAATGGAAAAGCTTTTTGAAAATTGTGTGTGTCTTCTCTATGCGATAAAACTAACCATTCGATAAGAGTTTTGAGTAATCAGGCCTATCTGTTATAAAATTCGTACAAGTACAAGCGTCTTTTGGTCCATAGTGTACGAGTGTACTTACTTAAACAATATAAAAGGAAATTTTTGTCTTGAAATGATGTTATATTGGCTTGTTTCGAGAAATACTAACTAGATTTAAGCAGTAACCATTTCTTTGAATTCAAGCATTTGCTTGCTTCCTCCAGTTTCGGAAGCCCAGCAGCTGTTGGGCGTCTTCACCTACGGAGTACTCCCAGCGAGCTCTCGGTCGTCCACGCAACCTCGCTCCATCATTTCTTTGTGCGTTCATTACTTTCTTTGGCATGCGATTATCGTCCATCCGTTGTACATGCCTCGCCCATTGCAAAAGTTGAAGCTTCACGATTTCCGGTATAGTTTAATCTTTTTTTTTTTCACCCTTTTTCTCTCTCTTTAGTATCGCTCGGCGGTGCAATAAACGTAAATGAAACATTAACTGCTCCTTACATTTTAATTGAATTATTGCACTAAAGAGCTTATTTACCATAGGTAGGTATCGCAGAGTAGGTATCAGTTTTTCGACATATTTTATTTAAAAGGGCTTTTGTTCAGAATCCTCTAACGTGAAGTATAATTCACCGTCGGAAGGAACATTTTTCTTTTCGGCAAATCAGGAGTGTTAAAGAAACGAGGTAAAAATTCGATGAGGATCTGGTATTTCTCTAATTCTTAGAAATCAATCGATAAAACAACTGAATACTTGGAACAAGAAAGTTTAAAATGAGAAGCACATATAAAATCGAAAGTCAAACTTTAATCGAACTCTCATGTTAAGCATCAACCTCTGGGAAATTCACCAGCCGGGGGTATAGCCTTACTAGTCGGGTAGAAACAAAAAGAAAAAAAATGTTTCAAAATTTTATATAGAAAAAATAAATAAAAATAATAAATCCGACGTGGGGCGAATAGCAACATTTTTTTATAATTGAACATTGTTTTTGCCAAACTTTATAATTGTTTGCAGATCGAAAAAAATGAGCTAAATTTTCGAAATTTCAAATTGTGGTAGCTTTGGCAGTACATATTTGAAATTTTGAAAAATTGTAAAATTTTGTGAAAAAAATTGATGGATCTACCACAAAACTGCGGTAAAGTCAGAAACACTGGAAGCGTTTCAATAATCATATATCGAAGGAAATTTGAATATTTCTGAAAACGGATATTTCTATTTGAGTTCCTATAAAAAAATATACGCCTCTGGCCATGGGCGTAGCCAGTATTTCGTTTAAGGGAGCGGGGAAGCAGGGTTGGATTTACCCTCAATGGCGCCCCTGGGCAGTGATCAAATTGCCGTTCGTCTCTAGTTGGCTTGGAATTAAACCATTAAATTATGTAATGTGATGTTAAAACTTCCATGGAACGGTGCAAAAAAAATCCAGTATCGCAAAATTTTTAAAATTTCACGGCCGCATTAAATTGGGGAAAACGGTTGCCTCATGTTACTTATTATTATTATTGCAGTTAATTTATTCTATAGGAAGGTTTTTCGACTGAACGACCACACCAACTTTGGTCAAAGGTTTAATTTAATGCTTTTGGAGTGGAAAATTGTTAGGACTAGGACAAAAGAATATTTGAAAAAACTATGCATTTAAGAGCTAGCAAGAAAAAATAAATATTACTCAAAGAACATTGAAATAAAACAAGCACCAATATGTTACTTCTATCACTCGCGATTTTCTTCATAAGTTTCTTCACAAGTTTCTACTAAGGCCGGTGGTGAACTGTCAGTCTGAGCAAATTGAAACCTAAGGCGGTCAGCGGCAGCGTTTTTAACTTTATTCAAACACCTTGTATTTTCTTTTTCTTCCTTGCCTTTTTATGCAGCTCACACACTACGTTATGTATATAGAGTGGCGTAACGTACGGTGTTCCTTGTGTTCAGTGGAGCACGGGCCCCCAAGCCAAAGGGTCCTCCACAGACCATATTTGTTTCATGCTCATTAGTCAAAAACGTAAAAGTATAAATTTGAAGTTACGATTTTAAAATATTGAGGCAAATTAAGGAATTTTTGAATCATAATGACGAATTTCTATTACAAATCGATTAATATCAAAATCATATGTTAATGAATTTCCATTTCTAATTAATGAAATTCCATGACAAATTGATTAATTTCTAAATCATTTTGTCGAATTTTCAAATCTTGTTGACGAATTTTCATTACAGATTGGAGAAATTTGAAAATCATGTTGACGAATTTGTATGACATATTGGCGAATTTCTATTTCCAACTGACGAAACTCAAGATGAAATTCACCAAAACTCCTGAAAAAATTGACGAATATCAAGATCATTGGTACGAATTTCCAAATCACATTGACAAAATTCTATGTCAAAATCGATGAATTTTCATTTAAAATTGAGAAATTTTAAAATCATGTTGACAAAACAAAACCCGCGAATTTTCAAAACTATGAATTCTCAAATCATATTGACGAATTTCCAATTAAAATTAATTTTCCAATCACGTTGACAAAAGTTCCATTTTAAACTTACGAAATTCCGTATCAAACTCATCATTTTGACGAAAGTCCATATCAAATTGACGGATTTTCATTTCAAATTTTTCGATTTAATTAAAAGACATTGAAATACGAATGAAAAACTGTTGTAGTAGTGTGTATTAGAGAAATTTTTCTCTTGCAATGCGATTACGCCGGTAAACTCTTATCAATGGACTGACAAATACAGCTGTGAGAATTACTTATTAAAATTTGATCGCTAAAATAAAATTTCGTACCGACAGATATTTAAATCAAAGTGACGATTGAGTATAAGAAAAAAAACAATTCCAACAACCAACAACTGTTGTACATGGATATTAAATAAATCAAAAATTCGCCTGTACCTACTATATAAAACAAAGGGCGCCCTGCTTTCAAGAAATTTAAAAACGTTATGCCATTGTTTATATAAAAAAATGACAACTTGCCCAATTGGTCATTTTTTGAGTTTGACAGAACGAAGAATTTAGGGATTCCCCATGTGTGTCCGGCATTATACCGCTCACACACTTTAAGATACACTGTAATCGAGGATGGCTTGGACTTGGATAAACATGGTTTCTGTCTGGTACGTTTCTTTTCTGTGGAGGCATATATTAGTCGTAAAAGATAACACAAGAAAAAGGTGTTTAATGCTATATTACAGAAAAAATCTCTCAGGTCAACTAGCATTTCCACGTTTTAATTATGTAGTTAAAGAAAAACATGTCCATCAATTCCTGGAATCGTGTATTCATCATACAATTCAAATTCATGTAACATGAAAATGCCTTAGCACTATCATTTTTCAACATTACATTGACAACATTAATATTTTACCTTCCCTGCCATCTTTCTTTTTGTTTTATTAAGAAATCAAAATAGTGTCAGTTGGCCACGTTTTTATTCGACAAAACATTTATGATGAATGTATGGTCCTATGTACATACATATGTATGAGTATGGCTTCGTCTGCAAAATGAGTTCTACCGCAAAAACCACCACAAAAATCTGTCATATTAAAAATTCTTTGTGTTGGATATTATTAATATTTACACGGTATACTCATTCATGTCACCACATGTATTCCATAATTTGTATTCGTATTTAATGCATACTGCCAGTGGCGTAGATAAGGAGGGGATCAAGGGGATCAATCCACCCCCCACCCCCCCTCGGTCATACATTTTTTATTATTACTTTTGGTACGTAAGACAAGTAAAGCAAAAGTAAACTGTTTGCTGGAATTTTTAAACGTGTGTGTTCATAAAAACGTGAAACCATTTTCGGAACTGCAATAGAAAAGTTAGCACTTCCTCAAATTTCAAAATAGAAGCGTATCGATAGAATAGAAACAGAAGCACAGGGTTTTACGTTCATCTACTTTTTCACATTGGATCTGGAGTTTCGCACAGGCAAGCCCTATTGAAGTAATCTGGAAGTCCTGCTAGAAAAATTAAATGTAAGCACAGATTGAAAATTTGTTGCCGGGAAATCATGTTCGGTTCATTTACTCATGTGGAAAACTTTGTGCTCTTCCACAGAAGCGCAATAATACGAATGAAGAGAAAACGCTGCAAAACTGCATCCAATTTTTGAGCATCCTTTATTATTTAAGTTTATCAACATTCTTTTTTCTTTTTTCTTTTGAAGTTAAAATTTGCCGAAAGGGTTTATCGTATATAGCCGGGTAAAGCAAGTCTTGCCTTTCTCTAGTTGTTCGCAATTTTATTGAATTTAATATGAAGAACTCTCAAAGCTAGGATCTTTTTGTTATCTAAATCTTCTAAAACAAAAATTGTAGAAATAGCGTTTATAATATGTTCACAGTGAGGGAAATCATGTAACTTGGGGCTATTTTCATGTTTTCGTATGAAAACAGCCCGAAAACATTTAAATTCCCATACAAATTGACACATTGAAAATACGCTAATTTGCGTGTTTTCTATGAAACCTTGAAACGTTTAACAGGGTGCTTAAAAAACCTAAATTCCCCTATTCAGCACATTTCGGCTCACTCCAATATTTTAACTGACACCCGACCAAATTGTTCAGTTTTGTGTGTTTGCCAATGTTCTTAATTTCTCTATGATAAGAGAATGGACGGTCAGTTTGAAGTGACGAAATATGTTGCAAATTACTATCGATGAAACATTTTTAAACTTAGAACGATTTATAGACAAAATATTATTGTCGGTTGTCATATGAAATTACAAACAGTGCACTGTGAACACTTTTCGGTGATTTCTGAAAACGTACGGCGAAATCAATCCGTTTTCGTCCACTCTGAATAGAGTATTATGCAGGTAATTCGAAAACAAATTAACAAACAAACGGAGTTCCGCGGTACCTTAGGGTTCCGTGAAGATCTCTCAGGGTTTTCACGAAGATATTCAAAAATAGGAAAAATTCAGAAAAAGCTTCTAACAAAAAAGCAAACAATCCATAAGGAAAGTAAGTAAGTTTTAAAATTCCGAAGTTAAGTTTACTACACTATACCGGAAGTCAACTTAACTGTAAAATATTTGACCAGCATCAGAGATTCGGCCGATTTTCTTTTACAACTTTCTACTACATATATGAAATGGAAAAGGATGTAGTGTATACCTCGTTTGTGACGAGGTTTTTTGGATTTAAATTAAGGTGCAAATAAAGTAAAGGAATAAATTTGTGTTAATCAAGACTTTTCTACAATTTTTTTAAACGAATGTTCAACAGTCCAAATTTTAAGTTTTACTCACATTTTTGGTATCCTTTTCAAACCATTGGTTAATAGCTAGGGCCTCGGAATTTATACCAAATATATAGGCTGACGGTGTCCTACCAGTTTAAAAATTTTGTAAATATCTACTCACGAATTTCTGAACTATCGGTAAATTTCGATTTAAAAACACAAAAGCTGAGGGTACATTCTGTAAGGGGATAATCGCCATCGCCAATGGCGAAAAAGTGATGGCCTCGTCGGGCGACAATTTATTAATGGGTTTTTACGTGTGTTTGAAAGAGATAGCTACTACTACCCAGAGGTCGAAAAGCGACAGAGCTTTTTTTTTGGGATCATATAAGGCGATAATCGCCCATAACTGTCGCCAATAGCGACCACTTTCTAGCGACAGCATTGTTACTGTCGCTTTCATACGACATTCGAAAAATAACGGAAATGGCTTGAGAGTTCATATAATTTCGACATTTTTTAAGTTGTTGGTGTGAAGGAATAAACAAAAGGGCGCTTTTGGAGGATTTGTGGAATTATTTATGATGTAAGAACTTAATATTTTACTACAAAATTGAGGGAATGGACTAGTTAAAAAGGACAGGAGCGCTGCACTTCATCGGATAAATGACTCAGTTTTGCGGGTATAATCTATGATCATGTAATATACATACTTACATACATTTTATGCCTAGTTGCGGGTATAGATACATGGTGGATGCTAGTCATTTATACATAATGATTGCTATATGTACATATCTTTTGGTGCGTGAAATTGGCGTTGGCGTGAGGATGTACATTTTTTTAAAGGACTTAGATGCGATAGTGGGTCTAGAATACTGAAATATTTAGTGAGGGTTAATTGTATTTACATTAGAGTGAATGTTAGTAAATTACGATTTTTCTTGACAGGGCCTGGGCATTGTATAGATTTGACACTATGGTTCGACAACCCTGTCGAAGGAATATCATATTTTTGTGTGGGCAATTGTCACTTGCTTGTTCGATGTCGACTTTTATTTTTATTTTATTTATTTTTATTTTTCATTTTAGAATTACTAGTTTATAAACTCCAGACAATCGCCGTTTGAAAAAAAAATATTTAAAAGTAACTAAAAATCATATTGAAAAAAATAAGCTGCATGGCAGGAAAAGGATAACTGTGGGGTAATAGTTCATTTATAATTTTTTGCCGATTTCTCTGGACTGATTTGATTTAAATCCACTTTCTTAGCCAATCAATATTAATAAAAAAAAAGTGGTTACATGCAACTGTTTTTATGTGTAGTTCTACATAATATATGAAAGATATTGTGGAAATACCGCTAACGCATCGAACAAATATCTTCATTTCATACACGCTCTTACATTTTCATTTCGACAGATCCCCGAAATTACTGGAAAGGCGTGCGCCGAGTCAAGTTTCAAAAGTTGTTTCGCTAACTTGTCGACATATCCAATGCAATAACCAATAATGAACTTACAATGTTTCGCTCAAAGTTCAAAGCTCTTCACCAAAGACACACTATCAATCCACTATCCACCTTGACGTCTTCAGGTGTCATATGATCTGTTAGGTTCGCCACGCCATACATACTTCCGATCGTTTGAACAATCTTTTTTATGTTGTGTGTGTTTTTCATATAAATCGGTGGCTATTCTTTATTTTGTGGCTGTAACGGTCATTCTTCATCAAAATTAGCGATAAATGTTCATCTCCAAAAAATATATTGAGTGCATTCAGGGAACGAAAATGTAGCAGAAAAGTGCTCTTCCAATTAGATTCTCATTGCGCGTTTCCTCATTTCAGTGTTTTTCCAGTAAATTTCGTTTGTTGAATGCACTCATTATTTTCGCTCCTAAAGATAGTTTTACTTCGACAATCTGTCATCAAACAAAGCACACACCAACGAACCAAACGAGCAGCCACACACGCATACATCTAGATGCATTCCATACACACATTCAAAAACTTAAAGAAATTCCTTACGCTTTTCATATAGCATGGAACCGATCGTACGATGGACGACAAAATAAGTCCATTTTGGGAACTCGTCCATACGTACCATATGTACGTTTGCAATGCATGGTGTCGGATGACCCTAAAGTATCTATAATGCAAAAGCACATACATATATCTGTCTCTGTCACACGAAGCACAGCGAGCACAAAAACCATCTGTCGCCGTATACAAAGTGATGACCTTACATGATTCCAAAGGACGACACCTATCATTTTCATTGCACTGTCGCTTTGTTAATTTAGATGGAATTTACTTTTTGAAGAAAAGTTTCAGCGTTAATTATTGGTTATGCCGTGTCACATTGTGTTATTGGTACACAATTGATGTTTCAACAAGAGTTCGTATTGAACTTATGGTGAATTTTTCATGGAAGTGACTGTCGCCTTGAAAATGACAGCCATATAAGATACATTGGGCGACTGTCGTCTTAGATGATTCCAAAATGACGAAAGAAAGAATGTGGGTTCTGTACTTTATCCACATATATTGGCCATTCACAACGAGCTCTCGTCGTCACAATTTCCCTTTTCTGGACATATGTATAACTATATGATTTATTTTAATCCCTGTTTTGAGGTGTTCCGGCCAGAAAAGCGGCGATGCTAGGTGTTCCGTGACTCCGAAAAGCTGGAGTGCCAATTATCTAACCCAATATAAAGCTCTTATCAATGTAGGAAAAATTTGGACGAAAATTGGAATACTGTCGATTCACTCACGGTAGTAAAAAATACAAAATTATCGATGTAATTATTTCAGGATTCAGTTATTTTTTGGATGACAAAATTGCTATCTATTGTGCACCAAATTTGATAAAAAAAAGCTAATTTGAATTGTAAACCGTAAAAGTACAGTAATCTTGAAAAATGATCCCCCTCCTCTCCGAAAAGCTATCTACGCCACTGCATACTGCACCTACATGTTGGTTGTATCTGAAATGACTCAACTTTTTGTTTTGAAAATAGGGCGACATTAAGGGTGGCAATGAAATGGAAATCAATTCATAAAACTTACACATTAATCATCCGAAAAATAATATTTTGGTAGAGGAATAAATTTTTTTGGCAATTACATACTAAAGTTTATACCGATTGAAAGTCTATTATGAATAATAAAAGAAAAAGATGACATCTGCGATGAAGTGTGTTAGTGTTATACTAATGATGTCGCTGGTTTTTATTTGAATTAAATATTATTTGCATAAAATATGCAGGTTGACTCCTTATGAACTGCCAATTATTAGTTTAAATAGTGGCTATTAAAACCATTTGGTATACGATTTTGTATAAAAGTAACTTGACCGTAACTGTGTCATTCTTTTGTACAATATTTTTACTGCGGACTATTATTAGGTATATGAATATGCACTTCCTGCAATCTGTTTCATAACTTAAACCATTTCATTGCTGAAAGCTTATCAAAGATGTCATTATAGTTATTATTAAGTATACTCGTATTAAGTAATGCATCGTTTGTGACGTCTGTATTTTTTGGTGACTTAAATAGTTCATGCATTATGAAAGTTTTCAAAGAGATGCTTGGTGTAGTGGTTATTTCGCTTGCTCGTGGAATGAAATCCAGCAGATTCAGTTTTCGAAATTACTATGATCTATGAACTATGATCTCACCGGTCGTCCAACTTCTTCGAAACAGTAACAATTTTTAATAATTAGAATTAACTATGTTTTTTGGCTGCCAAATAAATTAGTAATAGGTAGAAAATTTTATTTAGAAATGCATATATATTTCTATAGAATTATGTTAAAATTTGATGGACGACCTAAGCCACCTTGAACTAGAATCATTATGTTACAGACGTCAAAAAATTTTCATATTATCAGTTTATCACAAATGATCTAATGATTTGTAAAATTTGCATTCTCTATCCACTTCAGGAAGTATTTTTCTTCTTGTACATTTGCCGCATAATGATACACCAAGATCCAAGAAACACTCTTCAGTATTAAACCATATTGCACTACGGTAGACATATTGATAATATGAATACAAAAACGGTCATTATTCCCACATCTAGCCAGGTATTGTCATTAATATTAAATATGTAATTTATTTTAATAGTATACATGTCATTATGAAAAAAGACAATACATAGTACCAATGAATGGGTTCAATTCAGCCACGAGCGCACGTCTCGTCGAGGTCATACCTTCCGGCAATATTTAAACAATATTATTGTGTATCCATACACAATTTTTTATCGATGCAAAAAACTTACAATACTCGTACAATGATATTTAAATTTATAAGTTTTAACACATCATCAATGATTGTTTATTTTCTACTCGTATACGTTTTGTATTTTTGCATAAAAAAAGTAAACAGACATAAGATTGATTGTAAGTGTATCTTATGCAACAAAAATTGGTTGAGTCATTTGCCAAAGTTGACATGCAGTTACCGCAAACCAAAGTAATATTGGATACTCTTACTGAAACGCAGTAGCTCCTTCCTCCTTCGGTTTGAAAACGACACGAGTGCATGACTCATTCTTATGCATATTAACCACATTGATGATTAGCCTAGCATTCAAGGCTAGTGAAAGTATATTTTACAAAAATAAAATCACAAGTCCATTACATACCCGTGGTATTGCATTTCACTCTCAGCATCCTGCATCCTTGTTATTATAATTAAATTAAATTAAATTTGATACGGATAAGCTGTGCTCTGCATGAGGCCAATACTCTCTGTCTTCCATGCAGTGGGCACGACATAAAGTCGTTCAAGTGCATTTATGACCATACAGCCACCGCAATAATGTAGTTGCACAAAATAATAGTCTTTATGCACAATTTATTTAAATAAATCGCACGTAATTGTAATTGAAAGCGCGAGCGATAGAAAAGCAAATGTCCGTATAATATTCTACCGCAATATATATGTACCACAACAAGTACCTACTCTTTCTTGGCGACTTGTGGTGTCTTGTAATAAAAGTCAACCATCCAAGCAAAAACACTATCCAATCCACAAAAGTGATGCTGAAAGTGAAAATTCAGAGCAATTTGCAAATATGTACTCGTACATCAGACAAGCTATCGCCGGCATATGCAATTTGAGATAACATTCAGTAAGTAAGTATAAGACAAGCACTTACTATTTATGTATGTGATTGCAGATTTTACGCCTGGTAATAAAGTACAGAGTAAAGTGTATGAGACCTCCTTTTTTTCTTGGCTTTAGGGTACAATACGTACGTAGTATAAAACAATTTAACGATTTTACTCATTTTAACGAGATCTTTGTATCGGGGAACTTTTTGATGTCGGTTGAGACCATGATGGTGTTAAGGAAATTCAATACGAAATGTGTAATTAAATATATGTACATATGTATGTTTATGTTTTTTTTTTATATTTACACTCTCACTTTTCACATACAAACAAGTAGATTTTATACACGTACCTTCGTACAGACATACGTATATGACAAGACGCCAAGAAGGTGAAAAGAAAATTTCCTGTGGTTTTCAATGTGTGATTAATATCTTATATCTGGTGGAAAAAAGTAGAAGTGATCTATCTGTGTAGTCTGTAATTATATTGTACTTTTTTAGACGCTGTGGAAGAATGAACAGTAGTATTATCATCACAGCATGAATTTTATGTTGATTGACGCCACTGACGTTCTTTCATGGTGCTGTTGGATTGATGTCTGTCTGATGGTGTTATTGAACTAACACTTTTCAAAGCTTGTGAAACTTAAAAACTTAGATAAATTTTCAGATAGGTATGATAACTATGTAAAGGTGGTTTTACACTATCAAATAAAGTTTGCCCAGTGGGTCAAACATAATTTCTCTCACTTTTGCATTGACGAATAATAATGTTTTTAAGGACTATTACACTCTGGGTCACAAAATGATCGACTTCTTTTCAGTCGACTGACCTACGATAATTGGATAATTTGCAAAAAAATGTTACCAAAGCTTATTTAGCTCCAACAGTTAGTGGATATTTGTTCTTCTTCTTTCTCTTCGTTTCTTGCCTTCGTTTCCTGCTTTCGTTTTTATGCCGCTCCATGGCGTCGCGTCGCGTCGCTCGACCTGCGGTGTAGGCACATCGCCCGTTCTGGCGGTAGTGTCTCAGAATATTTCTACAGGCAGCTTTAACTTGGATCGTGTAAACTCCGAGACCAATGCGTTGTTGTTGTTTTTTAATTTGACACATCCAGGCGTTCTTAGGTCTGCCTCTGGCCTTGGGTCCATCAAGTGGATATTTGTTATTGTTTTATTTCCTTTCGAATTTGCAAAGGTTTCCCTGAATAATGACGCAAAAAGTTTGTCCCACTACTGTAATAGCAAAATAAGCAATTGAAAATGTATTTGACCAGACATTAATGAAAATGGTGGTCATTCATTTCTAGTCAAACATACATATGACCTCAGTGTAATAACAAAACATAGCTGTTTAGCAATTTTTGGTCTTACGATCATTCAAAAATTGCCAATTTTTTGTGTGGCACATATTGGTCAAACGGAATGATTCGATTCAGTGGCGGAACAACTTCACTCGGGGCCCTCCCGCCAACTTTTTAAGTGGGCCCCCTACACTGAGAAAAAATCAGAGTAAAATCAATCGAAAGCACTCTTGAAGGTCGATCCACACTTTTCAGTCATCAGGCACAGTTATTTTCCATACACATTGACAGATTGTCAGTTAATTGATTGACTCACTATCTGGTCAATTTGCATGGGAAACTTTCTTCTTCTTCCTTGCCTCGTTCTTTATAACGCTCCATGGCTTCGCGTTGCTCGGCCTGCGGTGTACGCACATCGCCCGTTTTGGCGGTAATATCTCAGTATGATATGACTGTGACTGATGATGATGATGTGACTGTGTGTGAATCGACATTAAACTAACTCTTTTGACGTTACAGTGTTTCTACTAAAATTAAGAACGTCGTACTTAAAATAGTTTTGCTAAGAACTAATTTCACTCTTTACATTCTTATATTGAGAATACACTGAACCAAAAGTTTTCGTATATTCCATGAAATACGTTCTTAGTCTAATGAAAATAAATAACCTAGAATTTTGCCATTTAAAGTAAGAATTAAAAAAAAACTACTAAGGTAATGGGCTTAAACCTATTTTTGGATTTTAGTCAACACTATAGCAGATATTTCTTAATCATTTAAAATTTCAAAAACCCATCACAATTCGAAATTTTTAATTTTAAATAAAAAAATATTTTCTTAAATTTTTTTAAAGATATTTTTTAATGTAGTATTACTAAAAAAAATTATATGACATGGAGTCTGCAGACCACTGGCAAAATATACGCGTGTTGTCAGCTTTCCAAAAAGGTGTCAATGTCAATACAAATATTTGAAATAATTGAAACAGCTAGCTTCAACTTGCTCGGGGACGAACATTTCGTTTGCAGGGAATAGGTCGACTTAACCAATAACCATGTATAATCCCTGTAGAGGAATAATAATTGTAAATAAAATAATTGCAGTTCAATGTTGGGAAATGTTTTACCACAATCTAAGCACTGCATCTTAACCCTAGAGTGGGCGCGTCTTTCCGAGAAACGTCAGTGGGCGCGTGGGGAGCATTTTTCCGCTCTTTTTCAGTGACCATTTTAAGTAGGAATAAGGTGACTGAATTAATTTATTTTCTTCAGATTTAAGTAAAACACAAATAAGCAATGACAAATTAACTTATTTATTGAAATCTATTTTGAGAACATCGGTTTATAAAAGGTTTTCGAAAACGCAACGCATTTTAATAGACTTTTAATATATTCTACATTATCGTATGTAATACTCATAAATAGGAAATTAACAGCGTTATTATAGTTAGTACAATAAATGCACCATAAAACATACCCAAAGTTCCAGCTTTGCCAAAAATATGTTTTTTTTTTTTTATATGAGATTTGTTTACCTACGTGAGAAGGCGCGCGATTAGCAAATTGCCGCCTGATGGTAACAACCTCCTTCTCCAGCCCCACTCCGCTCACTGACGAAGTACAGCCTTTCGGCACGAGTTCTGGATGAAAATAGGGGCAGCTACTGAAAAGCGCAAACTTAACGAAGAATTATTTTACGAATTATTAAGGTTTTTTTGGTGAGGGCGGCAAAATGCTTATCGCGCTCACTCTAGGGTTAACAAAATATATAAATTTTATCTTTTTAATCGTAACTCAGTCAGTGTTCAGAATTTTCAATAAACCACCACTAATTCACTTCACTGTAACTATTTGGAAAATTAACAAATTTACTCACTTTGCGTATAAACACGAAGCTAACACAAGACTGTGACACAAGACGAATGTTGGACTCTTCAAAAGACTGCAATGGTAAAATCATAACAACAGCATATTTTCCTAGAATTGATAATGAACATCGTGTATCATGCGTTTATTAAAGAAAGGTATCCTAACGAAAACGTATTTGTTTCTTAAAATCACTTATACCAATGCGGAAGTATTTTACTTTTAGGAAAAAAATCGTGAATACAATGCATACGTTTAAGAATACACTTCATCACTTTATAACGAAATTTTACCTTAAGTTCAAAGTTAAGTAAATTTTCGTTAATTCAATGAAATAAACTGTTCGCGGCTGTTTGACGAAAATAATTTTCACATCAATGAAAGAATACATAATATTGATGACGAAGAATGTTGAGGAATCAGGTTTCCTTGCATTAACGAAAAGCACGTAAAAACGTTACGAACATGTTCATTAACCTAACGAAAAACTTCGTTATGCTGATGAAAATAAGGTAATGAATACGTTTCGTTATTATCAGGAAGGATTTTATTTTCAGTGTAGCGTTCTTGTTTTAACGTTTATTAGATTAATGATTTCGTCAATCGTTATTTTATTATTTTAAAATAAAAACACTCACGCGGCGCAGTATTGACCTCTATAGATGTTGGTAAGCATAGTAAATTAGCTGCGCCTACAATGGGATTCGATCCCGCGATCCTATGATTTGAGGACAAACGCCCTATCAAATCCATTTTTTGTGTTCTGTCAAAATCGAAGAAAATGTATGAATTTGACACAACGAAGAATCCAAAAAATGAATTTACTATATTTCTTGTTTCAGCTTTAAATTTAAGTGTGCTCTAATTTAAATCTTTCAATTTTAAGAACGTTTGTACATAATATCAAGTTCAATACAGAATCCTCCGCACCACAGCCATAATGACCGTGTAGGTATATACCGCAAGCAAGATAACATATTTTAGTCTTCAACGACATGTTCAGGCCGTCCAAACTAGTTTTAACAAAGTTTAGTAGCACTCTCAAACTATTTTGCTGTTGTTGTAGCGGCGCAAGAGAGGGGGGGGGCTTGTATCATCATTCATATATCGTAGGCATCCTCTCCTCAAGGTCAAGACCTATATGGTGTCTGTCCATGAGGGCTGTTAGTTCGGCGATTTTATGCTGCAGTCCATTGCAGTTTAGTTGGACTATCTTCGTGCTGGTGTAATTTGCATCGAGGATACGTGGAGCTGGGGTCAAATTGAGTGGAGCGGGCCGTACAGCATTTGCCGGGGTAGAAGGTGATATTTGTTGGGAACTGTACTCGGGCAGCTGGTGATTGGATAAGCTTTGCCCTCTGTTTCTACACCGAATCTCTGTGTAAGATAGTGACAATTGATTGGTGTTGGTGAGTCCCGAGCAGTTCTTGAGATGAACCCATTCTCCGCAGCATGTGCACTCAACTGACGATTGGACATTCGACTAAATTCTATTGGCGCATACCGAGCACATCGATGGACCTGAATTCGTCTCGATGCCGGCACGTACATATTAGTAGTATGACGAGCAGCTGGGCCGGTCAGAACTGCTCCCCAAACGAAAAAAAAAACGGTGAATGAGATGATGATACGTATCCGACACCTTCTTGCGTCGAAGGGGGTCTTTGCGACTCTTGGCCATGCCTGGGTATGGGTCGTTCCGGTACATAGACCCATTCGCAGTTGGAACTATTTTGCTCGAACTATTTTGCTCGTATTTATTATTTAATTTCATGACAAAGTGGATTGGAATTTAGTCCGAAAGTTTAGAAAAGGTGCTATCACCAAAAATGTTTTAGGATTTTTTTTAAAGAGTTTATTTGCAGAGCAACCTAAAGAATCTTTTTGCGCATATCGTGTTTTGCAAGGAAAAAGGTGGGTCGGACTACAAACCGCTCCGGAACCTCAAATTTAAATTTGAGGAGTGTCTCATGAACTTTCAAAGATTTTAGGACAGTATTAAATTTGTTTCTCTAAGGAATCTGATGAGAGATTAACAATAAATGTAGCATTTGTTTTGACTTCGAAAAGTGTATATCCCTTCTTGTCTACCAAAAATATCTACGTCGAATAATTGTTTATTTCGCAGATGTTTTATGGTTCGACAAACTCTTCACGTGGCTTTGGGCCCCTACATCTCGTGGGCCCTCCCGCCACGCATGCGCCGCCCCTGATTCGATTAGGTATATTTAAATAAATAAATAACAGGCGCGACAATCCAGCATTGGATTAAGGCCGCAGGATGTGTTAGTGACACCCTATTTATAAGATCTTATCTGCTTTTTGTTGAGGTACTGAGATCAGCATCACGCTCAGCAGTGTTATTTATTTATTTTCATCTTAGATTTAGATGCGCTTTAACATTACCATACCCTGTTACTAAGGCAGTTATCCAACTTAGGCTACTCCGTGTGTAACTGTGTACTTGTTTGGCTTTCTTCCCTAATGGACTGGTAATTGCGTTACGAGCCTGTCTACAAGTGGATAGCCTTCGCCATCGTTGGCGATGTATGGAATCAATCCAGCCATGTATCCTGGCTTCAATCATGCCGTCTCTTATGACCTCCGTTGCTACCAAAGTGATGCCATGTGCCATCTCTTACCATTCTTATTGCTGTGAGCGCTGCACTTTGTTTTATAAAAATATCTAGCGGCGGTAATCTCAGTATAACCTCCATAGCATGTGTGTTGGCGTGGTTCTCATTGCACCACATATGCTTTTACATGCTATGCGTTGAATCCCATCCAGCCGTTGCCTAGTAGTTTTCTGGCTACCCTTGGGCCACCAGACCACTGCTGCATTGGATAGAATGGGTCTAACCATCATTGTATAGATCCAATGTGCCACTTTTGGTGATATACCAACTACGTGCACACACTCTCTTACACTGATGTAAAATCCTCGCTGCTTTTTGTGTCTTTTCATGAGAGTTCCAAGTAAGTTTGGGATCTAAGGATACCCCTAGGTATTTCACCTCCTTGGACTTTTTTATCTCCGACCCAAAAAGCAGCATAGGGGTGGTTTCTACTTTTTTCCTTTTCAGAGAACTATAGTGCATGACTTGCTTGCGTTTATAGTTAGCTCTTGTTCATTACACCATTATTCAGTTGCTTTGAGAGCTTGCCTAATGCAACCTTAAAAAGTGTCCATGAAATTACCACTGACCATAATTGCTAAGTCATCGGCATATCCTACTGTGTGTACGCCCATCGAGTCCAGTTTCGAGAGAAGAGAGTCTACGGTGATGTTCCACAGTAGAGGCGAAAGTACCCGTCCTTGTGGACAGCCCCTTTCTACTCTTATTCTGGCACATCCATTACTAAGATTTACTGCCCTCCCACTAAGCATCGAATCGATCGATGTTATTATCAGGGGCTCGATCTCCCGCTTAGCCAGGGCATTTTTTAGTTTGCTGTATGAGATCTTATCAAAGGCACTCTCTATATCCATAAAGGTTGATATAGCGATACCGCTGTTGTTAATCTCTCTTTCTGCTACCCGCACTATATCATGCAGAGCGGACTCAGAGGTCTATACGTTAGCGAGGTATTCTCTAGATAGTCCACCAATACTCGCTCCATTGTCTTCAATAGGAATGAGGTTAGGCTAACCGGCCTAGATGACTTCGCTTCCGTATATGCTGTATGCTTTGTCGTCCTTTTTTCCCTGTTTTGATAGAAAAACAACTTTAGTCTCTTTCCAAGACATTCGGATAAATCCTGTCGACAAACAGGCAACGAATATGTTCCGGATCTTCTCCAGCAGAGCTGCCATGCCCAATTGTAGCAATGCCAAAAATATTCCGTCCATTCCTTATATGGCTCAAAAGTATTGATAGCACTCCTGACACTATTTGAAGTGGTTATCCTCTCAGCTTCTTGCCGTCCGGTCGCCCCTGCCGACTTACAGGTTTGAGCCCACGGATTATTTGACTTGAAGCTTCCTGGAAAATGAACTTCCATAAGCGACTGCAATGTCTCCTCCATGGTTTCCGGCATAGTTTCATTCGCCTTTCGGATTAGTCCCATTTTGGAAACACTGTCTTTCGAAATCATCTTCTGTAATCTGCATACCTCGGATGTATTCTTCATATTCGAGCAAAATTCCCTCCAGAAAATTTCTTTTACGTGTACGTAAGGTCTTCTTCAGCTCTCTCTTCTTATCCTTATATAGATCCGAAGAGCGTCCCTCTCTCTCATGTACCTATTAAATGCTTTTCTTGTCTCTTTCTTCATAGATTCCAATTCACCGCACCACCAGTGTGTTGAATCCTTTTCATCTATGATTGCAGTGGGATAAGCCAGTTTGAAAGAGTGTGAGTTATCGCAGAATTCGTTTGCTCCACCGATCGCTCTATCCAGTGGCGTAACGTTTCTAAAATATCTTGTGTGCGAAATCGAAATGGGGGCCCCCCCACAAAGTGTAATTTATAATTAAACAAAATTGTTGAAACCACTATTTTTGCTGATTAGTACACGCTGTTGTAATTTTGGAAAAATATTGAAGTTACAAGTAACTCCAGGACTATATTTAAAGGGACTTACACTTCTTCTTCTTCCTTGCCTCGTTCTTTATACCGTTTCATGGCGTCGCGTCGCTGGACCTGCTATGTAGGCGCATCGCCTGTTCTGGCGATAACATCTCAGCATATTTCTACAGGCAGCTCTACCTTGGATCGTGTTATCGCCAAGACCAATGCTTTGTTGTTGCTTTTTCATTTCACACATCCAGGTGATCTTCGGTCTCTGGCCTTTGGTCCATCAAGCGGAACTTCCATTGATATCGCTTTCTTTGTGGGGTTATCAGGCGGACGCCTTTCAGCATGGCAATACCAATCCATTTATCGGCCTTCGAGCTTTTCGGTGATTGGTTGTTCTATAGACAAGCTATACCTACCTCGGATGTAGGTACTTTTGATATGGTTTTTGGTTACACCAACTGACATGGGAGGATTTACACTATCGACAGTATATACTAAAACCTCACGATTCAATCGAGTAAGCGGGTCGAAATTATTTGTTTTTTAGTTCAAATCCAGGATTTTGTTCGTAGGCGGTTTTTAGGGTTTTATTATGAAATCCCGAATCGTGTTCAGACTATCGTCTTAACTTTTTACACAACTTGACAGTAGAGTAGAATCCTTTTAAATGTACATTCCGAATATTTGATGCATGACTAAAACTGTTTTTTCGGTTTTGTGCAACATAGGCGAAATTAACCACATTTTATCAAGCTTTCTTATAGATTTAGTCAGGGATTTGGTTTAAATAGCGTTATGAAACCGTTGAATTTTTTTCTGTTAATTGGATTTTACGTTTAGTATCAGAGCTGTTAATGGGTGAAATCATTTCTTTTGTTCACTTTATTCAGATTACAAACACATTTTCTGAAATTATCTTAATTTTGATTGATTTTGAATAATTACTTTGAAATGTATTGTATCAATATTTAGGGAGAATAGGAGTAGACAAGGCAAGGCACCCCGCCATAGATGACAAAAATTAAATTAATATTTGCATTTAACTCAATACCATACCTATGTAAAAAAAAAAAACGAATATTTTGTAGAACAGTCAATAGGCAGCCACACGTTTTTATCAAAATTATAAAATTAAATTTAAGTCCTCGTCATTCTTAAAAAAAATTAGGCTTGTCCTGCTATCCGTTCTCATAAGAAGAACTTCTGTGTTACAAATATTATCCGCTATATGGCGGCTGCTGCTGATTTGTCGCTAGTGTCGACAAAAAGAAGAAGAAATTCCCCTTTCGAGAGCTGATAGCTTAATGTTCCCTAAGGTCATCCCTGGTAACGAAAATGCAGTTCTTCAGCGAAACAATAAGATGTTCCTTGAAGTTCTCATATCAAACTGCTTCGAAGTAAAACAAAATGTTTCATTTAAGAGCACTCCTAACTTGTTCATCTGTTTTAAATCTAGCGTTAGGGTGTCTATGAATAGGAAATCTAGTATTTTTTTTAATCACAGTCCAAAATTGTCCACTCCTCTTCACTACGTTAGGGGGCCCCTGTGGATTGGGGACCCGTGTGCGACCGAACACATGGAACACCGTACGTTACGCCACTGGCTCTATCTCAGTCGTGCTATTAGGCATTTCGTACTTAGTACGGTCCGTATTCCTTGGCACTCTAACACGTTTGTTTCCGCTACTCGCTTTCGTACCATACATAATTCCAAACTGAATAGCCCTGTGATCAGACATGGTTAGTCTGTCCCCCACTCTCCAGTTCTGAAGTCTGTGCAGCATATTGACAGAGCTCACGGTAATGTCTATCACCTCAGCTCTTCGCGTCTCAACGAAGGTGGGAGCCACTCCTATATGAGCTACTAACAAGTTGTATCTTTCAAGAAATTCCAGCAGCTGCTGTCCTCTGATGTTGTCATCTGTGCTGCCCCAGACAATATTGTGAGCGTTGGCATCACAGCCTAATATCAGACCTATACTTCTTTCTTTACAGTATTTTACCATTACTGCCGTAAGATCGGGCGAGCTTAGTTCGTTGTTTTAAAATCCCGCCAATGTGAAATAATCCCGTCAAAATACCGCCAAAATTGTTTTCAAAAAATAATAGTTATGTATGTTATGCGCTACGTTTTCTTATAGCACAAATCCTTTGGAATATTTGATATATTGAAATGGCGGGATTATGAACATCGGGATCTTGAAAAACGTGAATATGATGGGCGGGATATCGTATCCAACCCCTAAAAATATTTTTAGCAATCGTTGACAATAGAGCATGACCCATGGCACAAGTATTACTGAGAAATATTATGAGTTCGAAAATGCATACGGTGAATTATTTGGATGACCTTGTCAAGATATATTTTCTATCAGTAAATGCATAAGACAAAAATACATACATACAATAAATAAAACAGACCCCAATACTAAAAACTTATGCATTTATGCAACTTTCGAAATTGCTATTTCCAGTCTTTTAAAAAAATGAAAAAAAAATATTTTTAATACCCATAGGTTATTGAACTACAGTCCTTTAAAAAAATGGCGTTTCTTTCTTTTACACATAGTTTATTGAACTTCTGAATAGCACGTGAATAGCAATTATTTTTATGCAAGAAAAGAGAGTCAACATTATCCATTCACAATACAATCCATTCATTTAAATCCATCTGAAAAAGTGCGTGTACAACAATTGTCGTAAACAAACAATAAATCCCTTAAAATGGCATCAAAGATCAAACAGACATGCTTTGTCATCAACTTATGCAAAAGACAAAACTCTTTTTCGATTGACACAAAAGTCATGAGTCTCATGAGTTTTGTTACTCAAAGTGTCTGTATCTATTATGAAATCGCTATCTTTGAATCATTGATAAATCTTCTGCATAGAGTAAGCATCTGCAAAAAAAAATGAAAAATTTCTCAAGTTGCCGATAAGTATCTCTACAATATCAAAGACAATATCTCATTATCACGTCAGCAAAGATATGTTTCGTATCCATTTGATACGAGTATCGGATTGCAAAAGGCACGCATAAAAGACTTACATTGCTTTCATGATGATGTGTTCATTCTTCTTTTCGAATATGTGACAGTCAAACAATTTATAGTCATGACAGCAAAAATACATACACTCGTTTGGAACAGCAGAAGTAAATTAATAATTGATTTTATGCAATAAGATGAGTGTTGTGATTATTTCTATTGAAAAATAGTATCCTAAAAAATTGTATTTCTTAGCTATTAGGTAAATTGTGGTCATTTGATGATTGCAAGCTATTAACTTTGCAACGAAAAGGATTGTTGCCGTAACAGTAATCGTTGATTATACTGAAGGTCTGATGGACAAAGTTTTTAAATGTTTAATTAGTATGATTTATGAAAAAGACAAGCTGCATTCGCACTCACATTCCCTTTCAAAACTAATAAAATTGAAATACTAAATTCGATACAGAAATTACCTGACGGTATGAAATATACTTTATTTCTAGTAAATATTTTTCCTGTTAAATAAAAAATATTGTTGACGATGTGGCTGGAACTATAGTTGCTGATCCGGCCCTGTATCGCCCCACCTTTTAGATATGATCGTTTGCGGGTGGGGCAAAACTGCTGAGATCCGCAAATTTGTTAAGGAGGAATAGACCAAATCATGAAAAAGTGAGCTACCTTGATGATTTTACTGGGCTGATTTTGCAGATGGAGAACATTACTGAAATACGCTTTTATTAAATTCTTTTGTACAATATTCTATTAATTCTTTTTCTTCCATCATAGGTGGAAGTCGGTCAAGATAAGGGGCCGGGTAGGAATTTACTGAAATATGTTAAGCCGAACAAAAGATATTGACAAAAGCTGGGGAAAAAGAACTTTTTTTTTACGAATAATCACCATTTGTTCATTAAATAAACTAATAACTTGTTGTATTAAATAAACTAATAACTACCTCAAAATTTTTCCTGGACAGATTTTCAAATGTTTCATGAGCGATTCGAGGCGATGGTCATTGAAAGAGTGAGGGAGAATGGAGAATAGGTGGAGATAATTTACTGAAGTTGGTTCATTTGATTAACAGGTAAAACTGCCTTTACAATGTTTCTCCCAGCCAATGTTACAGATGCTTCAAAAGGTATTGTGCTATTAAGCGTGGAAGTCATGCTGATAAGGGCAGATATAAATTAGGCGAGAGATGGAATTCACTAAAATCCGCTTATCTGTTCTGCTGTTCGGGTTAGAGATTCTCTCTCTTGATTACCGTAACTCCTAGTGGAGCATGGTGCGTTGATGACCACCGTGTGTAGTCATCAACGTTACAAAGACAACTGAATTCGGAGTGTGATACGGTTGTCAGCCATACCACTTCCTAGTCGCATTGTTAGTTTATTATTCTACGATAAGAATCTTATCATCTTCTTCTGAATAATAAACTTGAGACGAGTCGTGCCGAGTTTAGAAACTCGTTTCTCTATGAGTGTCTATTTCACAGAGTGGCGACCGAACGATCACGGCCACAGAGCACGACTCGGGTTAGAGATTAATCCGGTGAAATCCAATTATCTATTCAGAAAATAAAGACAAAAAATATGTGAAGAAAAACTGTTTTTCCTAATTTGGCTAATTTAAATTTTTCGCATGATTCAATGGGTAGGCATGAGTTGCATTCTACCTTCTACTAGGAAGGTAGAACCCAACGAAACTCGGTAACTCGTTTAAGAAATGTTCAGAGGAGAAAACAACTGTCTACATAATTTTGTTGATTGTGAATTTTCCGAGGTGTTCAATCCTTATTCGGCCATTCGGGGTGGAGGCCAATTCGGAAGGGAAAGTCTTCCGCCAACACGCTAAACTTCCGCCAACACGCTTGGGACATGTAGAAATATGTGGAAAAGAACTCATTGTGAATTGCGAGGCAGGGTAGCTAAAAAAATCATAATATTATATTAACCCTTTAACGGCCTCAGTTACTACAGTAATATAAGTTTACATAGCTATTAAACTATTCTGTGTAGAGACCAATTCGGTGGAAGAAATTTACCGAAATTCCCTAAACCATACCAAAAATGTTGGCTAAAAGATCCGGAAAGCAGCTGTTTTGAACATTTTTCCCATTGCGAATTTTATTATTCTGTTATTTAGAGTAGGGACCGATTCGTCCTAATAACTTTACCGGAATCCACTTATCAGGGGTAAATGCAAAATTAAGTGAAAAACAGTCTTCATAATTATGTTCATTGTGAATTTTCTGCTCGTTTTGAAACTTATTATGCTATTCGGGGAGGATTCCAATTCGGTGGTACAAAAATTTGCTCAAATCCGGGGATTCGGCCAGGAGATATAGATAAACGTATGTGAAAATGACCTCTTTAGTTAATTTTGATCATTGTGAATTTTTCGCATGTTTCAATGTTTATTCTGGATGTAGACCGATTCGGTGGAATCAATTTGCTGAAATCCGGAAAATCGTTCAGGACATACAAAAAGAAATATGTGAAAGAGAACTGTTCTTTTAATTTTGCTCATTGTGAACTTATTTGCGTGTTTCAATAGTTACTCTGCTATTAATGGAAGAGATCAATTTGAAAGGAGGAAAATCTTTCAATAATCCGTTAGACGTTCAAAAAATATAGGCAAAAGTATTGTAAAAAAATAGTCATTGTGAATTTTTTGCTAACTTCATGGTTATACTGCTATTCCGGCCGGCGCGTCTTGTGTAGATACATCGGTGCGGTCAACTTACTGAAATCCTGTAATTCGTCCAAGAAAGACAGAAAGAAGTATGTGAAAAAGCTTGATTGTGCCCATTGTGAATTTTTATATGTCTCTTCTGTTATTTTTAGTAGAGACCAATCCTGTGGAACAAATTTACTGAAATCCGCTGATATGTTAAAGAAATACATGCAGAAATAGGCGAAAAAGAACTCATTGTGAACTTTTGCTCATTGTGAACTTTTGTTCATTGTAAACTTTTGATCATTGTGAACTTTTGCTCACTGTGAATTTTTCGCGTGTTTTAATAGTTATCCTGCTATTCCGGCCAGAACCTAATCCAACAAACCCTAAATCATGGAAATCGGTCCGGCCGTTCTTGAGTTATAAATGGTGTAACTAACACGAGTTTCTTTTATATTTATAGTAATTATAGTAATAGAGAATATAGATATATATAAAATAAATAAATAACAGGCGAGACAATCCAACATTGGACTAAGGCCGCAGGATGTGCTAGTGACAACCTATTTCTAAGATCTTATCTGGTTTTTTGTTGAGGTAATGAGATCAGCATCACGCTCAGCAGTGTTATTTATCCCCATAAATGGGTACTCGTTTAACATCTGAGTGAGATCATAGTCCGTCACAAGCTTGTGAGTTCGAAAAACACCATGGTTCACGGTGAGATTCGAACTCAGGACCCTGTGTACCGAAGGTGCGCGCACTAACCGCTAGACCAGCCAGACTACAGATATATATACGATAGATATTTTTTTTACAATTTAGTAAAATGTATAATCCATATGTAAACTGGGTTCTGTTAGAGATGCAGATACAGTTCATTGTCTGAGTATTAAATTGATCGGCCCATATATTTTCTCTTCAAGAAATATGGTTACCTAATTCTTGTGTGCAAATTACAAAACACACTCAGCAACAGCTCCATATGTATTCTTGCAACTGCAACCGACACGACAACCTAGTTAAGTTATAACATCAGTAGACGATAAAACATGCTAATCACATCGCGAACAATAGAATCTCATTGTATGAAGCGGTGTTCCTCTGTAATTATGATTTATGTTCGACTAACGGACACTATGATCCACATTCTTGCGCAGATACTGTGTCAACTCCTCCGACGTTCACGGAAAATTATTACTAAACAAAACAAAAGAAATACGGACAAACAATCAAAATATACTGCCTGAAGAACAACAAGAAGAAAAGCCCGTACAGGAAATATATTAAATCCAAAAACAGATAACAGCTGCATAAAGATGAGATATTTTACTCGGAATGACGTGACAAGAAAATGAGTCTATAAAAATGTTAAAAAACACGAAACACGTTTCTGAATGACATTAATTTATCTAATTCCTTCTTATTGCTCACTTTTTGTATTTTCCGTGTTATGGTTAATTTCATGAAAACTTTTCCACTTAATTTCCATAGCAACGGAAGAAACATCATTAACGTCTTGTAACTCAATTCGGTTAGCCAACGCTATAAAACATCATCATGTGGGTTGAATTTTGTGCAAATTTAAAGTAGAGCCCACGCTATTGCAACCGAATGGTAACATTTCTGAGTCAGCAGTCCCCTGAGCTGAAATTGTTTGTTTTCCTCAACATTTTCAATTTTGCACAAACATAGCGTGACTCCGCAATGGCTAAGAGTGCGAGCGATGATGATTAAGTGCATTTCAAGATACACTACTGTTTACTTACCTTAGTTTAACGTCTAAATCACCCACATACTGTTTACAGACACCAATTTTGCAATACATCGTTTGCTGATTGGATTCGTTTTTTTTTTTAAATCGTAACACTGCCTCCGGATATATTGTTCAGCTTGAGTGGTAATTGGAACAATCGGTATTTCGAAAAGTTATTTCTTTGTTTTAATGAATTTGGTGAAATGAGAAGTGAGCAGGTTAGCTAATTGGTTTGCGAACGGTTTGTTGTAGTGAAGTTTTCTTTTTAAAACAGTAGATATTAATGAAATTAACAAATGCAGAATATGATTGATATATTTCCAAGCTTCCTGCGAAGGATTCAGTCTTCTCTGTGACCTTACACCACAGATATGCACTCATAATGATAGTATCTTAGGTTTCCTGTTAATTATATGTAAAACAACATGCAACTAAAGCATACACTTTAAAGACAACACTTTAGGCTACTCTCAAAATGCTCCCATGCAACAAGTTCATCCTCCTAATCGCCCATCCATCATATACATCATCATTCTCTTTTAACATGAAAAACATAATCTCCTTTCGTAACCTTAATCTTTTTAAACAGCTGGCACTTAATTACTTTGCGCAAAAATCTCGATTCACAAGAAAAACACAGCACATAGCAGCTACATCAATCCTTGAATTAAATCCAATTAATGCCAAAAGCCCGACGTGATTTAAAATCATCTTACGTCATTTAGTTGGCGCCATTTAGACGTGTGACTGGCATAGCGTCTTGTATCCAGATTGCATAAATCGCCTTCGATAAATCCTAAACCAAATCGGAATTCTTCAATAAAGCCAGACAGTTGCCGCGGCGATCGTGTGAATATAAATGAACACCCGTGTTGTTGTAGAAAAATTACTTTTCGATAAGCTTTTGATGGAATGAATTGGTCATAAATCATTCTAGCCATAAATGTACTAACGATAACCTCATATGACACCATTAGAGTAGATCAGACGCATGATCGCAAGGTTAACAACAAAAGTAAAGTGCAAAAACTACAATCACAAAAAAAAACCGACAGGCACATAAATTGATAGGCCGTCGGCAAAAAAAAAATACGATTCACTTAGAATATAATGTCAAAGTGAAAACGAAAGAGTTCGATGCAATAGGCTGGCGAGTAACCTGCTATTTATAAAACGATTACCATTATGTGGATAGAATTGTTTTGCATTTACTTAAGTAGCGAAACAGTTTAGCTGACGTTTGAAACTATCTTTCGTGATCACTGATCACAATACGCAATCATATGATTCAACCACCGCACCGTCACCACAGATACAACAAACCGACAATGAGGATATGTTTATATTAATAAAGCCGACAAAACTCACCTTGTGGTGTAATTAACCTGAATCTCAGCTCAGATTGCTTGACTTTTTTTTGTGTGATTTCGCAAGAAAAAAGATCGACGGACGGATCAATCTTTCTGAAAGCACACACAAACACGGACTGGATTGACAAACGTCGCTCTATTGCGTAGTGACACACGTGTTGATCTTCCTGGAGATAAACTTCTTCTTCGTCGTTCCAATAACACAAACTATATGACAACGGACTGAATGCTAGTTGCACGCTGTTTCGTTCACCTAACAATATTCACCACACGATTTAGCCACTCTCACATAAAACGGACATTGGATGTGCGCAAAACTATCATCAAGTTAGCGCACGGAGAGCGTTCAATTTCACAACGACTTTCTTCTTCGTTTTCTTGGAGATGGTTTGCCAGATGAACGAAGTTTTCTATACTAAACTTGCTTGATGGAAAAACAGCACTGAGAACGTTTTTGGATTTTTAGTTCACGTCTAATCACGTCGATCGTTGTGAATGTACTGATCGCAAAGCAGATGTGTATGCAGACATGCAGACAAGTTAACATCATCTGAATGGAGCGAGCAAAACCGGCTGTTGATGATGGCAAGTTGAATAGTGGAGATTGGGGATATAATGGATACGTATGGTGGAAGATAATAATTTTTTGATGTTAAGTTGAAGAGTCAGTGCTGAGGAGAAATGGAGGATGGTAGAGTTTTCCCGAGCCACCACTTTACAATTAAAGAAAAAATTATTCCAGGAGTCCGCAATATGTGTGGTGTCAATCTTCATATTAAAAATTCTAAATTTAAAATATATTTTCCTTCGATTGGATTGTACACAAATTCAAGAAGTAGTTTTTGTAGTAACTTGGTAAATCGTCAGAGCTCTGTGATACATGTGAATTTTCTTTAAACGATTTTTTCCTTTTTTTCAACTAAAAATTAACTTTTTCGCATGCACAAAATTTGAATCCCCACAGGGAGGTGTGGGCACCTGTGACACAGTGCGGTTGTTTAGTGGGACACAGATCTTTGGTGAGTTTCGTCACCACGTACCTGAGCAGAGCAGGGAGGCCCCTGGTATGGTTGCTACGCCATGACATGGATCTGTACAAAGACCATTCGGGCGATAACGTTCCCGAGCTCCCTACTTATACACGGGAGCTCTTCGCATGACTGACCTCCTCCCGAAATTTACGGGAGAAATATAGGCCGAGCACGATAAAGGTGGTTCCTTTAGCTGAGGGGTCACCATATGGTTAATCGTGTGAGCATCGGAGCTGGCGGCCTCGCATAACCCGAGCCTCTAAAGGGCTAGTTAGGGAGAAAGGCTTTGGTGGAAAATGCCTACGTGCCTTTATTTAACTAGTTTGTGGATTGATGACCACACGGCCCGAATCGCATTGCTGACTAGTAAACTGAAGAGGCCACCCGGATGAGAAAAGCAGCGCAGGTACAGCGAGCCTGGGACATGCACGTCTGAATGTTTACCTCGGGGATGGGTGCCCAAGGGACCGTGGTCCTTGCCCATCGAAGTGATGGACTCGAGGTAGCTGTAGGTTGTTACCCGAATCAACCATCTAGTGTTGCAACCCCGGTGTATTCGTTGGATTAAGAAATCTCCATTTGACAACAAGACCTTTTCAATAAAATGTCGAAGATCCAAAACTATCGAGGGACCGGAAGATAAGGGCTTAAGGCCTGGGTGCTCCCCTGACGGTATACCCGTAGATGGTAAACTTGCACAAAATTGGAATGCCGACTTTAAAGGTGGCTTTTTTGTGTAGCAAGATTTTTCTGCGATAAAATTATTAAAAACAAACATGAGTGGCATTGTCGATTTCGAGTAGTAAAACGCTGCTGCCGAGCAACAACTCACTGTTTGGAATCTAGTCAATTTCGCAAAGAGCGAAACATAACGCTTTTGTTGCGTAACGTTCCAAAGAGATCTAATACAATTTTGTTTCTGTCCCGTGTCGTGCCATCTGTGTATAGTTATAAGCTCAATTGGACAGATGTTCGGCACGAAATGGGACAGAAGCATTCTGACCATTTATTCGGAACGAGACATAACGTAACGGGAGGTAACATAAGCTATCTGGTTCCTCTTTAATCGGTCGTGACCATTTTTTGAAATAATGTTTATTTATGTTTGGGTTAAAAACGAAACATTGAACACTATCCAAGCAGCTTATATTTTCGACGCCCAAAACGTCTTCTGTTTGTATTAATTTCTGAGAGAATATAGTTATATAGCTACCTAAAATCCTTGCTTGACTTTTACGGGTCTTATGGACCAGTTACTTTATACTCAATCCTACAGGCCTTGTCAGGAGCTTGGACGGATTTTATCGATATTAGATAGCTAAATCTTCCATGAATGCATCCCTCAAACCTTTTCCGTAAGCAACTACATAAGCTGGGTTTATCTGGGCTACCTTGAGTGCCCTCGGGTCTTGAGTCTAACACCAGACCATAGAGGATCCATGTGGATCGAAGTTTGCGTTTAGTCCAGATCGGATTTCCAGTCATCAGTCACTACCACCGAAATTTCCATTATAAACTATCAATAACATCAATTTTTCGGTGACTGTGAAGATGATATGTGAGGGTCGAACTTTAAGGTTTGTTTGACTGATCAGACATTTCGGAAACCATAGCGAAACACCTCCTACTTATTAGAAAACGTGACAAGACTTCTGGAGAGAAAAATTTAGAACACCCAGCGTCCAATCTTTTTGCTATATGTCACCGAAAAAAATTATAAAGCTCGGTTGTCGCCTCAGATTCCTAGCACAGAAGGAAACCCTCCAAATTGCCGGTATGGGCTTAGACTTGAGACGAGCGCTGTTCACACAGTTAACGTGACTCAATTTTAACAAATATACTTCCGTAGACGACATGCTGTGCTGTGCTCCTGTATACTACACGATTACTCCAGTGGTTCCAAAACACTTGACTATCGGTGAAAACAAAAGAGTTCAATGCAATAAGGAGACGAGTAACCTGCTTTTTATAAAATTGTTATTTTGCACAATTGATTGCACATTTAAAACTTCATATAGAGATATCGGCTTGCACATCGAGTACACTGTCGAGACATCGCGAAGTTGAGGGAATTGAATAATTGAACCAATAAGAGGTAATGTTACGAATAGGATAAGCTGCAAAAGTGACTTCGATCATTATACTGCAATCCCAGGAATGGCGAGCAGTGAACCACGCATGCAATAAACAAATAGTTGGGAATTATAGAGTCATAAACAGGTTTTAATCATAATGTCTGTCGCAAGCGTTGATTGTTACCTTCAACCTCCGGTCATGTCGGCGAGGATGTGGTATTTACATCTTCGTCGTCATGACCGGAGACCATTAAAACAAAATTGGTGGCGTTCCTAGCTGAGTGGCATTCTGCGAGTCTGTCGGTGACATCAACATCGGTGATATCAGCTAACTTTCGAGTCTCTGTGCCAACAAGGCCGGTCACGTAATATATATTTTTTTATATGCCGGTATGCTATTGCGGCTAGAACTTATATTTAACCCTAACTTTATTCCAGGGGCAGTTTAAGCATGGGTTTGACAGAGAAAGTAAACCTCGTCTTTAATACGGCAAGGATAGCGATGCAAAAATGTTCGGTCGTTAGGATGGGTTCCATAGTAAGATCGATTATGTATGCAAAATTGCCAGGACTTTATATCTTCGGGGCTTGTAGTAGCAACCATAACGGCACCTGTTTTACCCCTGCAGCCCTGGCTAGATTGAGAACAATAATTGTCAACCCAGGTGGGTGCCAGTTGCCCGGAACCTGGCCTTTGGGTGGATAGACTGCGAGGCGCGACACACCATAACGAGGTACATGCATGCGCATGATGATGGTGTTCGAAACCCGAGGAATCTCAAGTTTCGTTCACTACAGGAAGACATTAGCGAATCCGTTGGTTGAAAAATAATAATGATGCGTGTGGAAAACCTTTCTAATATGTTCTGAGCGTCACCCGCTTTTATGTATGGCTCATTCCAAATTTTATTCCAAGTGCACGTGTGCATACTCACTTTAGGCATTCCCTATTCATTCGTGATGTAGAGTACAGAGTGGCAATGGGTAGCTTAAAAGTATTGCCAGACTACTGTTCTTACCTCATAGGTCCGGGACAGGCGTCTTTCATTCCGTTATCAAGGTTTTTTTCGGATCACTTTAATCCATACACAGACCATCATACGTTATCACTGATTCAATGTGTATCGAAAATAGGGACTCTAGTTGCCAAATCGGGCAGGTTTTTCTTCTAAAGGTGCGCCGCTGACATTTGCGCATTCTGCTTTTTGCTTGAAAATTGATAATAGACTTTTCGCAGATATCGTTCCAACTTGTGTTGGAATCCAGCTGTAATGGATTCAGGCCATAATTGCCCACCACAAAACTATATACATTTTGGGGGCCAAAGGATAAATATTTCCCTTAATAAACAACAAAGCAAGAACACCGGCTCGGGTGCGTCTACATTTCCGTCCTGTGAAGGGAATGAACTTCCTTAAGGAAAAGATTCAAATTAGGATCTATTTAGCACATATTTAAAACTCCTCCACATGAGGACGATGTCAACGAGTACAGAAAGTATCTACAAATTGATAGAATTGATACACAAATTGCCGACGAGTATATTCCTGGTGCAAAAATTGCCAAACGAGCATATTTCCGATGAACAAATTGCAGATGGGTATGAAACGGGTGCACAAAGGCTGGTGTCGATTGCGGATTTCCTTAGTGAATTTCACAAGCACATCGGAATTTCGCACAGGGACAAATTATCGAGGGGTGCATAGAACAGATTCGCCAAAGAAATCTTCCACGGCCGAAGATTGATATGCCGGGTTAACTTTGCGCGGCACAGTGATACTCGAAAACTATCGCCCAATAATATCGCGGATATTCCAGAAGAATGATATCGGAATCGTGCGTAACGACACTCCACACTGGCGACAACGGGCGGTTCCAAGCACACACTCAAAAATTAGTTATCCCTTGGGATTCGAGACGTGATTCAGCGTCATGAAACACCATTAATCGGAGCAACAAAAATCTTTCACAGGACACTGATATTCCTTCGGGCTTCCGACATTTTCGGTATCGCGCCACCTTCCACTAAGCTGGGCAGTCGCTCGCCAAGTTTTGCAGGCGGCTTTTTGGCTAGCGCTCGAGTAAAGTAAGAATTTCAAATAGCCAAAAGGAAAAAAGTAATATCAACATGCATTTAGTGGAAAAAAATCCGTAGAAACTACAGCTGGAATAACACGGGGCGAAATAAAATGTCGGCAAGCAGGAAACCCATTGACACCCACAAAGAGCATTGTTCATTTTTTAGAGGCGGCTGAATATGTTTTTTTTAAGGTAAAGAAGCACATAGATTAATTAAATAACCCATTAAAGAAGTGTTTATTTATCAACTGTACCATTAATTTTCTTTTCAAAGTTGTATTTTAAGGATGCTAAGTCATTGCGATGCTTTAACTTAACGTGCCCACAATTGATACGAGGTGCTGCAATTAGAAACTTTAAAAGGCGCTTAGTGAAAGAGTTGCCTAAATTGTACTTCCAAGAAGTAATGTACTAATTAAATTATTAAAAAAAGGGTTATTCACGAATTATGCGCTAATTTTGCAATTAAAAATTTAATTCCTTTTCCTTTCACCAGAATAAAGGATTTTAATGAATGGGTCTGGTTGCATAACCCCTAAATTCTTTCTAAAGTGAAGGGACGCTAGGCGATACGTCCCAATTTGATTTTCCGTAAGATGAAGTCTACAAATTTTGTTAACCCTATTGAATCACAGAACCGAACGTACACTCAATAAATTTCGAACCACTTAAGAAGCTCACACTGAGCGCATCAATTCAATTTCAATATGCCCCATCTCTTCGGAAATCCCTTCAGTTGATTGCAACTGCATTGATTCTTTTAACAATGAGAGAAGATATTTCAATCAAGGTGGTTTGGGTTTTAACAAGATGAGGTACGCGGCCATAGTGCACACTGCTAGAGCCGCATAGTCTCCCCTAATTCGTTTCTGCTAATAGCGGGACTTGGGTATAGGTTTTCCCGCAGTGTGTAAGCAAGTCATCAAAAATGTTCCAAATACCAAATGTTAGCAAGGAAAACGAGCAACATTCTTTGTCACAAAATTTTCCAGGGTAGCGTTTTCGAAAATGTGTTGAATGTTTTAATGGAAAAAAAATGTTCGGACTAATTTACGATGCCTTACGTAGGTTTTAAAGCCGCCAGTTTCCCGTGTGCCAGCTGTATCTTTTTTTTTGATAATGGTGAAAAATATCTCGCTCAGATAATTCATAGAGAGCTTAAATTTTTTACTTCTAAACACACACTTTCATCAAAGCGAATGGTAGCGAAGCATTCCAATAGGAAAAATAGAAGCGACGTAGAAGCGCTTCCTCACCATTTCCAAATGTGCTTCCTTCGGTGGAAGCGCTTCCACAAAAGCATATTTACGAATGGTGAGGAAGCAGTTTAAGATCGTAAAAGAAAAGCTTCGACTCTTTGCGACGGTTGCAGCACACGTCGAATATTCACCGTTGTTCTAGATAATTTCATAACGTGAAAAGTGTACGTTATTCGTCTTGTTAAATTTAAAGTGTTCAAGTCGTGATTTTTTGCAGCATACTCTTAATTTGAAAATAGAAACGGATGAACATATTTTTCTAATAAATTTGAAAATCTCACTTATATCAAGTTATTTTTTATACAATGCATCATGTTCGGTTTTCGCATTCAATCCTCTAAAAGCGCATTTCATTCACTTAAATGAGTGAAATGTGAAATTCTTTTGGAGCGCTTATAGCACACTGCTCCAGAAATGCTTATCACTCACTTCTCTAGAAGCGCTTACCACTCACTTCTCTAGAAGCGCTTCGGGAGCGCATCTTAAAGAGCTGCTTGCCTCAGCGGACATGCAATGTTTAAAAATACATGAAGAGGAATGGAGATGGGAAGCGCTTCTCTGCTTCCCGAGAAGCGCACCTTTTGCCCTTCTGAAGCGCTCTATTTCCTATTGGGATGTTTCTACTACCTACGTTTCTACGCTTCTATTTTTCCTATTGGGTATGTTGTACTAACTGGGCCCTCGGTAGCTCAGTGGGTAGGGATTCTATTATCTAAATTACGTCAATATGCTAAAATCCGAATCGTTTCAGAGCTACTCGCTGTTTCGACGATGAAGAGCGGATAAAATCTCTTGAATCGCTTCTACAAAAATAACGACAAAACTACAATGTCCCTGGTATAATAAATCTGACAAAAAACAACAAAGTTGTAAAAATTATCCCGCCAAAGAAAAATGTATCTGCCGCAAAAAGAATACATATCACTCCAATCCGCCGCTCCTAAGTAATTTTGTTTTAGGTGTAAATGCTGGATGTAATTTTGTTTTAGGTGTAAATACTGGAGCAGTTGAAATGTACAGGACTACTTCCTAAAGTAATTTGGTGGGAGCCGTCAAAGTGGCAAGTAAAATGAGTAAAGTGAGTAAAATGTTAATGCTCCCACCAAATTACTTTAAGAAGTAGTCCTGTACATTTAAACTTCTCCAGCATTTACACAAAAAAAAAAATCCCATCCAGCATTTATACCTAAAACAAAATTACATATGAGCGGCGGATTGGAGTGATAAGTATTCTCTTTGCGGCAGATGAATTTTTCTTTGGCGGGGTAATTTTTACAACTTTGTTGTTTTTGGTCAGATATGATATATTTTTGCATACTTAAGTAGCCATCTATTATTTTTGTTTTGGGATCTTGATGTTCCAGTGTTCCAATTTCCTAATGTCCTTATGTCCCAATGTCCCAATGTCCGAATGTACAAATATCACAGTGTCCCAATGGCCTAATGTCCGAATGTCCCACTACCCTAGTGTCCCAATGTCCCAGTACCTATCGCAATATCCCAATGTCGCAGTCTCCCACCTAATGTCCTAATATCCCAATGTCCAACTGTCCCGAGGTCCTAATGTCCCAATTTCCTAATATCCCAGTTCCCAATGTCCCAAATGTCCCAGTATCCTAATGTGATAATATCCCAATGGCCCAATGTCCTAATGTACCAGTGTCCCAATGTACAAATGCCCCAATATCCCAATATGCCGATGTCCCAATATCCGAATGTCCCAGTGGTCAGTGTCCCAATGTCGCAGTATGCCAAGTGTCTCAAGGTCTTAATAGCCAAATATCCGAATGTACCACTGTCCGAATGTCCCCACGTCGCAGTTTCCCCACTGTACCTAATGTCCCAATATCTGTCCTAATGTGCTAATGTGCTAATGTCCCAATGTCCTAATGACCCTAATGTCCCAATGTATTAATATCCCAATGTCCCAATATCATGATGTCCCAATGTCACAATATCCCGATGTCTCAGTGGCCCAATGTTCCTATGTACCAGTTTCCCAATGTCCGATTGTCCTATTGTCCCAAGGTCATAATAATGTCCCAATATCCTAACATCCCTGTGCCCCAATGCCCCAGTCTCCCAGTGTTCCAATGTCCCATTGTCCCAATATCCCGATGTCCCAATGCCCCAATATCCCGATGTCCCCACGTCCCAGTTTCCCCAGTGTGCCTAATGCGCTAATGTCCTAATGTCCCAAGACCCTAATGTCCCAATTTCCTAATATCCCACTGCCCCAAGATCCTAGTCTCCCAGTGTCCCAATAGCCCAATGTCGCAGTGTGTTTTAAAAAATTGTCAATGCGATGAGCCGAAAGACGCAATTGTTGGAAATATTTTGTTAACTTTACCTATTATTTTACCGTTATTCGATCCACTTATCTAAATGAAAGACATTGATTCTTTAGAAGGACCACCAGAGGATCATTCATTCCAAATTTCATAAAAATTCCATCACGGGTAGAGACAGTAGAAGCAAGTCTTTCTGCAACTGTAGACTCCAGTCTGAAATTGGGTTACTCGCTTAAGTCTGTGAGGGTGAAAATTTCACCGTTTATTGCATATATCTTACCCGTTATAGTGCCGATCGAAGATTTTTTTGGAAAGGCACTAGAACAGGATATGTGGAATATTTTGGTAAAAAAAAATTTTTGGGGGATGTTGCCTGGAAGTCTGTAGCCCTGTCAAACAAAAAAGCAAGTTGTCTCCGGTAATCATAGACTTGTTCGCTTTCGGTTTTTTTCCTTTGGCGGGCGATACGCTCTCGCGTCTCTTGATACAGATGGGTAAATTTTCGACTTGCCCGGCATTAGAGTTACAACAATTCACCAAATACAATATGATAAGAGAACAATGCAGAATACTTTTGCAACTGCGCACAATTTGGGCCGGTGTCAATCGCAAATGCAGGTTCATGAAGCAGTTTTCTTAAAGACATTGCAAAGTTGTGAAAGGTGGTATTATTATTAAATATTACAAACATCATACTAACTGTGAAAATTTTCATACAAAATGTACCAAGGTACAAATGTACCTTTACCACCTACAAGCGTTGTAAAAACCTGCCGCTGGACGATTTTGTTGGATTTTTATCTGTCGGGATATTGAACTTCGGGATTTTGAAAAACGGAAATACGATGGGCGGGATATCGTAGCCAACCCTATTTTTGCCTGTAGCAATGCAAGCACCATAGCCTTCTTTGTGTACAGCTTACATTATAAATTTGCAAAAGTCTTATCGGATTTTAATGAAACTGCATTGCAAGGTGTATGGCAATTCTGAACAGTTCTACTTTTATAAATTTAATGAGCTGACTATTCTAGGAACTGAGAAACCTTTAGCTGAAGGCTTCACCAAAGTGTTGACCGTGTGAACTATCCACACCAAATAGTAACGAAACTTTCATCTCTTGCAACTGCATCCATTATCTAAAATTCGACTTGATTACCATACCTAGTGACCTGTATTTCAACTTAGAACTGCATAATACACTTTTTTCTTTTAATTTTTTTCGTCAGTGCATTTGTTAGTCAGTGACCAGGCTCTTATACTTTTTTGCGTTACCATAGTTGCGTGCGACTTCTTTTAACAGTACCGTCCACACCGGACATTGTTCTACTTTCAACTTTTACTCCACATCAGTTTGAGTTTGATGATGCCGAACAATCAACCGCGATCTCACAAGAAATTTGTATTCATATACATATTTCCTGCATGCGCCTCAAAATTAAGGTGGAAAGATTTATTCTCTCGTATATGTTTGCTATAGTACGTGTCGTAACCTTTGTGCTCAATATTCTTTCTTGCGCGAGTACATCGCATGCCGGTGGTATTTTCACCATATGGCAAGATTGGAATATTAAAATTAGGTTGTTGGATGGTCTGTGATGACTATTCGTGCAGAGAAAGCATTGATCGAAGGGCCGAAATAAATGTACTAAAAAACCAGACCGCGTTATGGTCGAGAGGTCGTAAAATTGCTTGCATACAATATGAATAAAAACATAAATGGAAGTTACACAAATTTAGTGGAAAATAATTTAAAATTTTATTTGCAAAAATGTGATGGAGCGGTTTACGTATTTTATGCAATTTTCATATAAGAAATAATATATGGTTGAAGAGCACTTCATTTATCATTTTTTTATTATGCATTATTTAATTGCGGATTAATTTTTATGCGGTTAATAAGATTGCGAAATATCCACCGCGTTAAATTGGGATCGCATTAACGTAGTTTCGTAATAATTATGCAGAAAACTGCTCTACCATATACAATCCACTTCTAATTCTGCCAATCTACAATTGAAATTTTTGCTCCAAACAAATCGCATTACTCAAGTTTACGATCTTGATCTTTATAAAAGCATATAAAAAAAACAACTGCAGTTATGGTCAAAACTAATTTAATCGAATATGGTTGATTCAAACTACATCTGCGTATATATCTGCATTGATCCGCTAATTTTTATGGGATTAATGACAAGCCGATAAAATAACATTTTCAATGTATATTTTCCCTCCTTTCATGTATCTGAAAATATAATTACATCCATTTCTCATTACCATTAGTAGATACAAGATGTACACACATAATAGGTAAACACTTCTTCCTGAAACGTTCGATGATTGCTTACCGTCTTTTTACTTAGCGCATATTTACACTCTTCCTTATGAGCGTTTATAACAAGTACGGAATCTTTGCGTTTATAGAAGGCCAGACTTCTGTTTTCTTTCGTTTTTATTTTGTACATGTAGACAACACCTCCTCTTGGGATGGGCATTGATGATGATTTTCTTCAAGTGTCTTTGTCAAGTACGTTTTCATTTGGTCTTATACAAAAACATCTTCGGCTATAAAGTGAGTATAAGTGCATTTTATAATTTATATTTATAGTCAAAGATATGCAAGTTGGATTGAGGGAAAAGTCAATAAGATTTATATTTATCTTGAAGAAATCGTATGCCGATAATATGTTCTATGTTAATCGCATGTTGGTGCGGTCATTATGGATAGACAAGATGATGTTGTGGTGCCATTGGACAACACAAGTTATTGTACCATTTTTAAATCCAGTGGAAATTAAATTTTTATTTTGTCTTTAAAAAAGACTTAATTGACAATCATTGTATAAATTAGTTAGTTCTAAAATGATAATTCCGCTTTTGACCAACAACAATTGTTAAATTTCTCGTATTTTAACGCACCTAACCTTTGTATACGTTTTCCATTTACATGAGATCAACGGACAACACATACTCTGTATTATTATAATAACCACTCACTGAACTCTGATTACATATGTGACATAAATCACAGACATTGTTGACGACCTGCATTTCTGCTTTAACGTACGTGCATAATGCATAATGAAATCCATACGGATACATATGTTAATTTTACCAGCACACAAATTACACAATTCTGCATGTCTATGTCTTTACCGCAATTTCCTTGATTTTGCTTTTTATGTGCCAAACTACCTGTAACCTTACCCGAGAATTTCAACTAGGCATGACCATACAGTGTGTATAATTTTTACTAAATATTTCATCTGCCAAGAAACCTACCACAACAAATAGTACGAGCTATAACTCGGTCGAGCACCACACTACTAAAATAATTACATAATTTTCCTCGAAGTGTGTCTAGAGCTTGTTTTAGCATTTAGATTTTTTATTTTATTTAACGAATTCAAATTCATACGATGTCGGTGAAGCTGTGCCGATTCGGTGCAAATATGTACATATTTATTTGAATACAATTTCTCCAATATTTTTTGGAAAAATATTAAGCTTTGTTCGTAGGTACATTGCAAGTAACGAGTATGAAAAATGATGACCATATAGATACTACTAGAGCGACTTGAATAGAGCTAGATTAGATAGATCACGATTTTCTGCGGAGGCGGATAGTGTGTCGGTGTTCAGTGAAATCGCGCGCAAATGCAAAAACTTTTTTAATCATTGCCGCAGCAATGAACATAATGCATTTATGTTGCAGTCATGTTTTGGAAACTTTTGAGTTATCTTGATAGCCATAAAGCGTACTGCAGAAACAGATCTAATCCCGGATATTAATAGATAGAAATGCTGGTCATTCACAAGTAGCTACAGCGGCGATAGGCCGTATTCGCTTTTCCATAAGCTTTGGTCTCCATATGTATAGCTGACAACCATTGGGTAATATGATTAATGAGAATAACTATGAAAATTCATTTTTTTTTAAAGTTACGTATGATGTGTATTTAATATGGATATATAAAATATTGGTTACTACTTAAGCTACATTAATGTTGTGCCTTACTTAATCATAACCGCAAGACGCTAGGAAAAGACAAGCTTTTTTATTTCTTCAAAGTTGAGCTGGTACAAAATGAAGATGTTGCAGCATAATTAAATAAAAAAATTAGTGATTATATTTGTCAAGTTTCTGGCCTAAGTCTTTCGTTTTGACACTCCCTGTGTCCTATGAAAAAAAATTACAGTCTTTCCCTAAAAAAATGTTGTATTATAAACGTAGGGTTGAGATACAATTTAAATAAAGTTTTTTATCGTCTAAACAATTGCATTTTTTTTTCATATAAATTTCTTTTTTGAGTTGAAACCCCTGCAATATTGTCAATGGTATTTACACTAGCCGTAGTGCACTATGTGTTTTATTGTTAAAGAGTAAGCAATTGACTTTATGATTAATTAACAAGAAACAAAATCAAAGTTTTAAAAAATGCATTCGACAATTAGCATATCAAGTTGACTTCAAAGTCAAAAGATGGTAACCAAACCTAAAGATATTGTTTAAAATGCGCTCCTTCATATTGGATGTATAACTGGCACCTCTGACCAGTTGAAGGAACTGCTGCAAGGACTTCTTCCAGTTTTGCTTTCATCTTATCGAATGACGTTTGTATTTTTTTAATTTTATGCCAAACATGGAAGTCGAAAGGTGTTAAATCCGGACTCGTGGGTGGCCTTGCAACTTGAAGATTCAGTTGTTGGGTAATGGGCAAATTGTCCAATATTGTGGATACTATTTTGTCCTCTACTATTTGGCTAAAAATGGGAACAAATAGGCATAAAATCCCAAGAACCCTCAACTAAACATTTACACCAAATTGGTGCTGATAAGTGGGCGTACGTATAGCATGCGGGTTGTTGGAACTCTAAATGTGACTGTGCTGACTATTGAAAACGCCACTTCGAGTGAAAGTCGCCTCATTCGTCTAAAGATTTTTTTTTCGGCTTTTATCTAAGAACCATCTACTAACATTCTGCATTCTTCTCGAATAGTCTGTAGTCAGTAGGTCCTACACTTCTGTAAGATGGTATTGGTGATGATTATGTAAACGAAACGTCCGATTGATCGTTGTGCGTGGAATATTTAGCAGAAGAGATTCTCTTCTTGTGTTAAGGCTAGGATTTTCGCTCAACATCTGCAGAATCTCTTCCTCCCTTCTGAGATTTGCACGCCTATAACATTCGATCGCGTTATGGTTAGGTGTTCTTCCAGTCTCTCGAAGAATGCGATAAGATATTCTCCAAAGGTTTTCTGTTCGGTATTCTTCTCTGTGCGAAACGTCGTTAGCATTCCCGAACTGCTTCTCGGTCGTTTCCGCCAGCAACGCCATACACGAATATCACATCAGAAGTGTTTCGTTTTAGAATAGTTGATAGAATATCGCTGCGATGGCTGATTTTAAGGATTCACGGTCCTTAACATCAGCTATCGAAACACTTCTGGAGTATAATTTCAATAAATCTACAATTTTAGTAATAATAATGTAAGTGTATCCTTTGAATGGTTGGTAATAAAAAAAAATAACTAATTCAATAAATTTGAACAACTTTGTACAATTGATTTTATCAAACAAAATTTACAAACCAATAGAGGATAGAATATTTATAGTTATCGTTAGTAAAATATTCCAAATATGCACAGTGGAGGAAAAAGGTTTTATTCCATAAAAATAATCGTATCCATACATACAAACAGGGAGTTTTATACTCGAGTTTTACTTAGGTATTTTTACAGATTTAAGCTAATTTGCTACATTTGCTGACTGTGCTTTTTCCTCTTTTATATGTATTATGGCAAAACTCGATATGTAATTATGTCTTTTGCTTTCATACGTCATTCGAAAGCAAAGATAATGCGTCAACTTTTGTCAACATTGCAGAGCTGTCACTTCAATGTAAAGTGGGTAATAAATATGGGTTTAAGTTTAGCATTAAAATTTGAATAGGAAAATTTTTTCAAAATTTCATTGACATTGAAATTTTTGAGCGCATTGTATTCGCTAATTAAACATGCAACATATGTGTGGATGGTTTACTCTCTTTTATTTCTTCGCTTTAAAAATTGAATTAGCAAGGCTAGATTTTTCGTATTTATAATTGGAACCCACTCGAAATAAAATCCTCCTAGTATCCTGGTTAAGGCAGAACGTTCTATAAAATGTCAGCTTGTTTATAGCCCTTCTTTTTCAAATTTTTGTTTTAATTCATACACACAAAATCAAGGCTGGATTAAGGCAAAACGACGCCCGGGTCAAACTTGAAAACAAACGCACCTTGTGTAACATTTTTCAATTTTTTTACTTATCTTTTATGGAGGGGGCTGTCGGTTTTAGGTTACATTCAGAATCAGTATATCAAGCAAGATTCATGGTACCAATCCACTCATACAGAGCCCTTTCGGAAAGCATGTAACGCGCAAGATGTTATTATGAGACATCAATCGCAATAGGGTATAACGAGTCGGGAAATTAGGTGAGGGGTCCCGTCTTCTAATATAGCCGTTCGCGAAGTTACTCACTGCAGACTGACGCGCCTCTGAATGAAATTTGTGTGACTTATTAAGCTTTTGCTTCCTTCCGGCGATACGTGATTAAGCTCAAAGAATACAACCGAAACGTTCCAGATATTTTGAGAATGACTGCATTTCAAGATTACAATCAACGAGGCGATAAAAGGGTGTCGGTAAAAGATCGCCGACGAAACCATTCTTAATGCTCAATAACGTGGCTGGTGCGGACAAAATTTCCCCAGACCACCGCTGATTGGACATGCATCAAATCGCTAGTACATTTGATTCGCCCAAAGTTGCGCAAAATAAATAACCAAGGATTTCCATTTGCCACAGTCACACGACCTTCATCATTACCTATTTACGGGCCTTGAGCACCACCCTGAAAAGAACCGACTAATCACGGTGAGATTGTTTTGCCGACTGAAGAGAGGGCTTAAAGGAAAACATTTGGAGTCCAAAGAAATCATTCCTAAAACACATTCCCTTCGAGGAGTTTCAGAATAAACTCCAGGAGTGGTGGACACTCCGCAAGTGTACCCACTGATTCTCGGAGGAAATATTTTAACGAATTTGTCAACTTTTTTTCTAAGCTCACTGAAGACAATGTTAGCTCTCTAATGATCGATGACAGCTAACATGATTAGGATTCAGACAAATAAAATGGCCTTGCTTGAGCGAGTCAAATTTTTAATCGACGTACAATTTTTTACAAATCGTTTGGCTATATAAAGTACTACTCAGAAAATAGCGATCTGCAGAAAATTGCATACTTAATTTTCTTCGAATCCCTTCCTGGAATTAAGTCTGAACATCCTTCTTATGCCCTCTGATGTTCATTATACTCTCTAGTATCCTTGTTCATATGTTAGTGCTGTTTTTTTTCAGAGGTCATGGGTTTGTAGCAGATTAAAAAAATCTTGATTCTTGACATGGCTTTCATAAAAATTTACATATTAGTCTAGCATCCCTGATTTGGTGCCCCCCAAAGACTGGCGCCCGATCGAATGCCCAACTCGCCCTGTCCCAAATTCGGTCCTGCACAGAATCAATATATGGTGTCTGAGAGTGAAAAAATAAAATTATAATCGGGTGTGGATCATACATACACTGCGCGACAAATGCTTAGGTTCACACATATTTCCTTCCAGGAAACGGTAAATAAAAAGCTTACCGGTTCAAGAAATTTTATTTTCGAAACTATTAAATATCACAAATAAAATGGATGGAGTGAGTCCCCACAGGACATTTTCCTTAAATTACAGTAATTGATTTCATTCAAAGAGTCGATTTCCACTGCGACAATTGCTTAGGTTCAGGGACGATTTTACCATTTTACTTAATGTTTTCGCTGAAAAATATTTCAGAAAATTGTCAAGCAGGAGAAATACAAAAAACAAGAGCATTTTTTTGTTATTTAATAGTGTGTATTTCCGCCATTTTTATTTATAATTTTATAAAGCCTTCAAGGTAGGGAATTGTGTAAAGAATGCAGCACGGATAGCGATATTTTAGACCCAGCTGTCTTAATTCCATGAATTAACTCTTCCTTAGGGTTGTACTGTTTACCACTACTGTATACCTCCCGAACAAGCCACCCCCAAATGTTTTCTAATGTGTTAATGCCAGGGGAGTTGGGCCCCCAGTCGAACAAAATCACATTTGCCTCCACAATAAATGATTTAACTACCCTCGCTGTATGAATTGGGACAAGATCATGTTGCAATATCCAAGGATTGCCTCCGTACATGACATTTATCTTATGGATTTCCTCTTCTAAGAGCTGTTTATAAGATGAACCCGTTTGGCGACCTAGAAGGATTACCAGGTCGATAGTTCCATGATGTAATATGGCTCCGCATACCATAACGGGACCTATTCAGGAGTGATGGCGTGACAGGTCGATAGGTTCCTTCCTAATATCATGATAATAGCAGGGGAACCCATCTGGACCGTCCACACACAACCGTTTTTCATCCGTAAATATTACCTGCCTCCATTGTGATGTCCAGTTCATGAAACTTGAGGCAATTCCAGGCGCTGTAGGCGATGTTGCGGGGTTAAGGCTGTTTTTTTTCTTTAACCGTAAACGTTTCAAACAAGAAGAAGATCTAAGAACTCGTTGGGTGGTCCTTACACTTGCTGATAACACCAAAATCTCCTCAAGCTTACGCGCAGTAAGGGGCGAATTCGAGGCTTCTCTTAAGAAATGTCGCCGTAATGCACCGAAAATCGTTTTTTTTTACCTCCTGCGTATCGTTGGCAATCATTTTCACTATCTCGTATAAAATTATTAACAACGTTCGAGCTCCGCTGAATCCATATTGCAATTTTTCGGTTTGAATATCCTTCTTGGTTTAGTATGGAAATTGTCGCCTTTTCCTCGGCAGAAAATTGATTTCTTTTTGACATTATCCACTATACGACTCACAGAGTTTAACGCGAAAAAAATGTTTCCACAAACACTTCTCACCAGGACGAGATAACTCTTTAAAGTAAGTGAACCTATACAATTGTCGCAGTGGAAATTGCGATTTTCATTTTAAAAAATTCCGTTAGCTATGCGAGTTGTTTGATAGAATTGCAATATTTACTAAAATAACCGTTAATTGAGAGAGCATTATTTAAAAATTATTTCCGATCAGAGTACATAGATATTATATGATTTTAAACCAAAATATCCACGAACCTAAGCATTTGTCGCGCAGTGTATGTGTCAAGTATCATGAGTAAATGTAACTATGGAGCAGCAAATATCCGGGTTACTGTCATAAGTTTTTCGTTTTTCTTATTTCTCTAAATCAGATTCTTCGCATGCATCTAGATTGTACTTGTGGGGAATAGAGTTATCCAACTGATTTATTTTTTAGTTGAAAGGCTGATTTCTGACGTTTAGCAAAAAGTCACCTCCTCTTTTCCCCTGGAGCCTAGTCATTTTTTTTAACGCTGAAAAGCATAGACGGCCAAATCTTAAATTCGGCAAAAATTTAATCTATTTTCAGAAGAATATTTCTGAAACGTTGTTCATGCCAGTTTTTATCACTAAATTTCTTATAGTAGATTTCGGAATGTATGATTTTTATTTTGTGTCCGTTCTCTAACGGTCCTATGAAAATAAACTATAATCGATAAAATATTTAATAAAATCTATTCACGAAGAGATCGCACGAATTAAAATTAATTTCATGCGAAGAGTAGAATGTTGCTTTCGAAAACAACTCCAACTTTATTAGACTAAATTCGGAAAATCATTGTCATATTTATATTCTATGTACCACATGGTTCCCTCTAAAATATTCTAGACTAAAGACTAAAAATCCGGGTTTGGGTCACCCGATGGACTTACTTATCAGGAGCTACCATAGTCCATTGAAGAGGTAGCTCGACCCTTTCGCTTGTTGATACTGGCGTGGTTGTTTCCAGCAATTTTCAAAAATAACATCTGTTGTTGTTACAGATCGGAACTGTACGTGACCACAAATTATATTTGAGTATGAATTTTACTATTGTTCACGACTATGCGCAACACACAAGTTTTTCAGATGCACGCGGAAAACCATTGTCATAGTAATAATGCCATGTATTTTAGTTTTAATTCATTCTAAAAAAGAAACGGTTGAGTTTTTCAATTGAAGACACGGAGAAGGATGCACCCGGAGCATGTTGTCTTTACTTGAAGCGCTTATGGTTCAGGTGCATTCCTTTCCGTGTCATCGGCTAAATCGTATATGCTAAGGATGAATACTTTTCCGTATCTTCAGGTAAAGCGCATATGCTCCGGGATTTTGTTATTGTCTAGTAAACGTAATAACATACATAAATATTCTCAATAGTTGTGATAAGCAAACTGATGTAAATTCTTGCTTCTACTGTGAATATGAATTTTATGTATTTTGACTGTGTGGAATTTGAATTTATGGATTTCTTTTTTTTTTTATTTTGACTTTGTGAATTTTGTCTTTTTGGATTTTGACTTTGTGGATTTTTTTGGATTTTGTCTTTTTGGATTTTGTATAGAACAATAAAAAAAAACCCCTATATTATCACTCCATAAAAGGGATCGTGCATAAGCTAATAAATTCAATGTTGATTTACATAAATAATATAATTTAACTAATTAACTCTTTCTCATTATTTTCATTCCATTCCAATTTATTCAGGACCAGGTATGTATTCAAAAAATGTGCATGTGAGTAGTTTGTATCTAATTGGACGTCAATGGAAAATATTCAACATCTGATTAAAGATAATACCATTTTAAACTCTAATACGTATCGGCAAACATTAATTCTATGTAAATAATTTTCGAATAAACATTTCTTATCTAAAACCTAAAGCTTAGGCTTTCACATCAAATGCAGATGGGCGCTAAGTAAAACCGTGTTCCAATTTATCCATAATATTCTTACTAATGTTAACCGGTAACAGAACCAACACAATTATAAATTTGTGATATAATCGAAACCGATCGAATGGTGAATATACTTAAGTCGCGATCGCATAATAAAAAACAACCAAACTAACATCTAAATCTTCTAACGTAACATCTCGGATTGTTCTCAAAAATACATACGTACTAAATTATACGACTCTCTTAACACAATTAGTATAGCTTGTAATATTCTTCTTTCGACCGTTACAAAACTTAACACAGAAAACCATTATATTATTATGCACATGCAAACCAACTCTGATGTTTATGTGACCAACATAAGATTCTCCTATGTATGAGAAAAGTAATAAATTATAATAATATTGCTATCCCAACGAAGAAGACAGATTCGTAAAATCATATGCAAAGATGACAACATCTTACAAGATTTAGGTTAAAAGTTTAAGGTCAAAAATATATTTTTCTTATGGTTATGTTTTGTTTTACATTTACATATTTGAATTTTGTTTTCTATTTGTTTTTTATTAAGATTTTATTTTGCATATTTATTTTTGGCAATATGTTGCGTTTTCGGCTGACGATTATAATCAGCATACTCGTAAAAATGAAATGTACGATTAAGCTAACTGTTTACGGTATTGCATCATTGATCGATAATACAAATTTTTTTTTATTTATTAGTATGTATTTTCATGCCGCCTTTTAAAAGCTTTATTTTGATTCTAAATTCGTAAGACGTCAAACAACCACGACAATATTTTACTCAAATGAGTTGAACAACCCATTACTTTTAATACGCAAAAGACGTCATTCTATCATTTATGTGCATTTATTTTTTTGGTCAGTAGTATACTAGAAGTAACACATAATATAATAGTGACGTCATAATACCGGCTCGTTAACGTATTTTAAACAAAAATTAATGGTAGAATAGTTTGAATATAATAATACATTTTGTCTATTTGAATATTTAATAAAGATATAAATAGAATAGAATATCAAGGATTAAATGTAGAATAAAAATAAAAATATTTTAAATTAGGTTAGTAGAGAAAAATGAAAATAGAATAATCTAATATGCGCATAAAACATATTACATTACAATGAATGGGGAAATGCTGAGCTCGCGTGCTAAGGATTGGGACAAATAACCCGTTTAAGCATAATTTACGATTATTTTATGGCATATTGCGTTTAGGGTAATTTTAGATTGAACTTGCATTTAAAAAAATTTCCATATTTGGTTTTCTATAAATATATATGAAGATTACGTGGGACCCAGAAGCCCGCCTGAAATTAACGTCATTTGAATAAATTAACACTTTTCTGGGATGTTCTTCTTCATACATACATACTTATGTATCAAATCCAGTATTTAACTGGATTTGAGAAACGCATGCCGAAACGAAAATTGCACCCTCAGTTCGCGTAGACACACAGTGCGACGGCGAGCTTTTCCGGGCAGGGCGATGCGATGCGATGTGTGCGCACACAATGTGACGTCGAGTCGGACGAGACAATTTGTTTCGATGCCTAAAAAAACGATTTTTCAAGGGAATTTTATACAACGCTTTCTTGTCATGGAAAAGGCATCGCATCGTAAGCAGTCTGACTGGTACCATCAGGTTCGAGAATCCCATGGCAACCTTGCTGTTCTACAGCAATATCAGCCTCCTAGGGAGGACCACACCAGCCTCCCTGGGAAGAGCCTTGAAGGTTCGATGCAGGAAGGTAATGTTTGTCTGTGTATATATGTGGATTCGAGATATGTGTCATATTGGAAGCATTACATCTCGGCGCGGTTGCTCTCTATTTTATTAATTCGCGCCGGCAAATCCAGGCCCAAAGGTATGGTTTAGTGGTGTTTGCAACCAACGAATTGGTTCGAATGCCAGGTTAGTACAGTGTAATTGCTGCTTGGAGTGGGTACATCTCAAGTGTTCTGGCTTGAGAAGGGTTGGTCAGCATTCCATATCATATGTTGCAGCGGGATGTACAAATTCAGGGCGACCTCCTCCACAGACCCCAGCACCCCTTAACAATATGACCAGGAATGCTAAACCTAGCTTAACCCCGGCCCCTACTTCAGCAGTGTTTACCTCGCTGTCCTTATTGCAGTTTAACTGCAACGGCATTCACCAAAAAATGCCGAGATCACTCACATCATGAGTGCCAACAGAATTCTGATTTTCGCCATACAGGAGACGTTGCTCCATTCGAACTCGTCTCTTAGCGTCCTTGGTGATTACGTTATACTGCGCATAGATAGACCAGCAGCCGCCAGGAATTATTCTCACCCTGGAGGTGGACTTGCCTTCCTAATACACAAGTCCGTACATTACTGTGTATTAGATGTAGTTGCTGACGGTACCATGTGCTCTGACATTCGAACCTTAACAACAACCCACGCCGACTCGAGTTACGGGCATTGTGAGTGCCAGCCTGCTACTCGATGGGAGGTACGTACTTCCCTCAAATCTGATCACCTCCCAATCTTTATAAGAATTGACAAACCAGCCAACCTGACAGAGTCTGAGAAGCGAACGTTTGTCAATCAGAAGAAAGCCGATTGGGACGGTTTCAAAGCATACTCGTCGGCGAAGTTCGTCGAGCACATAAGGCGGAAATAAATATTAGGAACGTCATTGCCAAGGCTGCGGCACGTTTTATTCCTGCAGGACGTTTCTTCCCTACTTGTGCCGCCATATTAGCTGATGAACGTGATAGATTAGATTAGATTAGATTTAGGGAGGGCACAGGCAACAGGGTTGCCCGAGGCACTGCGACCGGTGGTCTATTGTGCCATTGCCCCTACTATGAGTTAGATGAACTCATCCAACCGACTGACTTCGATAAATCGATTCAGCTGGGCCATATTTATAGTGGCGATATCCTCCTCCAAGGGAAAAGCGATACCGAAGCATTCCAAACGGCGCCTTGCTAGCCTTTCACACTCACATAGGATGTGAGAGGCAGTTTCGTCATCAGCTTCACAGAAGCGACAACTGGCGTCGGTAACAATGCGCAAGCGCTTTAAATGTCCGTTTAAACGGCAGTGCCCCGTAAGGAGCCCGCAAATAATCCTAACCCTGTTTCTACTCAGTTTCATCAAACCAAGGGTACGATTGGGTGAGTAGTAAGCAACAAAAAGTTTTGACTGCCTAAGCCCTGGAAGAGATTCCCAGTGAGAGGTGGCCTTGGCTTTTTCCCACTCACTAATTACATTTCTGCATATACAGAGTGGTAGTCCACAATAGGGTTCTGGACCATAGAAGGGAGTAGTGGATGCTCTTCTTGCGAGCTCGTCGGCCTGCTCGTTGCCGTAAAACCCCGAGTGCCCAGGTACCCAAAAGAGGGTGAGACTGTTGAGATTTCCCACCTGTTGGAGAATTTCCTGACAAACCCATACGAGCTTAGATGTGACAGTGAAGCTCGTCAGCGCTTTAATTGCTGCTTGGCTGTCAGTAAATATTGCTATTTTCTTGTTGGTGTAGCCTTTATCAAGGCATAGTCTAGCACACACCTCAATTGCGTGCACCTCCGCCTGGAACACGGTCGGATGTATTCCCATGGGAATAAAGATATTGGTATTTGGGCCAGTCATTCCAGCGCCAGATCCTGTATCGGTATTTGAGCCGTCCGTGTAGAATTTTATGGTACTAGGGTGTAGTGATCTGAATCTGTCGGTCCAGTCCGCCCTTTCCCATATAGCTGCACTATAAGATGGATCAAAACGGAGAGTTTTGACCAGATGGTCTGATGGCATATCCAGTAGCTTACTGCTATTTAACCATCCCTGTTGAACTGAGTTCAGTGGGGACGCCGCATCACAGGCTTTAAGCCTAATGACGGCTAGCTTTGCCACTGCCTCTATGTGTAAGTGGAGAGGTGGCAAGTTTAGCAGAACTTCCAGGGCGGCAGTGGGGCTAGAAAAGAAGGCTCCAAGAACAGTCAGACAGGCCAGCCTCTGAATTTTATCGAGACACCGTCTCCCGTCAATGGTGGTTGCTCTTCTCCACCACACGACCGCCCCGTATTCCACAATAGGTCTAACAATTGTCTTGTAAATCCACAGAACTATGTGCGGCTTGATCCCCCATGCCTTCCCCGCGTAGCTTCTGCTGATCCACAAGGCCTTAACTGCTTTCTCTGTTACCAAACTGAGATGCTTTTTCCATAGCAGTTTCTTGTCAAGTGTGACGCCCAAATACTTGACAGTTTCTGGCAATGTTAGCCTTGCATTATACATGGAGGGACACTCTAGCGATTGGAGAGTCCCTTTATTACTGAATGGTATCACGGCGGCCTTTGTTGGATTGACGCGCAGCCCGTTTGCTGTACACCAATCCTGGACTATGTGCAGAGCACTCTGCAGGACATCCGGTAGGACCTCCTCGAATTTGCCTTTAACCGTGATTACCAGGTCATCCGCATACCCCTGTGTAGAGAACCTAGCTAAGCTAAGTCTCCACAACAATCCATCAACTACCAGACACCACAGGAGGGGGGATAGTACCCCTCCTTGGGGGCAGCCACGAGTGGCTAAAGCAGAAAGGGAGTATTGCCTATACTGGTAAAGATTATTCTTGACGAGAGCATACGCTGCACCCAGGTAATTATCGTGTTATCGGCTCCTTTGGCTCGTAGTGCTGTTTCTATTGATTTGAAGGAGGTGTTATCGAAGGCGCCTTCTATGTCGAGGAATGCACATAGTGCTGTTTCCTTATTGGACATGGTCACCTCGATCTCTTCTACCAAGCTCTGTAGTGCTGATTCCGTGGATTTACCCGGTTGGTAGGCATATTGTTTTGGGTGCAGCGGCCGTGTCTTAAGAATAGTGCCTCTGATGTGAGCGTCCAGTATCTTTTCCATAGCTTTCATCAGAAACGATGTAAGGCTGATAGGGCGGTACGACTTAGGGTCGTCCGCCGGTCTTTTACCCACTTTGGGGATGAAGACTACCCTAACTCATCTCCAGGCTGTCGGAATATATCCCAAAGCATAGCTACTTCTATAGATGCTAACCATGAATGGTATCAGTTCGCTTTGGCCTCTTTGAAGGAGCGCCGGAAAGATTCCATCCATGCTGGGCGACTTGAAGGGATCGAACGTCCCAATTGCCCACCTAATCCTGCCATACGTGAAGATATCTTTTGCTGCTGCCCAGGCATATCTGCTTGCTCTGTTGGGCGGATTCATGCATCTGTGGCCATCATTCACGTTATAGTCTAGTCTGCAGCTGGGGAAGTGGGTTGCTAAAAGCAGCATGCCTGTGCTTTCGGCATCCCTCGTTATGTCCCCATTTTCACCCTTCAGAGTGTTGATAGAGCTGCAACCATTTTTTGCCAAAATTTTGTGCAGTCTAGCTGCTTTGGTGGTGTTGTTGACGCTGTCGCAGAAGTTAGCCCAACTTCGTCTTTTAGCGTCCCTAATCTTTTTGTTGTACTCCGTGAGGGTGGATCTATACAAGGCCCAGTCCCCGTTGCGCTTGGCCTTGTTGAACAGCTTCCTCACTTTTTTCCTGAGGCTAGCTATCCCCTGATTCCACCACGGAACACACTTATTTTCTTTGAAGGCCCGCAAGGGGCAGTTTTCTTCATAGGAGGACAGAATTGCCCTGGTGGTTTCGTCCACGAGTCTTTCTAGACTCAACCACCCTGAGACTCTTTTGTCAATTTGCTGCAGATGCTCCCCCAATGACTGGGTATATCCCGGCCAGTTAGTGTTTTGAGGAACTCTTCGCTCGATTCCTGCAGCAACCGCAAAGCTTATGTCAAAGCGTATGTGCATGTGATCGGATAAGGAGGGTTCATCCGACACATGCCAGGTACGTATACGTTCCGCAATTGAATTGTTACACAGAGTAAGGTCAAGTACTTCTTGCCTTACCCTGGTTACAAATGTAGGCTGACATCCTCGGTTGAGAATGCAGAGGTCAAGTGAAGTGATTAGTTCAAGAAGGTACTCACCTCTTCTGTTTGTGTCCGTGCTACCCCAGAGTGTATGGTGGGCGTTGGCGTCACAGCCTAGCAACAAGCCTTTACCGTTGGTCCTGCAGTGGAAGGCCAATTTCTGGATTTCCCCCGCTGGAATGTCCGTGTCGCCAGGTAGGTAGGCGGACGCCACGACCAGGTTGTGGTTGCCCTCGCTGGTGGTGCTGATTTCTATGACCACTAGGTCACTGTTTGTAAATTCTGAAAGACAGAGGTAATTAATACGTTTACTAACTACAACACAGGCTCTGGGGCGAGTAGAGCCCCTGTCATACACCAGATTCGTATTACTTATGCTCAGTCCTTTGACGTTTCCATCATGTTGCCACGGTTCCTGTATGAGAGCGATGTCAAGACTCTCCCTTATGAACCGCGCTGAAACTATATCCGAGGCTCTTTTGGCGTGGTGCAGATTGCCCTGCAAAACGCCAATGCTCGGATTAGTTGTCCGCATCGTGACTGTCATCCCTCGTCACATTCCTAGGATTAGGAATGACTGTGACATCCGTCTCCTCTGCGGATTCAGGCGAGTCGAGGCTGTCGAGGTGCAGAGGCACCAGCTCCATCGGCTCCGGTGAGGGAGAGAGGTCTGGACGATGTTGAGCCGCCTCCATAGGGCTAGTTGACTCAGCTATTGTGCTGGGCGGGACGTTGACTGTGGTGGTAGCGCCAGTGTTCTCTTCGGTGCTGGCCGACTTCGATGTGTCTTCCTTGCCGGCGCCCTTCCAATTTTTCGGGTTGACTTTTGTCTTCCCAAAGCGATAGGACACATGGAAGTTGCGCCTAGCGATGTTCTCCATTGACATCGGATCAATTGCCACGATTAGAGTGAGGTTGCCTCCCTCCGTAGCGGCGTTAATCAGCCTCCACTCGCTGGTGCGCAGCCCCTCGTTTTGCCTACCGAGCAGAGTTATCGCACTCGTGGCATCTGTGGTGCGAGGCAGGTAGAGCGTCGCTATCGTAGATCTGGGAATGTCGTCTCCAGTTGCGGCACGTAGCGAGGCTCCTTCCCAAGGGTTGAGAGTGGGGGTTATCCTACACAGCCATTCGGCAGTGGCCTCATTGTCGCATTCGACCAGAAGGAATCCGGGGCGGAAGCGGATGCTGCCGAATTCCGGAAAGACGTTGGTGGGCGGGATGCTCACAATATGGTGGATGATGGCGTCTTGTACCGTAGACATCTGATCTGGGGTTAGCAGTCCGTCCGGGTAGCTCGACGCCATTATTGCAACCCTCACAGACGATAATGCCTGTGAGTAGGTACCCCTGCTCCTGCTGGTAGATGCCAGAGGGGTAACGACTGACCTTGAGGGGCCCGCCGATGCCACCGGGTGTACGTGTTGGTCGCGTGAGTTGGCATTTTGTGGGTGGGTACTCCTGCTCCTAGCGACTACGGCTTGAGGAGTAACGTTTGAAGCTACCGGAGCTCCCGTACGGTCACTCTTGCTCCTGTTCGCCATGGTCATAGGGGTGGACACTGGTCGGGATGAGCCAGCAGAGGTCACCGGAGGTACCCTGAATCCACATGCCGCTGATGTGCTAGGTCTAGGTACAGCATTCCTCGAAGGGATTTCTGCCGTCCTTTGTTTCTTGGTGGAAGCGGCTTGCTTCCCTGAGTTGGGAGCACCGTCTTCCTCCGATCGTTGTCGTTTGGGAGGGGGGGCATTGCGGTTGGTGTTAGTCGCAAGTGCCCTGGCCTTTTCGGGAGAATGACCTTGTGCGAGGAAGCGACAGTACCTTTTACAGGCCGCCCTTCCAAGTCCTTTGCGAAGAGGATCCCGAAGGCCACCCGGAGAGTATTTGGGTGGAAGCCCAGCTTTCTGCTTCCCCTCATTTGCGGTGCGCTCGCTAGAGCCCGCTACGGCTTCCGTGCAGGAAGTAACCCGTGTAGGTCGGTGTGGGTCGTCCACATCCGACAAATAAAGTTCCTCTGGAACAAATTCTGAGGCGAAGGCCTCTTGATCCGAGTCTGAGGCTGCCTCAGTCGGATCGGAGTTGGGTTTTTGGTTTTTGTTTTTGTTTTGTTTGTCTTGGTTCATTTGATTCCCACGAGAAGCTAGGGAAAAGAGAGTCCACCACACCAGAGCCCCGCTTGATGTGGTAAGGCTAGATAGCACCGGAGGTCGCCCTGTATCCGGCTGCTCCGTTAGAGATGTCCATTTGCGTCCCTGGACATCTTCCCCCGATGGGCACGGGTCGCTTAACACCCCGGGGATTTAGGACAAATCTAACATTCTAGAGCCAAGACTAAAAACATATAATAAATGTAGCTAGTCATTGGCACGAATGTATGGCAGTGGTTCTGAGGTTACAGATTCGCCGGCTCTGGCATGAGCCTTGTCTGAATGAGTAACCCCAGAGCAACCGGCCCTCACAGTTTGGCCTTCACCGAGGTGAAGTTACTAGTGGCCACCGCGTAGAGGTACTGCGAGCACTTCCCGTGATGATAGCAACCTCATCTTGCCATCTCACGAACTGACCACTGAACGTGATAACATAAGACGCGCTCACCCTGGTGATTCCAGAATTCAGGAGCTTAACTCCATAATCAATCGAAAAGTGAAAGACTATCGGAAGGCGAAATGCAATGAACACCTCAATGGCTGCAACCTCAATCAAGGTCTACTGTCCGCGCCCTATCAAATCCTAGGAAAGGGATAGGCGATATTGCCATAAAATTTGACCGTAAACTGCGCGAGCCTGTTCAATAAGCAATTTATTGAACACCCCAAGACTGATGGCCTTAAGCGTAAAATTATAAGACGGATTCGCAGTAGACATATTGACACTATACCATCGTATACTGCGGACCAGGTTAAAAAAGTCATTGAGAATGCTAAAAATTCCAAGGCTTTCGGACCCGATGGCCATGTTGAAACATCTCGATATTCCAGCCATTGAGTATCTCTCGGCAGCCTTTAACTGGTCGATCTCTACGCTTGTTATCCCTGAAATCTGGAAAACAGGACGGATTGTCCCCTGTCTCAAGCCAGGGAAGAGCGCAAATCTCGGAGAATCCTACCGCCCCATTATCATACTGTCTCCTGTCGGAAATACGCTGGAGTCTTCACCCTACTCTTGTTGCACATGCGAAGCTAGAACCTCACAAGCATGGCTTCATGAAAATGCATAGTACCACTACTGCCCTCGATCACTACACGCATTTGTGATGAGTTTAATTAACGCCGTCCTTGTCATAGAACCATTCGTGTGGCAATTGACCTATTGAATGCATTTGATAAGGTAAATCACTCAATGCTTCTCGCTAACTTGTTGAATATGCATATTCCTGCACAAGAGTTTCGTTGGATTGCCAACTATCTAGCTGGTCGGCACTCCTTCACCGAGTTTCGTGGCAAACGTTCCAAGCTTAGGAAAATCAAATTTGGTTTTCCACAGGGAGGGGTACTCTTCCCCACTCTGTTTATGATCTACATGTCCGGCATTCCCACACCACCTGGAGGAATCGAGATGATTTCCTACACTGACGATTGCACCGTACTCGCCACAGGAAATGATAACGATGAAATGCGCCCCCAAATTAATCGCTATCTAGGACGATTACAGGCATTTTTCCAAAGCCGAAACCTCATCATCTCTCCGTCCAAATCTTATGCGACTTTTCTAACGATTTGGTGCGAGCATATTAGATGGGAGATTGATGTATGTATTGGCAACAATTCTGTTCCTTTTGTAGCAAACCCCAAAATTCTCGGGCTTCACCTAGAAAATATGATGACGTCTGCGAAACACGCAGCATCTGTTTGTGCAAAATGCGCAGTAGGAATAAAATCCTAAAAGCTCCAGCTGGTAGCACCTGGGATAAAGATAAAGAAACCCTGCTAGCTAGGTGGGACGAGCGGCCGCTGATTGTGCAGCTCCAGTTTAGACACATCGTTTATGTGACACAAACTGGTCCAAAATTCAGGTCCGCCAAAATGCCGCTCTACTCACAGCCACAGGTTGCCTTCTGATGTCTGCCCAGAATCACTTACATCAGGAGACAAAATTTATGCCAATACGTGACCACAATCATGTCAGGCGTGGTTTACGAGACCTTCAGAGAGAGGTTCAGGGATACAAACGGGACCCTTACGATGAAGATGCATACCGAGCTGCCATCGCAGAGATTCACACTGCAGAAGTGAGTCAGTCTATCGCGAGTTTAGGTGCGAATAGCGTCCTCTCAGTGCGTCCACCACCTATCTCGCCTGAGGAGATTAGGCTCCCGAGAGCTACCAGAGTAACACTAGCTTAACTTCGGTCGAGCTTTTGTTCACGCCTTAATTCGTACCTTTCCGGCATAAACCCGGACATTCAAAACATATGTATGTCCAAATCGTCATGATGTGGATTATTTGTTTCAATGCCCACTGATCTTACCCCTATCTCACTGAGGGAAAACCCTATCGCAGCAGCTATGTTTTTGTCCCTAGAACCATAACTCGTACCCACATAGATGCACAATTTTTTTTTCTTATGTCAGTGACAAGGCTTTAGGCGATAACCCTAATGCATGCATAAGCCTTGGCGGAGGGGAAATTAGGGTAAGGGATTGAGAGGGGGTTGCGTGGCTAGCAAGTGCCGATGCACATTTAGTTTGAACTTTTGCAGATCATAATTTACTGGAAATACTGAAGATGGTAAGTTATTCCACATTCTAATTGATCAAGTAACGAAGGAGTCGAAAAATTTTACGGTGCGGCTGTTCTTGATTGCTAATGTATGCTGGTGGGCACCACTTGAAAGTCGGGTGGTTCGTGATGAGATTGCGAGGTCTGGAATGAGATTGTATATTTCATCGGAGCAACGGTGATTATAATACCGATAAAATAATGTTAGGCAACTAACGTTACGTGTGTGTTCAAGAAATTCAATTCGAAATGTAATAGATTGATCGCCAATGATTGTAAAAGCCTCGCGTTGAGCTTTATCCAGCAGAGACAATACAGTACTGCCTGCACCAGCCCAAATATGAGAATTATATTCCAGTCTAGGTCTTATGTGGCTTTTATAAATTTGGGCTAGATCATTGGCAGAAAAATATTTTTTACACCTATTTAAGAACCCAAGGTGTTTTAAGGCATTTTTCGCAATGTCGAATATATGATCGGTCCATTTAAGTTTGCATGAGATGATTTCACACCTTTCTGCACCATTATAAGAAGAAGGTAATTTATTGTTTCTATGCCTACAAAAAGCAGATTTTTCAAGGGAATTTTAGACAATGCTTTTTTTTATGGAAAATTCCCCCGTGTCGCACCATAAGCAGTCTGACTGGTACCATCAGGTTCGAAGATCCCATTGGGCCTGTCTACACGGGAAACAAAAACGCGAGAACAAAACCGGTTTTTATATGAAAATTGAATTTTTCCTTGCCTTGCTCCTCGCGAATCTCTTCTAAAAAAACGGTTTTTCATCTTGTTCTTGTTTCGCGTTTAGACAGGCGCATTGAAGTTTTTCGTATCGTATCGTTTTGTGTGTACACGGGCACTTAAGTTGGCAGTGGTGCCCCAAATATCCTCACTACCCTAAGCTAGTTTACTCAGCATTTCCTCTAAATCATTTTAGATACATATTATAGTCGATATTAGAATATTTTAATAGAATATATTTGTCAGAAAATTAAAATAAAAAAAATTCAACCAAAAAATTCACCCGAAAAGAATGAAATTGACCGTGAAAGCAACAAACGATATTCCAAATTACTTAAGAAAACTAAACAAAAACACACGTAGCTGCAACAACGTAAAAGAAAAATCGATAACCAGAATTTTTTTCTTTTCTTTTTATTTTGGTTTCTTGTTTGTCTTTTGTATTTGTATGCATTACAGGGTGGCTATCTAGATGGACTACGTTCACATTTGGGTGGTATAACACAACGTGTGAAATCATGGTATTGGGGACGTCCTCTTGTAAGTGCAATTGTATTTTTGTTGATTTTTTTTCCTTTCACACAAAACCCGAAAAAAAATTGCATTGCAAGCTATAAATAAGATAAAAGAATCTTTTCAAATTCCGTTTCTTTTCTTTCTCACTTGAATTGGTGTTCAATCAAAAATAATAATACATTCTCCACTGAATTGGATTAATCTATATAGAAAAATCACAACTGTATTCCTTCTGAATAATATTGAACTACGCGGGCTTATTTAGTTCTTTCTTTATACTTAACTATAATATTCATTTCGGGGTGAAATATTAGATGATAATAATATCCAATTTATAGTTTAAAAGTATAACATTTTAGTTCTACATAACTTCATATTAGATTTCGCATAGTTTGATTAATTTAGCACACATTTAGTACCTCATTTAAGACATGTTTACTCAGTATAAATATAGTTTGCTTATAATTTGTAGCGATTCTCATTCACACACTGTCATCACGAACGAGACTTCAAGTCACTATAGTAGAGTATTTCACCTACTAATAAATAGACCAATTCAAATACATAAATAAGAATGTGTGATCATTATTTTGTAGAAAATAAAAATAAAATTTTGCAATTATCTTAGTCAATAGAATACAATACACATAATTTACATTTTACACAACTTATTATCGTATGCATTTTCAGTAGTTTGTCCATTTGTATATTAGAAGAAGTAAATAGTAACAAAAAATTAGAATATTAATAGTCTTGAATAATACTAATTTTATTTGATTTCGCACAATGTGGCAGATAGTTCTAATATGTACAAATTTTATGGAAATATAACTATACATACTTAGCAAACACTTATGACGATACTTACTTTTTTTCTTATTTTCAATACTCTAACCTTATCGATATATTTTATACTCACGAAACTGCTAATCTAACATTTGACTTACATGCAATTAAAATTAAAAACAAAATTAAAAAGAAGGACTCTCTGCATCCTGGCTCTCTCTCGCTCTTTTTATACAAATGGACTCAGAACCCTTTTAATCAAAATGCATCAATGATAACGCTAAATTGCGCGTCAATATTATAAATAAAATAAAATTAAAAATCCAAATTAAAATATAATTGCACTTGTAGCATGAGGCACCTTGATTGAATATAATAATAATTTATTTGAAAAATACATTAATGAAATATTGCATCCAAACTATGGGATGCATTTGAAAAATTAGTAAATATCGAATGCTCTGCAAAAAAAAAATTCGAAGAACAATTTTCCAATTTACAGTGTCAAACATTTTTTCTCCAAATATCATAAAAAAAAAATATTTTTAAACACGAACACCATACGAAGGGTACAAAATATCAAGGTAAGTAAAATAAATAAAATTGAGAAATGTAACTTGACTAGGCTTGCGTATAAATTACTCGGGATTAAATCGGAAATTGTACAAATTGTATATTAATCTTATTTGTGTCCAAGTCCAAATGGCTATTCGGTCTCCTTATGTGCTGAATCGATTTTTGTAGTGTTCGTGGAATATACTCCCGGCTTTCGAAACACGTGTTTGAATTTTTTTCTTTACTGTAGCTTTCGGAAATTTCTAATTGTGAAATCATCGCTAGAATTAAGGTTCTCAGGCGGCAGCTGATCCAGCCCTAGCTAAACAGCACTTTTATCCTCTATCGGAATCCGCTCTGATTTCTCTTTTTGAGTCCGATGTTTCCTTGTTTAGAAACTCAATGTCCAGGAGCTCGGATATTAGTTGCAGTCGTGTTTTTTTTTAAACCTTTTTAAGGATTTTTATGTTATTGGCTGCCTTCTTTTTCTGAGACTACACTGAACCAAATATTTCTTCATTTGAACGATTTTTTTTTCGTAAAATTTTGAATAAAATTTGAATAATATGTAATTTGTTGCATGAAAAAGTGCGGGTAGATTTTTAGAAAAAATTTGCATATTATTCATTATAAACTGAATTTTCATCAGTTTTATTACTATTCGCTTACAATTTTTTTATCAATTTGAAGAAATCGCACTTTGTAAAAGTTTTTCTTCGTATAGAAGAAATTATTCAAACTGACGAATTGTCTGCGCTAAATTATTGGAACAAATTGACGACGTCGGGCTATCGTGCCACATTGATGATGATGAATTGTAAGATTGACAAAAAATAGTTAAAATAACAAATTCACAATTTGTCAAATTCGTCAAAAAAAAAGAAACTTAATCAAATAGAAGAATAGCATCATTCTTATATTTTATATATGTCATATTTTATCACAGTGAATACAGTGAACCCCCGACATTCGCGAGGGATGCGTTCCAAGAAATCGTCACGAATGTTGAATTCGCGAATGTCGGGATTCAGTGTCCTTGCATAGTGCACAGTGAACCCCCGACATTCGCGAGGGATGCGTTCCAAGAAATCGTCACGAATGTTGAATTCGCGAATGTCGGGATTCAGTGTCCTTGCATAGTGGGAAATATGTTCCAAATATTCATAAAATATGAAAAATATTACATGAGTAGGGTGAGGAATATCACAGTTTATAAATCGTGGAAAATGCTTGCCACTAAAACACTGAAAGCAATTGAGGATTAAAAAAAAACATCTCCTGTAAAAAACTGCGCTTGAACAAGTGCTGTTCGATTCTATCACTAAAATTAGGAGTAATGTTTGATTCCTTGCGATTTTTAAAGCAGCTTAACTTCTATTCGATATCTTCGCGAATTTCTTCCTTCAGTTCAATTTGCACCATGGAAATCCGACAACTTGCATCGACTATCATTTTCGGTTAGGTTTTCGAAGCTTTCGCGGCCAACGCTCCTTTTAAGTTTGACCAACAAATCTATGTAACTTTTTGGGCACTCGTTTTCCATGATTCTGGATCAGCGAGTTCCCAGGTGAGGGACACAACATGTGATTATATGAACATGTGGGAAATATCGGGCACTGTTCAGGACGATCTTATGGGCCGAAAAGCCTTTGGTTCGTTTTTGGGGGCTCGGAGAAGGTGATCCACACAAAATTTTTATTAACTAACATTGAGTCCCAGTGCAGTTTTTTGTTCCGGTAAAGGGCCGTTTCAATCATTTCATGGAATATTGTTGAAAAACCCACGCTTGCTACTCTCCGAAGAATTAAAATATTATGACAGTTTTAGCGTTAATTTAATCTAAATTTATTAGGATACAAAAATATGCGTGCTGTAGCGGTAAATTAATTTTATTGCGTTCAAAGAAATCTTAATGGCTAAAACAAAAACGAAAATTTAGTTCTATTTTTTTTCAAATTTTCGCATTCGAACTAGAACGAAATCGCGAAAAAGCATAGTGAATGTCGAAGATGTGTCGCAAAATATGAATCGCGAATAAGCAAATTCGCAAATGTTGGGACCGCGAATAACGGGGGTTCACTGTAATTTAGTCAGATTGACAAAATCAATTCTTCAATTTTTCTTTTTTACGAAATTTCTTCACACTGATGAATTAATAGTAACGCATTTTCTGTATCTTTTCGATTTTTTGAGTAATCTTTGCCTTTAAATTTTAGTGGAAATCTCAATTCCAAAAAGAAATGTTTTAATACAATTTGTGAGAAAGAACAAAAAAATAAAAAAGTCGTGACCGAGTCTGAATAAGGCGTCCGCCATGCAGTGTGTATCAACTACTGCAGGTCTTGAGAATATTGGAAATGTATTTCCCTTCTGGCGCAGTGGCAATGTGACCGCAAGCGGACCGAGTTCGAATCCAGCTTCTAACAAAATGGTAATGTGGTTAATTGTATATAAAAAAGTGTTTAATAAATATTGAGAGTCTTGAATAAATATAATAATAGAGAGTTTTAGCAAGTCGTATGGAATAAAACGACAGAATTTGAAATTCCATATAAAAATTCGCTTGCTTACCGTATACGAAACGAAATATCTTAATTTTGCATGTCCCAAGTAGGCATGGGTGTATTTCCGTATATTTGATTCTCTGGAAACAGTAGAAATTGGCGAACTAATTTGTCGTTTTTTACACCTATGCCTACTTAGGATATGCAAAATTAAAATATTTTGTTTCGTATACGGTAAGCAAGCGAATTTTTATATGGAATGTCAAATTATGTCGTTTTATTCCATACGACTTGCTAAAACTCTCTAATAAATTAAATTAGTTTCCATACGAATAAGACAAGACGCAATGTTAATTTTTAATATTAAAAAAAAAAAAATAGAAAATTCTTCATATTAACAAATTATTTATCAATTTACAAAAATTTCGTAATTATTCAATATGACTATGGTATTCCTCAATCCAAATAACAGCTTCATTGACCGTATTTTGATGAAATTTACTTCATATTAAATGTAATTTCGTCGAATTTACGAATTTTTTGGTTCAGTGTACAACAAGGCCAAATGAAGGAGCTACCTAAATCTAATCGATCGATTGCCCTGTCAAAATGTTTGCTAAGAAGATTCAGATAGTTTATTCACCATCCATCCTCCTCGTATTTCTTTGCGGCCCGCGGCCATGTCGAAGCAGCACAATCTGTATCAACAGAAAAATGGTGAAATTGGTAAGGTGAACAAATCCAGCCGTTGAACTCAAGTCTACAAAAATTGCTAAAACTCGTCAGTGGACTGAAGATGGAAGATTATTTTTGGATTTTTTCTCCAAATACTAACAATTTGAGGCTGGTTATTTGATTTTATAGGTCAGCTCATATTTTTTGTATAGGTCAATACTATACTCTTCATGAAACTGTTCTGTCCCGAAATGCAGTTAATCAAAAATTGGTGGGCCTTACCGACCATGAATTGAGATTTATTTGGAAAAATGGCAAAGCTTTAAAAACTACGGAAGTCTTGGAATTTGTGACTAAATCACTTGGATGTGAAATTCCGACATAATAAAATTAGAGCCCAAGTGCCTGATTTTTAGAGCTAAACTTATCAAGCTGTATTGGTGCATGAGTTTGTTTAAAACCGTATCAGCACAAACAACTTTTTGTCTCTTGTAGCCACCTTTCTGCTGAAATTAATTTATTCTGACTATTTTGCCTCCCAATGTTATTTTGGGCGACCTGGACGACTAGTTCTAAATTTTTTCAATCATCTGTCCGAAATTTGGCGCAAAACATATAATTAACAAAAAGTGGTTACTTGAAGATCAATCATATTTTCACGTTACCGGTACCGTAAATTTTATTAACACTATTACGAATCTATGCCAGGAAGGACCGTAAAAACCCTAAACACAGACGTATGAAGCGACTATAATGATCGATATGAAAATCGCTGCTATGAAATATCAAAATCTTCTACCAAATCTGCACTTTACATAGACAGGTTAGATGAAAGTGAATTCAATTCACATTGACTAACCAAAGATAGCGCCTTTACACATAAATTCACTGGCACGATTACTACCCACCTCAATCACACATTGTCTGCAAAGTACGAGTATCTTTCTTCAATGTGTACACTTGGGTATCTTGTCCGGGTTGCTTATTTACAATCAATAACTCTATCCAAGATTGATATTGATCATCGTATACATTGTCGTCTCGGCGTGTTCAAGCCAAAAGGTCGGCAATCTCTCTTGCGCGGCCTTTAATATGGAGCGTGCAGTGGAAATTTTCCAGATCAATTCAATAAAGATTTTCTTTTTCGAACCCATTGACCCATTTGCATCATGCTTAATTCAATTGGTTGTTTTTTCTTCTTTCGTTCGTTTCGAGTATAATCAGGTCACGATGATGTGTGATTAAGAGGAAAAAACCTTTTAGCGTTGCAGCAAATAAATTTGTATATGTATGAACATATTCGAATCTCAGATACTTACATTTATATATGTATATATAAATCTATTAGAAAATAAATGGGCCTATTGGGTGAGTTTATCGTGTATATTTGCATTCATTGTTAAGCAAGACGAAATTGGGTACGATCTAGTCTAGTTGAGTCGAATCTCTCTTCCAAACAAACCTTAAAAGATACAACTAAACTATATTATTCAGTTCAGCGAGCGCAATCAAATTCAAAAGAACTAACAAAATCGTTGCAAACTGAATGGAAACGAGTTCCCTGATTCATATTGCAATAATAATAATGGAACAAACGTGTACGTGATGGGAGAAAGTAAAGTTAAAGACTACTGAATGATTCTTTTTTTGTACCGATTTAGATTATTGCAATCATTTTGTAAAAGTCTTAACTTAAATGAAGTCTTAGTTAAATGCGTATTGTTGAATGAATATTCTGTATTTTGTAATTAAAATTTACATATCAAATTGAGGCGCTTGCACACATATATAGACATTTATTCAATAAAATTAGGAGCCTTCAAAAAAAAAAGATATCAAATTTGCTCTCTGCCAAATAATTCTTCCAGATGATGTTTGATTTATTGCCATTGTCATACTGCGTATATGTATGACAATATTACTCGCATTGTCACATCATCCGCCAGAATGCAATGTACCAATGCATTATAATGACCCGCACTATATTCTGTCTATGAAACTAATCAAATTGTCTAACCAGGGGGTAAGCCATGCCATATAAGCTTCTTTGTGGTCACTTCTGGTAAACGAAACTCTTCCTATTATTACGCCCAGTCTATTCATATGGGCATTAAAAGATTTCGGTGAAAGATAACGTATACGTCATCTCTAGCCTCTCGGCTAGAGCTAGACTACAATACGAAAAGGTGGTTATGGTCATCGTACGGAGCCAATGAAGTGTTTGTCAAGTACTTGGCATTGTTTTCAATGGTCTCCTGTACGTAGTTTCGGTGCGGTGCTTTAGACATGGATTTAACTATGTTTGTGGGGTTTTAGCTAATTGCCTATGCAAGAAACGACGATAGAAACATTCAAATACAACTAACCGGTCGTGAATTGGCATTACATGACAATTTGCAGTTACGGATAATTGACATGAGTTTTCAGACTGAGTTTAATTTTAGATAATTGGGAACAAGGGTTGATTGGTGCAGAGTGACAATTCATTTGAACACCTTCACCCTATGGCTAGGTAATTAACAAGCATTACTTTTAGTTAGTGCTTGTGCGTCCACTAAATGGGCTCTCAGTGTTCCTGATGGATTGAATCCTGTAAGTCCTGTACTCAATGCTGGTATTGAAACAGGTTTAGATGTGAGATGTAGGTAATACTCTAGACCAGTGATCGACGAAGTGAGGCTCGCAAGCCACATGTGGCTCTTTGTTTATTTAATGCAGCTCTTCAGTGATTCACAACCAATTCAAATTATCGTACATATTTTTCGTAACAACATTTTCCGTTTTGTTTTGTAAGGGTGTTCGTTACACATTAGCCTTTTAAAATATGATCCACAAATTCAAATTTCTTATTATAGCATCCGTTCAAACAATGCCATCTAGATATACAAGCCGGATTATCAGCTGAATAAATTGAACCAATTTGCAATTGTCAATGGCTAAGGACCTTAAGTATTACAACAACTACAGGTCAACTGTCAGTGGCCACGGACGAAATTGTAGCCTCGGGTGGAAGTTAGGTTTCTGCAGTTTGGCGTGTCTATCAAGATTTTTTTCCTTGATTCGATAGGGCTGGGCAGCTCTTTCAAAATGTAAGTGCTTGAAAACAATTTTTTTTTTTTAATAACGTGTGGAACTTGAAAAATTGGAGCGTAGAAGGAATAAAAGTAAGGAATGTACAGAAACCAAAACCACACCATTCGAAATCGCTATGCTTATTCAGAAAAAATACTTGAAGCATATGAAAATTAGGCGCGAAGAATAGCAGACAAAACTAACCCAAAGTACTTGTCAAATATGAACCAAGTATTTCTAATGTATGTGACATATTTGAGCCATCTGCCGCAGAGAATTAAAGAGAGCATACACTTATGTACGGATCTAATTCTACAAATTTAGACACCCGCGGTGCTAAAAACCGAATACACAACCCCAACTGTGGCCAGGTTTGGCTTCATATCGATAGCAGGAAAAGTTTACTATGCCTCCGGCGATCAGAGCTCAACTGTAAGAAATATCTCGTTTTCGTTTACACAATAAAAGTTTCGGGTGAATTTCCCCTGCAAATACTAAAAAGCTCGTTATGGCCGAATGACACAATACCTTTCAATGTTTTTTATAGTGATTTAACGAATACAAATTAAGAATATTTTTGAACAAGAATTTTGTTTTCAATCGCTTTCTCGGCGCCCTTTGGACGGCTCTGGGTGGAGTTTTCAGCCTCAAAACTTGAATTCCTCACATTTGCTCAAAGCTGCAGTAAAGGATTAACACATTTGCTGCAAGTAAACTATTTGCATTTTTCCATCCCTGCCGACCAAGAGGCCTCCATAAGGGACTCATACCAGAGCTTACATTCAAATCAACTTGTGCCGAAAATTCTCAAAACTGAAAATAATACTTTGTGTCTTAAATAAATATTCAGAAGTGATTTCCTTTATTTTTCTCCAATAATGGTCAATTAGGTTCCTGAACTGATTAAAAATCTCTTGAAGCGACAAACTCCTGCGCAAAATTGAGCACTATCAGTAGACACAACACGGCCCGAAAACCGTTTTGCCATACATGATAGCTTAGCTACACCCAGAAAAAAACGTGTATATGCAGTGTTAAAAATATTATTATTTTTTTTTATTCTTTTAACAAATCGTTTGTTATTTAGCAGCGAAAATATCGCAAAAAAATATGCTTCGGCACAAGTCGGGAATCCCATTTTCGACTTAAAAAGGCAAACCAGAAAAAAAATATTTAAAAAATATGGGCAATTAATGGATGTAATTAGGTTTGCCCAGGAATGCTTAGTATTTCTAAGGTGAACCATTTTCACACTGATGACGTGATAGTGGGCTTACACAGACAGTAAGAATCAGGCTCGCCAAATTCGCTGACGAGCCTACTAAATTAATTTTCGTTTTCAAAGAAATTCATGTTACAATGAGCAACATACTCAGCCAGTGAATTTGGGGGGGGGGGCGTTGCGGCCTGTGTTCAGACCTTATATATTTCCACATAGCGAAAATGCATTAATGTGTGATAAACTGCCCTCCGGGACAATTTAGTGGATCGCAGAAGTCGCAGAAGGAAGAAACCCGTTATGTACTTTGATATTATCATGAATTTTACGGGTCTATTCTAGGAAGCGCCTCTCCGTTCGCGCCATGAGTCATACTATTTTTTCGAAACTTCTCCTCAAATCATGGTTATGCCCCTGACCAGTGGCGTACCGTACGGTGTTCCATGTGTTCACTGGAACACTGCAGTCAAATTTTCGATTTACATAGGTATTTTAAATCCTACTGTCATCATGCATGTTTGTGTTGTCAGCAAATTGACGAATTCCTAAACCAAGTTTACAAGTTTCTGTGTTCAGTTGACGAATTCCGAAATTGTGTTAACGAATTTCAATTACAAACCGATAAATATCCATCTTGGATTTCAAGATCATGTTAACGAATTTACATTACAAATTGGCGAATTTTAAATTGTCAAATCATACGAACTTCCAGATCAAATTGTAGGATTTACATTTCAAAATAGTCATGATTTGTCAATAAGTAAAAGTAATTCATCAATTTGTATAGGAAATTCGTTCACAATATTTTGAAATTTGTTAGTATAGGGTTTAGCATGGAACTTCGTCACTAGAAAGAAAATGGAAAATCGTCAATTTGTAATGAAAATTCGTCATCATAATTTTTAAAGTTGCCAATTCATCAATTTGGAGCATGTTTGTGCCAATACTTTTAACATAAAGCATAAGTATTAATTTTAACTTGTGGCAAAAATCGGCGGAAATAGTTCGGCACTTTTGTTTCTGCGGCTTCACTGCGCTTTTGTGCTATGAGCATTTGAAGCAATTCGAAACAAATATGGATTTCGGCCTTTGGGGCTCTTTTGGGCCCATGTTCCAATGAAGATATGGAAAACCGTACGTTACGATACTGAATCCGAAACTACTAATTTTATGTACGGGGAAGCTTGAACTCCGATGCATTTAGCTATGGATACTGGAGAGCCGCAACTTTACAATTAGCATAATTTTGCAATAAAACAATCATCAGAGCAATCAGTCAGTTATGAAGAACGTGTCTCACAAGCTTATTGAGTGAGGATTTGTCTAAATATCAGCTTTTCTGTGTTTTGGTAAAAAAATATTAAAGGGATGTAAAAGTTCGACTTGCAAAAAGGAGCCCTTATCTTAAAGGCTCTTGTGTAAAATTGGTCACCGATTAGGGTAAAACTAAAACTCGTCTATCAATGACAGTTATACGAAACAACCATGTAGGCACACTACTCGAAGTGGTGTTTTTTAGTTGCTTCTATTTAGCTTAGTGATAGTGATGATCAATAGGGTCCCCAACTCCAATTTCAAACACAAGAAATTCGGAAAATGTTACGCCCCTAACTCTCCCAAATCGCAGCATCAAAGTTTATAACAGAAAGGATCCCATTTTAATTTCCAATAAAAGGTTACTGGGTAACCACTAAATCATATAGTTTAAGTCAAATGGCTCCGGACCATTAAGAAGAAATTGGGTATAGCTACAATTCAAAAATTCCGGATTGCTCTCCTTCTCTATTTGTATAAAATTTTACAAAGGTATTTACGGATAGATGAAGCAATCGGGTCTAAAACTTATCTGACATTTACATTAAAAAATTCTTGAAATTCTTGAAGTCTTTAATTCAGTTTGTTCCTTCTACCTATACATAGACTAAGATCTCCAAAAAAGATTCTCCCTAAATTTGAATCAAATCATCTTTTTATTTGCATTCCACAACGTCCCGTATCGGTCTCAAAAATCCTTTTATCACTTTTGAAACAAAAACAGCGAAAAAAAGAAGGAAAATCCATTCGTCTAGAAAAAAATGTAATCATGTCAGTGTTTCATCCTTTCCGTCCTGTCTCTATGATGGAATTTAAAGTAAGGACTTTTGTTCAGCATCTAACGAAAAATGCAAAACATTGTAAATACTCCTTTTTCGTCCTTTTCTTTTGCGTACACTTTCTCTGTGCACGTACATACATACATAAGCCTATAGTTGTTAGATATGTACGTAAGTATGTATATTGCAAAATATGTACATAAATGAATGCGATATCCTAAATGTGATAATGTGAAAAATTCTGTTCACCAAGATGACGGTAGCCGGAAATGTTAGATTCTCCCTCGCACGGACTCTATAATCTTATGGAGTATAGAGGAACAGCTATAGGAGTGAAATTTCAGAAGAATCTTTGAAAAGTATGTACATATATATGGTATCCTCAAAGTTCTGAACATATCCTGTGTACTATGTACGATTATGTATATTCGCGAACTGCTGAAGTATAAAATTTTCATGATATGAAATTAGAGGCAAAGTACTACATTTCGGTGCTTACGAAAGTGGGAGAAAAAAAGCAACCACAAGACGAGCTCAATTTACGGGTGACTGAATGTGATAATCATAACATTTATTATGGTTGAAATTGTTAACTTGGTGACAGATGGGTTTTGAAATAGAAGTGAAGATGTTCTTTTCCAAAGGTGATGGTTAGTAGAACCTACGAAATTTCGTAGAGGTTTATGCTATTTTCCTGTTGAAATTGTAGAAACAAAATGGTAAAAATTTACATGTGTACGTCTTTTTCTTGATTTGCCCTAACTCCTAGTGGAGCATGGTGCGTTGACGACTACCGTGTGTAGTGTATATAGTTGTGTGTTATAAATAAGGCCCGGATTTATATGCAAATGCATATTTTTGCATATTTGATGGGTTATTGCATATTTTTGCATATTTTGCTCTTTCTTAAAAATTTTGCAATAATACCTAATTTGCTCTAAGAAAATTATAAAAAAATGTTTCACAAAGAAAAAACAAACATGAAAAACAAAAAGAAACCGCAAATTATTCCGTTTTGCATCAATATTACAAGAAATACAATGTTTCTAAAGCTTACCATACACTGTCCAGTCGATTGAACAATCGATTGCACCCAATCGATCTGACGCCCGTACATCACATACATTATACAATTTATCGTACAATCTAAAATGATCGTCTCAGCATCCACACGACACAACACAACGTAGTGACAATTATATATTTTGTGGCGAAGGGCATCTATTGCTACTTTAGATGGAGAATGGCCACCACAGCGACAACATGGAAAATTACCGGTGGTCAACACATGTGAAAAAATCAACTAGTTGCTGATTTTTTCACATAAACCGGTGGTCATTCCTTATATTGTGGTTAAGGCGGTCATTCTCCATCGAAAGTAGCTCTCTCTCTGGTTCCTGTTAACCCCTTGTGGGCATAGGGCATCAACTACGCCTACTTTCCACCTCGTTCTGTTCTGTGCCATCGTCTTTAGGTCTGACCACTGTTTGTTTAATGAAGCAGCCTCGCTATTAACCGATCTTCTCCACGTGTTTCTTGGCCGTCCAACACGGCGTCTAGCATTGGCTCCCTGAGGGTTCCAATCTAGGGCCTGCTTTGCAATATTTGTTGGCCCTTTTCGGAGAGTATGACCTATCCATTGCCACTTTCGCCTTTTGACAGAAGTGCCTATCCAATCCAGGCCTGTGATACTCAGGAGATCATCATTGGAAATAATCTCCGGCCAGCGGATTTGTAGGATGCGCCGTAGGCACTGGTTTACGAAAGTTTGCAGCTTAGTTGTTATCTCGTTGGTCACCTTCCAAGTTGAACAGCCATAAAGAAGCACAGATATTACAATAGAATTGAAGATTCGGATTTTGGTGCGCCTGGAAATGTTGTTATTTTGCCAGAAAGGAGTCAAAGTGAAGAAGGCTGCCCTAGCCTTATTGATACGCGATTGTACATCAGCGTCCGCGCCGCCATCTGCTGTGACTATGCTTCCGAGGTAGCAGAATTCGTTAACTTTTTCAACTGCCTGGCCCGAAACACAAATTCCGCTTTGTCCACCAGGATGGGAGCTCAAGTACTTGGTCTTGGCAGCGTTTATCTTGAGCCCGGCATTACGGCTTTCGCAATGCAGAGCATCGGCCATTTGAGCTACATCCTCCTTTTTATTTGAAAGCAGACAAATATCGTCAGCATAGTCCAGGAGTTGCAGGTAATCAAACATTTTCCATCTGATACCTTTCCTCTGGTTTTGAAGCGCGCTCACTAGTACATCGTTAATGGCTATGAGGAAAAGAATAGGTGATCAAATGCAACCTTGTCTCACTCCACTGTGCACCTCAAAAGGATCTGAAAGCTTACCCTTGTGCAAAACGTGACATTGGGCTCCCTGATAAGATTCCTTGATGATGGAAATTATTTTATCTGGTATGCCCCTCCTACGAAGAGCTCTCCAAATATACTCCCGATCAATACTATCGAACGCCTTCTCGAAATCAATGAACATGAGGTGTAATGGGAATCTCCATTCGGCGGATTGCTCAATAATAATTCGGAGAGTGTTTATATGGTCGCTACATGAAAAACCCTCACGAAAGCCAGCCTGTTCATTGCTTAAAGTGCGATCAACTTCATCCTTGATCCGGTTCAAAATAATTTTAGCCATCTGCTTGGATACAGCTGGAAGTAGGCAAATACCGCGCCAATTATTACAATCCTTAAGGTTACCCTTCTTGGGAATTTTAATAATTACGCCCTTTTTCCATTCTACTGGAAGAGTTTCGGTTTCCCAACACTCTCTGATGAGGGGAAGCAGAATATCCGCTGTAGCATTCGAATCCGCTTTAAATAGTTCGACCGGAATTCCATCTATCCCCGGGGCCTTACCGGCGTCCATAGATTCGATAACCCGCTTTAATTCCGTCTTAGATGGTGGTCTGGAATTAATACTGGCTACTGGAGGGACGTCTTCTTCTGCCGATGAAGATGCACTTGCAGGCCCGAAACGGTTGTTAAGGACCTCAAAAAAGTGCTCTTTCCATATCTGAAGCTGCTGTTCTTCAGTAACAAGCAGTAACCCTTCTTTATCTTTCACAGGATGGTCCGTTGTGAACGACTTGCCAATTAGTGGTTTAATTAGCTTAAATAGGGTACCGCTTTCACCACGGTAAGCCGCATCATTTGCCTCCTTCGCTAAAGCGTTGATGTAAGTACGCTTATCACGCCTCACACTTCTCTGCACGCCTTTTTGTAGTGAACGGTATTCAGCACGAAGTTGATTTTTAGATGAATCATCATCGAAAGTAGCATCGCCACAAAATATATAATTTTCGCTTGTTGTGTTGTGTCGGGTGGATCGTAAGACTGTCAGTTTAAGTTTTACGATAAACTGTATAGTAAATGTGCTGTACGGGCGTCAGATGGATTATGTGCAATCGATTTGACTGTATATGGCAAGCTTAAGTGACAGTTGTTAATTAATTGACGAATTTGAAGAACATACATATAAATTGTATTCCGGGAAGCTCGGGCAAAATGCACAAATTAAAATTTCATGAAATTACAGACAAAAGCACAGGCTTAACCACACCATATCCAAATAAGACATATATGTCCAAATTGGTACAAAATGTTGTTCCTATGAAAATGTATCTGAAATTTCCTAGAGCTTTCAAGCGAATCGCATGAGCCTGTGTGCGTGTCAATTTGAGAGAACGTTTTCCAGTTCAAGAGAGTCAAGAGACTCTTTTAATAGTATCTTTTAAGAATCACTCATCGCTTGCCATTGCCTGCGACTTCCGTGGTGTGTGATGGAGATGGATATCTCCGTACTCCGTGACGCATGACAAGTGGGCCGAGTGGGTCCGAGGAAGAGAGCAAGTTGCCGTTGCGGACAATATGTTATGTTATGAACACAGAAATGATTATGAAATTCATTCACTGCCACGTCCCGCCCGCTTCTTGTGTGGTGTGCGATGTATTGCACCGCGGCGCGGCGCGAAGGAAACGACACGAGAACACGTTGTGCATGCGCCTACGAAATTTATAATTCGTCTGTGGCGTGTGTATCTATATTTTGAGGTTCAGATTATCTGAGCCGATATTTAAATATGATATTTGATATTTATTTCGGAAAAAATCCTAGATGGAAATTTTTTTGAATTATGGTTGGAGATGGTCCCCATATTATGGCAATAAAAGTCCCAACCGATTAGTGATCCGCAACCTTAAAAAAAGGGGGAAAGGGGGACTCTTTTCGTTTTTTTTGCGATTATTTCAAAAAAGGTAAGAGATACAGAAAAATTGTCTGCCTTCTCCTCTTTTTATACACTGCGTGAGGAGAAGTCTATTATTAAATTTACCTTATTTTAGTGAAATATGCATTAATTATTACATTTAACTCTGTTCAATAAACTATTAACATAAAAAGTAAATATGTAATCATAAATTACAAAAATATTAGCACATACATATCAATATTTTTTATATAATCAGAAAAGGGAGATATTTAGCAGGCTATGAAGGCTTTGGTGTCAAAAAGAAAAGTCTCTAATGGAGACGATAATAATTAATATAAATGTAGGTATGAGTTTTAGGGTCATAGACATGGAGTTTCTGAAAAAATACCTTCTTTGTTATTCAGTTCGGGCATTTTACTCACTCCATAACTTCTGACAGAATAAAGGAAGTTCAAATTTTGCACATATGATTTTTGTAAGAAGCTCTTCCTGCATGCTGCGACCAATTTATTCAATACTTTCTCTAAATTTGCATTTATGCATTCCCGTCTAGACAGCTGTAGATTTTTTAATTTATAGTATACATAGTATTGTTTCTTGACCGGCCGTGGCAACAATCATAGCAAAAATTAGCCAAAACTAACGCCCGTATTTTTAAACATACCTTACCTTCAAATATAAATGCCATTTCCAGTAGTTTTTCATTGAAATAATTTAATTTCTCGAGTCAATGCATCCTTGACTTAAGGCGATTTCAAGGAAACTTTGAAATTTTGCAATAGTCCACCTCACTTGAAGTCAATGTAGCTAGTTACCTACCTTGAGTTATTATTATATTACAATTGTGTTAACAGCTTAAGGTCTCCTTGAGTTTCGCCTTAAATGACTTAATTGACTTGTAATATAAACTACTGGAAATTACATCTATTTTTTTGAATTTCGGTATACTTGACTAAAGGTCGCCTTGAGTTAAGCTATGTTCATAAATACGGGCCTAAAAGTATAAATTTCGGTATCAAAACCAATTTTCCGATAGTTTTTTTTTTTCATTAGTCGTAAGTTAGGAAAATATACAGGGTGTCTGCCGCATAAACGCACCGGATTGTGATTCCTCATTGATTTTTAGTAAAAAAAAGCTTAACCCTTTAGCTGCCACAGGCATTTGAAAATTAAAAAAAAAAAATTCTTTGACGACTAAAACGTCATTATCTCAAAAGCTATACTAGCTAGAATAGCAAAACAAAATGATTATTAAAGCCAACAAATTTATCCAAAAAATAAAATTAACCGCACTCAAATCGGATAAGAGGTTTGGTTTTTACAGAACTTCAAAGTCAAATTTTTGTGATTTGACCCAAACACAAAATATTTTTCCATCTCAATTTTCTGCAACTTCTGCCAAGGTGAGGTGTTCGTACGATTCTTTACGAAATTGGCGCATAGTCCAAAGATCATTTCTTTCTTACATCATTTTATTCTATCTTCCGTATTTCTAACAGTTTTAATGCCTTAAGTACAGAAAACTGTGGTTAATTTTAGCTCTATTTCAATTCAATTCAACTAAAACTGCCCCTAAAGATCTGCAATTTGGTAAAATTTATTCAAATTATATCAAAATCGATCCAAAATTGAAACTCATATATTCGTTGCTCTCTAATAGAGACTTTTGCGTTTTGAGACTTCTGATACAAATTTCGTTAACCAACTTTCATACAAAAGTGGGCATTCTCATTTGTTTCAAACAATTAAATCAATATGATTTTATTATAGCCGAAGAAAAAAAATATGGTCATCGAACGACAAAAATCTTACATCGATGGATTTTTGCAGGATTTTTGGGGATGGCTGATTATGGGAAAAAAAGTCCCAATAGATTAGATGTTTAGCCTTGAAAAGGGAGGAGGAGTACTTACGTTTTCAGAGCTATGGAGGTTTTTAAAAGAGTCTAAAATGAAAATATTCTAATTTATTTTTTAGTCTAGCGCCAAATTTTTCACTAAAATCCTAATGTATTATATACAATATACAATTACAAGGGTAATTTTATGTATTTTTTTTTCGTTCTCAGACCATTTTTCTGTATATTTGGTCGGTTTTGAAATGTTTGCTAAAAAGTAAAAAAATACTCCCTTATCCCCTTTTTTCAATCGTTGGGGACTTTTTTTCCATAATCAGGACGCCATCAGCATCACCAACCATCCTGCGAAAATCCAGCGATATACGATTTTTGCCGATCAAATATCATATTTTTATTTGATCAATACTCAACTCATTCTCGTTCTCATATCCCTCTAATTGAATCGAGTACAGAACTAGACAGAACAACCTGCATACAAATTTTCAGTTGATTCTGTATAGAAATATAACTCTTTTCAAATGTGTATGGAAGTTGTGTTGCCTTCTCCTGCACTAAATCCACTCACTCTACCGCATGCTACCACCACATTGCATTAACAGCGCGGCATGCAACTTACGAAATGCACTAATGAGGTCAATGAACGCATGGCTACCTGTTCCGCAACCTCAAGAAATTAATTGTCATCAAATCATCTTTCATGTTTTTTCAATACGCAGTTTTCGAAGGCGCAGATACTTTTGCGTAAGCCACCCCGACCAATGGCATGGGACAGTGGAAGAAGATACACTAATGAAGTCGACAAATGCACGAAAACATGCTCTGGCAGAGTATCTAAACTCTCTTCAACTTGAACTGTGTAGCAAAAGAGCAAATAGCTTTAATAGCCTGTATACGTGTATCTGTATGGTCGTATTTGTGACATTGGGTGCAAGATCAGACGACATGGCCAAAAAAATGTGTACCCGATTTTGAGTGAGCTTTGAACATATATGTATTATTTGTATATGACCACACTAAGGAATACAAAATCATTAACATCATCACAACGCGGAGCATTCGAAAATAACCGACCAATAAACATTAAAATTTGCTCCAATTACATCAGTGAATGTAGAAAGATAATTTTCCGTAAATAAATACGTTTTAAACGGCAGAAAACACAGTTTTACTGAGGAAAATTTTTAAAAGTACTTCATTGCAATTCAAAAATGGAATAATAATGAAATCATTTAAAAGATATTTATGTACCGAAAACGATCTGAATTTTTGAAAAAGATTTTGGTTGGATTTATTATATTGCTAAAGTTGATGTATTCGTTATTATTCTGAAATGTGTTTTATGTTGAATCTGAATTGAACTGAATTTAGTATTAAAACATATCATCGAAAGCACTTCTGTTTTATTATACTTAAACAAATATCTCTGTTTGAATCGAATTGCGATCAAAATTTCTCTAGTATACCTATGGTAAAAGGTTTAATTACGTATTTCAATATTTTTCAGCTACATATATACGATATTTTTCGTTTTATCACTGCATATTTCATTGCATATTTTGCGATTTTTTATTGCATATTATATGGCATATTTCGACCTTTTTTACTGCATAGAAATCCGTGCCTTAGTTATAAAAAACCATACGATACAGCACCCTCATTCTCAACTCAATATCTTTCTGTATTGCATTATGGGGCAAACTGTCTGGATTCAGTTTAGATCATCCTTTACTATCAAAGTCCAAATGCAATCTGCAACACTTCATACAAATATGATTCAAACATTACCATTCAGTTGAACTCTTTTCACATTCAATTTTCCGTCTAATTACCTCCAGCTCTATTATAATATAAACAGACAGCCAAACGTACTAATTTTAAGAAGAACAAAACAATACACCAAGTCATGTAACATCTAACGTGTACACCAGTGTATACACCAGTTGCTCAACTTTGCACAATATAATTTCAAATGCATTTGCAAGAGTATACGTACGTATGATTTTCAGCATGACTCCACTTGCATGCTGCACTGCATTCAATTTAAGCGAAATTACGTATACGGACTGGACAATTATATTGCATTGCATTATAAATGTGTGTTTGCAGTATTTGAACAATTCATACAATTGTACCATTTAATTATGTGGAAAGTAAATTTATTTAATCAAATATTGTTTACCGAGATGATTCTTTAGAAAATTCAAAATAGAGATGTGAATACACTCTTCCAATTAGATACCCAGCGAGGAACAGAATTTCCTATTATTAATTTTCACTCGAAATTCAATTGAACATGATTGCGATAGGAACTTTTCCCTAATCATCGATTATGTATGCGTGTATTGTATACACACGTGAAAACTTAAGCAATATCTTTCTGATGTGTGTACATAATAGACCAAGCAATGAAAGCCTAAAAAGGGGGTGTAGAGAACATCGAAGGGGGTGACGATTTTTTTCTTCGGTATTTTATCAGGAGTAGTTAGGAGGTAAAGGTACTAATTTTACTCGGAGCTGAGAGGTGCGCTAACGCGGGGAGAGGGGGTTAAAGGTGCAATTTTGTGCAATTTTTGGTGTTTTGGGCTATATCTCGAAAACGGTGAGTCGCACAGAAAAAAGTTGTGAGTAAGCATTAAAGCTTTCTAAATATCCTATTCATTTGCCCATACTTCCATATGCAAAACTCCTAACGGTTCTTCCGATATTGTTCAATAAAAGTAAAAAAAAATTTTTTTTTGCATTCTATTGACTCTGGTGTCTATCTGATTTGTTTTTCAAAAAACTTTTGTAGGGTAAAGTTAGTAAGTGGTAAATTTTCCATAATCTGATATACTTCTTCTTGGCTTGTCTCCTATCATTCGAGAGTTAAGAGAGTCTCAACGAAGTAATATTCTATACTCATCAGAATGAAGACAACCATTGTGAAAAAACGGCAGTGGGGGGACGGTTTTTTATTTCATGGATCCATAATGGGCGGTTCGGAGTAAGACATACTACAAGCTCGCGGTCATGAGGTGTGCGCTAACGTGGGGAGGGGGGGCTAAAGGATTCATTTTTGCAGGTTGTCGACTTAATCTTGGAAATATCTCGGAAGCGGTGAGTCGTCCTGAGAGGATTTGTATGGCAGTACTAAAGCCCATTAAATTTCCAAAAACTTATTTGAACACTTAAACGCCGAATTCCTAACGGTTCCCCAGATACAGGTGATTGAAACCCGAAAATTGTTAAAAAATCGTTATTTTGTTTATTTTTTTGGCTCTTGTGTCTCTCGCGATTGTTTTTCGGAAAACTGTTTCACGACCGATTTGTACGATGTTTAATTGGCTTTCATTTGATGTGCTCCCCGTTGTCCTGTCTTCAATCAGTCAAAAGCTTAGGAGTTAAAACCGAGCTTCCGAATTCAATTTTCTCTATTTTCAAGGATAAAGACAAACATTGTGAAAAAACGGCAGTGGGGGGACGGTTTTTTATTTCATGGATCCATAATGGGCGGTTCGGAGTAAGACATACTACAAGCTCGCGGTCATGAGGTGTGCGCTAACGTGGGGAGGGGGGGCTAAAGGATTCATTTTTGCAGGTTGTCGACTTAATCTTGGAAATATCTCGGAAGCGGTGAGTCGTCCTGAGAGGATTTGTATGGCAGTACTAAAGCCCATTAAATTTCCAAAAACTTATTTGAACACTTAAACGCCGAATTCCTAACGGTTCCCCAGATACAGGTGATTGAAACCCGAAAATTGTTAAAAAATCGTTATTTTGTTTATTTTTTTGGCTCTTGTGTCTCTCGCGATTGTTTTTCGGAAAACTGTTTCACGACCGATTTGTACGATGTTTAATTGGCTTTCATTTGATGTGCTCCCCGTTGTCCTGTCTTCAATCAGTCAAAAGCTTAGGAGTTAAAACCGAGCTTCCGAATTCAATTTTCTCTATTTTCAAGGATAAAGACAAACATTGTGAAAAAACGGCAGTGGGGGGACGGTTTTTTATTTCATGGATCCATAATGGGCGGTTCGGAGTAAGACATACTACAAGCTCGCGGTCATGAGGTGTGCGCTAACGTGGGGAGGGGGGGCTAAAGGATTCATTTTTGCAGGTTGTCGACTTAATCTTGGAAATATCTCGGAAGCGGTGAGTCGTCCTGAGAGGATTTGTATGGCAGTACTAAAGCGCATTAAATTTCCAAAAACTTATTTGAACACTCAAACGCCGAACTCCTAACGGTTCCCCCGATACAGGTGATTGAAACCCGAAAATTGTTAAAAAATCGTTATTTGGTTTATTTTTTTGGCTCTTGTGTCTCTCGCGATTGTTTTTCGGAAAACTGTTTCACGACCGATTTGTACGATGTTTAATTGGCTTTCATTTGATGTGCTCCCCGTTGTCCTGTCTTCAATCACTCAAAAGCTTAGAAGTTAAAACCGAGCTTCCGAATTCAATTTTCTCTATTTTCAAGGATAAAGACAAACATTGTGAAAAAACGGCAAGGGGGGGACGGTTTTTTATTTCATGGATCCATAATGGGCGGTTCGGAGGAAAACATACTAAAAGCACGCGGTCATGGGGAGTGCGCTAACGTTGGGAGAGCAGGTTCAAATATCTCATTCTTGTGCTTAATAGCTCTATTCCCGCTATATCTCCGAAACCGCGAACTCTACGAAAAAAATGTCTGAACAAGAATGAAAGCTTACACAATTTCCTATAAAGTTCATCTTACATGCATAGGTCGAATTCCTAACATTTATCCAGATACAGCTAATTTAAAAATCAGAAATTTCACATAGAAAACATCCACACAACATAATTGGTATACATGTATCTATAGATTGGCTATATGCATGTAGGCTGTGTTGATGTTTTCTATGTGAAATTTCTGATTTTTAAATTAGCTGTATCTGGATAAATGTTAGGAATTCGACCTATGCATGTAAGATGAACTTTATAGGAAATTGTGTAAGCTTTCATTCTTGTTCAGACATTAATTTCGTAGAGTTCGTGGTTTCGGAGATATAGCGGGAATAGAGCTAATGAGCACAAGAATGAGATATTTGAACCTGCTCTCCCAACGTTAGCGCACTCCCCATGACCGCGTGCTGTTAGTATGATTTCCTCCGAACCGCCCATTATGGATCCATGAAATAAAAAACCGTCCCCCCCTTGCCGTTTTTTCACAATGTTTGTCTTTATCCTTGAAAATAGAGAAAATTGAATTCGGAAGCTCGGTTTTAACTTCTAAGCTTTTGAGTGATTGAAGACAGGACAACGGGGAGCACATCAAATGAAAGCCAATTAAACATCGTACAAATCGGTCGTGAAACAGTTTTCCGAAAAACAATCGCGAGAGACACAAGAGCCAAAAAAATAAACAAAATAACGATTTTTTAACAATTTTCGGGTTTCAATCACCTGTATCGGGGGAACCGTTAGGAATTCGGCGTTTAAGTGTTCAAATAAGTTTTTGGAAATTTAATGGGCTTTAGTACTGCCATACAAATCCTCTCAGGACGACTCACCGCTTCCGAGATATTTCCAAGATTAAGTCGACAACCTGCAAAAATGAATCCTTTAGCCCCCCCTCCCCACGTTAGCGCACACCTCATGACCGCGAGCTTGTAGTATGTCTTACTCCGAACCGCCCATTATGGATCCATGAAATAAAAAACCGTCCCCCCACTGCCGTTTTTTCACAATGGTTGTCTTCATTCTGATGAGTATAGAATATTACTTCGTTGAGACTCTCTTAACTCTCGAATGATAGGAGACAAGCCAAGAAGAAGTATATCAAATTAAGGAAAATTTACCACTTACTAACTTTATCCTACAAAAGTTTTTGAAAAACAAATCAGATAGACACCAGAGTCAATAGAATGCAAAAAAAAACAATTTTTTTACTTTTATTGAACAATATCGGAAGAACCGTTAGGAGTTTTGCATATGGAAGTATGGGCAAGTATGGGATATTTAGAAAGCTTTAATGCTTACTCACAACTTTTTTCTGTGCGACTCACCGTTTTCGAGATATAGCCCAAAACACCAAAAATTGCACAAAATTGCACCTTTAACCCCCTCTCCCCGCGTTAGCGCACCTCTCAGCTCCGAGTAAAATTAGTACCTTTACCTCCTAACTACTCCTGACAAAATACCGAAGAAAAAAATCGTCACCCCCTTCGATGTTCTCTATAATGTCTTGTTTGATTGGCCTATAAGTGAAAAGATTTATTAAATCAGAGCCTATAATACAATTTTTTTTTAATTTTCTATGGCGATAATTCATCAATTTTAGTATCGGAAGAGCAATAAAAAAATCTCGATATTTTGCAAAAAACATGCATTTAGTATTATAAGTGCGATACATTATTATTTCAAATCATCGTGTGCAGAATACAAACTGAATTGAATGAACCGAACGAACCATACACAAAAAGGAAATAGACATTTCTGCTGTTTAAATTAATCATGGAACCGAAGCATTCATCAAAATTGAGTTATTAACCTTGTTACGGTCTGATCTGTAACTTCCTTGTTTGCGTGAACAAGTGAAACAGAATTTTGCAATAAGAGAACATATATTTGTTGTTTTTTTTTTATGTTTACTTTTTTATATTACAGAGTTTTCATTGAAGTTCACATTTAATACTAATAAATACTAACAACATTCAGAGGCGAACAAAAAAATCTTTGTTTTTGCTACACGTGTACGTGAACATGCAACTATAACACTTTGGTTTAAATCTCATGTCGTCGAATTCGAATAGGAAGAAAGAGCACAATAAGATAGGCATATTGTCTCCGGACCAGAACTTCACGCTAAATAATATCAATTTGTATACCCTTCGCTCATAGAGTGAAAGGGTATATTAACTTTTTCATGAAGTTTGTAACGCATTGAAGAAAGCATCTCCGACCATATAAAAAGTGTACATATATGATCAGCATGACGAGATGAGTCGATTGGACGATGTCCGTCTGTCTGTCTGTCTGTCCGTCTGTTGCAGCGCGTTTTTCTCGGCCACTATATAAGCTACTGTCGTCCTCTGTGGCCGTGATCGTACGGTCGCCACTCTGTGAAATAGACACTCATAGAGAAACGAGTTTCCAAACTCGGCACGACTCGTCGCAAGTTTATTATTCAGAAGAAGATGATTAGAAATATTCTTATCGTAGAATAATAAACTAACAATGCGACTAGGAAGTGGTATGGCTGACAACCGTATCACACTCCGAATTCAGTTGTCTCTGTAACGTTGATGACTACACACGGTGGTCATCAACGCACCATGCTCCACTAGGAGTTACGGTAATCGAGAGAGAGAGATATAAGCTACGGCGCTGAAATTTTAAACACGTGCTTATTATTGTTGCAGGCTATTTGTATGTTTGAATCACTGAAATTGGATCACTGGGTCATGGGGCTGCCATACAAACCCAGCCCCCCCAACTTAAGTTCTTCTAGGAAAAACTTTTTTATTTGCATACCACTTTCAACCAAATTTCACACAAATGTGTTTTTCTATTGATAACCCAAAACATATCTAAGAATGGATCAAATCGGATAATGGGGTCATGGGGCTGCCATACAAACCTAACCCCCCAAATTAGGTTCTAAGAAAAACTTTTTTATTTGTACACCCATTTCAACCACATTTCACACAAATGTGTTTCACTTGATGACACAAAACATATCTAAGAATTGATCAAATCTGACCATGGGGTCATGGGGTGGCCATACAAACCCAACCCCCATTTTGGTTCTTCTATGAAACATTTTTTGCACCAATTTCACAAAACCTTGAATTAATGTGTCTTTACCAAAGCAAGAAAACTTTTGTCAAGACGGAAGAAAAAGAATGACGAGGGGGATTAAATACAAGTCATAGATACGCCCGAAAAAACTTTTAGCCCAAGGAGAGCGAAGGGTATCCAAATTTCGGCCGTGCCAGAAATTAGCCTCGCCCTCGGGTGTTGGCGAGCGTAGCGAGCAGGGGGCGAAGCCCCCTAGTTTAACTTTTTTATTTTGTTTTTTCTTAACTTTCAAGTTTTCTTGGAACGTAAGAATACTGTAGGTTACGTACCTAACTGGAGAAACTATAGTGCGCACGAGGGTGTAGCCAGGATTTAAGGTCAGCAGGGGCGGAGTCAAAGCTCAATAAGCTTTTAGAATTTTGCTATTATTATCATTGGCGATTTTTTAAATTTTTCCGCCACTGCTAACCCTTAAAATGTCTAAAGTGGTGGGTAAGTGTTCTCAGTATTCTCAGATTAGATCATTTTACAATGAAGCTATTTTCGCGACTTGTGAGCTTTCCGCTTCGCTGGTACTAAGCGTTCTTCAATCTTTTTTGCAACGCGAAATACAATGCAGTCATTCTATTCGATGTACATAAGTATATGCTTGCGCCATTTGATAGTAGATTGGCAAAATCCCTTGGAGTAATGCAAAGCTTGTATGAGTCATATAAATGAAAAAAAATCATTTATTTCGTTTATATGACCCCCACTTCGCTAACATAGTTTGTAAAGTTCGGAAATAGACGATATTTTAGTTTGACTGAGAATTGACTAAACTTTTTCTTCTAATCTTGCGTGGTTAAATGAACGAATTTAATAGTATTTTCAGCTACACTGAAAAAAATGGTTTAGACTTTTTATCTAAAGTGAAGTAGTTGACTTAAATTTAGATCGTTTTACCAAAGAAATAGCTGATTTCTCTAATCTTCGTAGCTGAAAATACTATTAAATTCATTCATTTAACCACGCAAGATTAGAAGAAAAAGTTTAGTCAATTCTCCCACAAAAGTTGTTGATTGTACTATTCAAATATAAAATTTAACTACAAACAATCGTTCTTTTTTCTTCAACACAATTTAGCTATCCAACATTTAACAATTTATAGATAATGAATAGCTGTCTTTACAAATGAATTAATTGAATTTGCAAATATAGTAGATGTTTCAACTAATGACGAATAGAAAAATTATCCATATCTTCGTAACTGTTGCAACTACATAGAATCATAAGCTGAAAATCAACGCGAACTTTAGATGAATTCGACTATTTCTTTAGATAACCATTCTAATTTTTTTTCTCTGTGTACGAAGATTAGAGAAATCAGCTATTTCTTTGGTAAAACTATCTAAATTTAAGTTAACTACTTCACATTAGATAAAAAGTCTAAACCATTGTTTTCAGTGTAGGTAGAAATTTTGAAGGTACGGTATACAGTCGAATTTCTGCTCTTCCTTTTTTTATGTACTTTTCAATATCGTTTTCCTGCCCAAAGGTATGTACTGAGTTCACCGAGCGAAGAACGTGCATATATGTGTCCCGTGAAAACGGTGCCGTGGAGACTTGCTTTTTATTCACTCAATGTAAGATTAATGTTCACTCGCGTTCTGATTGATTGTCGATGACATCTTTTCATTGTGAAATAAAGTGCAACTGCATTATTTTCGCTGGCGAAATGTCAAAAACCGGTGTGGAGACTTTCATGTGAAGTGAGTACCACCAAGCGAATTCGATTTCACGATCATCAAAATTTTTACAGTATTTGCATGGATTTCACGTGAACTGATGATGTTAGTCACAGAGAAAAAAAATTAGAATGGTTATCTAAAGAAATAGTCGAATTCATCTAAAGTTCGCGTTGATTTTCAGCTTATGATTCTATGTAGTTGAAACAGTTACGAAGATATGGATAATTTTTCTATTCGTCATTAGTTGAAACATCTACTATATTTGCAAATTCAATTAATTCATTTGTAAAGACAGCTATTCATTATCTATAAATTGTTAAATGTTGGATAGCTAAATTGTGTTGCAGAAAAAAGAACGATTGTTTGTAGTTAAATGTTATATTTGAATAGTACAATCAACAACTTTTGTGGAAGAATTTACTAAACTTTTTCTTCTAATCTTGCGTGGTTAAATGAACGAATTTAATAGTATTTTCAGCTACGAAGATTAGAGAAATCAGCTATTTCTTTAGTAAAACTATCTACATTTAAGTCAACTACTTCATTTTAGATAAAAAGTCTAAACCATTTTTTTCAGTGTACCTACTTAAAACATGAAATTTGGTGCATCTGTCCTGCTTTTTCCTATTAAAAAATGTACGATCGTTATACATGCAACAAAACGATCACATATTCTCTAGCCCTTCATAAGTAATATCTACGTAAACAGAATTGATAAAGAATAGTAGCCGATATTCTATAAGAATATATCGTATATGTGGTGAACCTTTCGGAAAGCGAGGTTCCTTATTAATACTAAACTTGACAACGTTCTCATTGACAAAATATCATCAGCATGTGAAGTACCAATGTATGTTTTTTTACAACTTTTGAATTTCAGTGCTCGAGACTGCAGTCTCACCGGCATTGTGCGGATGACAATTTCTCTGACTATCCGATACCCTTCCCTAAGACAGAAATCATGTAGTTGTTTATTTGAAGTACGAACATTTTTGTAACGTGCTAGGAGTCGAACTCGCATTTTCACGCTCTCTAAGATCGTAGTGCAGAGATTTTTTGTAGATGGTACAGAACAGCAGTAAAAATATGTCGTGGTCATCGGCTTTCGTTTATTACAGATATTATAGATAAACTGATACCTCATTGGGTAGAGAATTCTTAAGCGGTTGGTGGTCCCCTGGAAATTTAGCGCTATTTTATTGGATTTGATAGATAGGTATATTGTGGAAAAAACTTTATCTGGAAACCTTGGCAGACTCCTTTAGCTAGCATTTTCCTATGGAGGTTGGGGAATCGGATTGAGTATTTTGATATTTCCATCGTTCTGTGAAAATTTAAAATTACGTCTTTCCACGGCTGCTGTAACTTCTGAACCTTCTGTAGCTATAGTAGATGTTTGAAATGTTTACATGAAATGTGATTGCCAAGTAGCTCCGTCAAGTGCGTTAAATTTCAGAACGATCGATCAAAGAGTTCCCGAATTATCGAAAAATAACGTTTGCCAAATGTAAGTGCGATTATCTTGCTAAAAATACTTTTGAAACAGACAAGGCTGACCACAGGCCTTATTCAGGAGCTTATTATGGAGTGGTTTAGGTTTTTTTTTGTGTGGCATTGATCATGCTCAATATACATTTTGCTTGTACACTTACTAATGCTGTACGTCTGGTCACCTTACTGTTGTCATTTATAGACATACTATAAATTAAATCGGCGTGATCATTTTTCATACCAGGAGAAAAGGTGATGTGGTATGGAAGCCAAAATTTAACAAAATCATGTTGTCTTAGAGAAAAGGTTCTTAACCGGTGGTCCGATGATCCCTATATCGCTGAGGCTACCCTACGTGGTCCGCGAAGTAGGAAGTTTCGCAGATTTCATGCAGCTTTTTTTTTTTCATTGAGATTTTTTACCGTTGCAGATTGTGTAGGATACCTAGTGTAGAAATGTGAGTGTAGTTTTCGACGATCGAGTGAAATACCATCAAATTATGAGCAATCAACAAGCTAAGGAGCTTGTGTCATCCCCCCAAACGAAAACCATTCATTCAGATTTAGCAAAGTCACACCCAGAGATCAGTGCCGGATTAACCACGTGGCAGAAGATGGCAAATGCCGCGGGCCCCGCGCTTTAAGGAGCCCCGCGTTTTGCTCAAGCAACAAATATAACAATTAAGATGCCAACGAAATTCTAAAGGCCAGTTCCTTCTAAATTGTTATAACACGTTATCGTTGAACAATTTACGCTAGGGTGTTCCAAAATTATAACAAGTTTTATATTACATAAAAATACAGAAATATTAATTTTTAATTCATGATGGCATTCCCGTATATCTACGTCTACAATGTTTCAGATTCACATTCTAGCGCACTGTTTCCCACCCGGTGGTCCGCCGACCGAATGCGGTCCGTAAGAGTCTCGGAGCTGGTCCGCAGAAGATTCTGATTATATACTTACAAAAATGTAATATTTTTCCGAAAAGAAATCAATGAGTATATTCAGCGAACGAAAAATGTAGCAGAAAAGTGCTAATTGCGCATGGGGACTTTTCAGCGGAGAAAGAGGTTGGTAACGGGCAATTCTTGCAGCATTTCCAGTGAATTTCATTCGCTGAATGCAGCCAATGTTTAAGATTTTTGTTTAATATTGCTTTGTATAATACAGTAAAAGCTCCCGTGGACGGACACTGACGGTTCCAGCATTTTTGTCCGGCCACGGGAGATGTCCGCTTGCGGGAGAGGGTTAAAAAATCTCGCTTCTATACGCATTAAAACAATAAAAGTGTTGTTTGCATGTGTTTTAATTCATATTTACAAACCTCCACACTGTACAATCCGCAAATGCAGGTTTACCAATTAACTTCTCATAGGGAAAAACAAACAAGTAGAAAAATATTAGCTTTAATTAGGGAGGTCAAAATCCACCCAACTTTAGTCTTTTCAGTTATTTTTGATACGGTTAGTTGGTCCGGTTAAAACCGAACAGAAAGCTCCAGATTTCCGGTTAACCGAATAATTTTGCTTAATGATTATGCTCATAAAAATTGTGAAATTACGCTTAATATGTCTTGTTTGCTTATTGATCGGCACCACTATAGTTACCAAATTTTGCCCATATCAGAGATTTCATTATCATGTTAGGATTATGTATAGGATTTGATTAATTTATTTTGTAAAGCTTGAATGTCCCTGCTTCTAAAACCACATTGAGATGTTCTTTCCAGAGCTGTGTCTTACCTAGAGTGACCACTTGCCCTAGTCTGGCATTGTTACTTGGAAGTTGTAAGACACCCAAGCATTAATAATGACTTCAGAGCGTCAAGTTAAGCTCCTTCAAACAGGCAGGGCAGTGTAGCCTGGTGCAGAAAACCTCTATTTAGTAAGTTTACATCAACGCGTGAATTCCTTGAACCATAGGAGGGGGATAATTCATTATAAAGGAAAAACACGAATAGTTTTAGCGGGGAATGTATAGTTTTGCCTAAACTTGTAATAAAATTTAATTTTGAGAATAGCGTGCACTTCTTGGCCCTTCAATCAATATGACTCGCAAAATAGGATCCCGTGCAATACAAGCTCTTCTCCAAAAGCGTTTATTCTCGTATAGGTAAAACTAGCCTTCCAGATGATAAGTCTCGGCATCGAAATTTATGTGGAATTTCTGATAGGCCAATACACAAGGAACCGACCATAAAGGAATCGAATTTTATTTGTGTAATCTCCAGACGGTGATAAGTCCTTTCTTAAGAAAAAAATTTATTTGACAAAAAACTGTTTTATTATGAACACATTATAACACACAAAACAATAAATGATTCGCCGATTCCATAAGGCCCTTTTGTATGTTCTTACACACACACCTTTTTTTCTAGTAGCCAGAACTGTTGAGACTTTGTCCGTAAATATGAAAGGAGATTCAAATTCCGCTTAACCGAAAAGTTGAACATCCGACCATAAAAACCGGAAGACAAAAAAGCCGAAAATACTAGTAACACGTTCGTCCGTTATGTTAGTATAGGTTTTGGGTCTAACGACCCTGTTTATGCGCTACAGATTTTGTTTATGAAGTTTTTTGGCTCCACGGATACCATGCATTTCTATATTAAAAACGGGATATAGCTATTTTAATATACAAATGCATGCGTGGAGCCAAAAATCTTCAAAAACAAAACCTGTAGCGCATAAATGCATTTTTGTGATCGTCTCCAGTTTCTATTAATTTCAGCAAGTCGACTAAAAATTAAATTTGTGTCCGCTTACGGGAGATGATTCATGAGAAATGTATGTAGGAATAGTGTCCGTGTCCGGCCAGTAGAGCGTCCGGCTAGTGGAATGGATTTTGTTCTAAAATATGAAGGAAAAAGTTGGGACTAAGAAAATTGTCCGCCTACGGGAGATGTCCGCCTGCGGGAGCTGTCCGCGAACGGAGCTTTCACTGTATTCGTTTCTAACCATATTTTGGTAGAATAACCACAATATAAATGCTGCAACTGAACTTTCTCAACTTTCTGAAGTCTCTGAACCGGGTTCACACCCAATGCAACGGCTACTTTGACCGTGTACTTACCTACATTTTACCGAATAATGTTGGTTATCACTGTTAAAACTTTTGTATTAGTGAAACGCAGTGTCCCTTACTGTATACTATGGCCTCCTTTTAGAAATTTGTGCCGATTGCGCTAAGTCCCCCTTTGCATTTTTTTGTTCATGGGTCCCATGAAATTTTGAATCCATTTGCCCTTAACCTTTGAAATTTGTTTTCTTGGGTAGCATCTTTAAACGGCTGTATCTTCACAATACAAACAAGAGTCTGAAAATTTCAGCAAAATTTGCACCGCAATATAGGCCCCTTGAACTGCTTTTTTATTTTAAAAAAATCAAAATTCGTACCCGTTCGCGCTTGGCTATCTCTTCTGAAAAATTTTTGTTTATGAGTAGCATGCATTCAAAATTTAACCCCGTTTGCCCTTCTTTGGTTTTTTTTTACACGGACCTACCACTTTATATCGAACTCGAGCAGTAGCCAAAACTTGAAAATTGTTGGGCTACGAATGAGAAAAAGGGAGATCCCATCGTGGAAAAAGTATGGTCCGCAAAAATACATTTTTAGGCTTCGGTGGGGTGGGAACCACTGTTCTAGCGGGACATAAGATTTTTGAAGTTCATGTTGGGAAATGTATTTGCAATCACCTATAGAATTAAGAAATTACAATTATATTAAGTACGTTTTTTTTTGAGTCATCCCGTGTAGTTTTGGGTAAAGAACTCCATATAAAAATGCCAGCTGACCCACCTGTCATTTTTTTATATGAAGTTTCGTTACCCAAACCTACACGGGATAACCAAAAAAACGCATTTATTATTAACCCATTCCCCGCCAACACATTTTTTTTCGAATTACATCCTGAAAATTGGTATTTACGGTAAAGAAGCCACCCTGAATCCAAAACCGTTTACGATTTTTTCCTACGTGCCTCCGTTCTCCCGCAAAGGCCCGATGCCATATGGCATCATTGGCGGGAACCCATTACAAATTTTTTTTTTTCAATTAAAATAAAAACGTTGAAATTTTTTTGGAAAAACACTTTTTACTTTCTTTAATTATAATTCTGAGCTTGTGTGAAATTTTAAGAAGCATTTAACACATAATCCTGTATCACATTTGATGCATTTAGTCCGAGTTTGGCTTTTGCAGGGCGGATATGCACATCTTCTTCGATTGCATTTCGCAACATAATGGCCAATTCCATCATACGTGCAACATTCGGAAGACTGTGGTATGTGCTACCCAAATCTGATGAGCCACAGTCGTACAATAGTAGGTTGCAATATCCCTACGGAACTGCATTTGGGTGACTTCCCCGACTTTATTTGTAATATCCAAGCATTTTCATCATCCGACATGATAGGTTCAAGATATTCAACCGCCTCATGTAATTTCATTCTGCATAAGAAATATGCATTAAAAAGAATGGATTGAAATTGCTTTCTTTAAAAAAATAACGGATAAATGCTCATTGTGGAAATTGAATTTTGGTAAGTTACTTTTACACACTTTTTTTGCTCTGTACCGAGAAAAGCCTTTCGAAGTACTGACTCAAAGCTTTTGTGGACAAATATGTCCTTCAAACTCCTTGAAATTAAAAAAAAAATTAAGATGAATAATTATCACGGTGGATTCAGCGCTTGAAAATAATGTTGCGTATACGCAACTTTGAGCGTTTACAGGGTGTAGTGTGCATGTATATAGACCACCCAGAGTAAAGGATGATGCACACTTGAGAGCAACAAGGATAATTCCGAAAAAAGTCCCATTGTTGAGACCAGATACGTCAAAGGAGTAATTTGACTCTTTGACAGGGTCTCGTACCTGTCTGAGTTTATTATTTAGTGCATCGTATGTTAGTCTCCTGGATGGAATACACGTCCATATTTTAAAGGTGTTTGTGGGTGCGCTTTAGAAAATGATGCATTTGATCGTGAAAACGATCATCGGACTTGGACTCTAAATCCTCAGAAACGAATTTTTAGCATAAAATTAATTTTCACAAAGTGAAAATTATTAAAAACGCAGTAAAACATATTGAAAAAATATAAAAAAAAATAAAATTAAAAATAAATTTTTTAATAGGTTTCCGCCAATGATGCCATATGGCATCACTAAAATGTATTTAGTGTTACTACCTATAAAACTACCGTTATTGCAAATTTTTTTTTGCTATTCTAATCTATGCTACTCTGGCTTTTGTTTAACACAAATTGTTCTGAGAAAATCAGGTCGCAAGTATATGATTTTTGAAATTTTGTGGAGTCTTACCCGCAAAAGTCGCATTTTAAAAAAAAAATTTCACGACACTTTTTTTTCCTGCTCCCAATGGCACAAATCTAACTAAATACTAGCCAGGAACATTGGAATAGATAGAAGAAACATTACTTAGTGTAACAAAGAAAAAACAATGTTGAGGATGTTACAGGGTGTCCGTGGCGCGCTCCCAAATATGAGGCTTTTACTGATGCCATATGGCATCATTGGCGGCGAATGGGTTTTAAAATAGAAGGTGTTAACTTAAATTTGGGCTTCTGGTATGACCTTCGCGATTCGCGGATTTTTTTTAGCTAGATGTTTGGCCATGAAACTTTTATGAACCTGAGTAAACCCGAAAAGGGACAATTCAATCGAAGGCTATATTAATACGCAACATTTATAAAATGAAATATATTCTCATACATATTTTATCACTTTTCGGAAAATTACCAATTTTTAAATTTTCAAATGTCGTCCAAAATTGGACTGCTAAAATAAATTCTTCCTCGTCGAATAAATATAATTTGAAATCTTGGCAAACCTACACATGTCAATGAGAAGCATTTTTGTGAAACAATTTTGAATCATTTTCCAAACAGATAATTTTCCCCAATTTTTCATAATGCTTGACAGGTGCTCCATTGAGAGGAAAATGAGAGAGGAAAACCCTCTAAGAAATGACTCATAAACCGAAATATCAATTTTAGGACTCCTTTATTAGTTTGATTAATCGAAATTCCATAGGCCCCGCGCTCAAAATGTGCCACGGGCCCCGCGCTTGCTTAATCCGGCACTGCCAGAGATACATTCCTTTACTTGCGCCAGGTGATCTTCATTAGCATACTTATTTCGGTTGACTCTCCTAAAAGTGATATCCCGTTTAGCTATATTTTCCTTTAATCATATTGTGGCCTTATTCGTAGTTTCAATCGAAAATGTTTTCCTTAAACAACTTAAAGCTATTTTCTAACAAGACATATTTAAGGTAAAATTTTATCTAATGGATTTTCAAAAGTTTTAGGAATTAAATTCTCTGAAGGTACAGCTAATGAGAAGCTGGTCAATGAATGACAATAAAAGAAGCATTTGTTTTAACTTCGCAAGTGTATCTCTTCTTGTCATTGAATAGAGTTAAGTATATTTCCATAGAATTTAATTTCTACTAGAGAAACTGAAAATAACGAAATGTCAAGAAACTTTTTAAACTCGGCATGTATAATCTTTTCTAATATCGCCAGCTTCATGTCAGATTCACGTGTCTGCATTTTTATAGTTTTGAGAAAAAAACGATTTACAGTCCTTAATTTTTTGTAAAAAAAATCCAAATTTTGGTTTAGCCCAAAACTTTTTTCTGAAAAGTTTTTAGAATTGATCTATTAATCGTTTTTTATGCTATGTCAACATCAAGATAGTGGGCACACTGCAGATACATATGTGACTATGCCGTGCGTTTAGTGAAAATTGTATGTAGGTATACAATACGTTACCCTGGTCTTGACTTGAGTTCGGTGTATGGATTTTTCACACAGTTTGTATACTGATCACTGACGTGCTTTTTTTGCATGGATATTTGAATATCCCCAACTTACCAATTTTTTTTTATGGCAAAAATCTGAATACTTTTGAGAATAAAAAAATTAAATTGGTTTTTTGGTGTTTGTTTCAAAATAAACTAATAATTTTCCATTTCAAATTCTACAATCGGGTTATTTGCTTAAGTCTGTTAGAGAATAAAACCGTTTATTGCATTCTTTCCCGTTCTTACACGGATCCAACAGTTTGCACTATACTATGCACATTTGATAAAAAATTTTTTTTTTCGGAAAACCACCTTGAAGGCAGTATCCTTTTCAATTTGATGAATCATAATCATAATACTTATAGACAGAACAATGGTGTTAATCAGGTTTCGTCCGATAATCTTACTTGTTGGCGTCTCGATTTTTCCCTTTGGTGAGCCAGACGCTACTCTCGCGTCTCTTGATAGTAAAAATTAACCTGAAAATTTTTTTGCTCTTTGGAAATCTGAGTCCCATAAGTCTTAAATTAATTTTACTAGGAAAACTATTTAGTGGAAAGTTCCCAAGAAGGACGAAATGTATTTTTTTTTAAATTAAAGATTTGAATGCGGCTCATTATATAGAAGGGACAACAAGCGTAATGATTTTTAGTTTACCTCTCAAATCAGCAAAAAGGCAATATTATACATTTTCTATGACAATGTCATGTTTTTCCATCGTATATTTTCATTTTTTTCGCCTAACTTATTAGCTCCAGTACAAAACAGCATATTTTCATACTTTTTTCTAAAAAATTTTAAAGAATTTTTTAAGTGAACGCCCGTTTTTCTCCACATTACAAAGGAGGCATGGACTAAAAAGGGTTGGAGATCATTGATAAAGACGTTAATGGAGGCATTATTATTTATTTGTTGAATGATAAGCGCAATCAGGGCGAACCCAAGGAGATAAATTTTCCTCCTCGAACTCTCGTGCCTGTGCACCGAAGATGTCCGCACTAACCAACCAGACTACTTTTTAGTTAATATTAGTGAAAAAATTTCAGAAGAGCTGCTGGGGGTGGGAAAAACTTGATCAGTCTATTCAAATGCACGGATACTGCGAGTTTTTTGGGCTCGACATTATTATTAGTGCCCATCTCTACAGTAAGCATGTCCAAAAATTCACTCAAGTGCCATTTCTTTCTACCACCATTGAACTACAATAAAAAAAATTCAATATCAAATTTATTTTTAAGTTAATCGATTAGTAACCCACTAAAAGACATTCAACTATTAAGTGAACGGCCAAAATAACTGTGTAATTTTACGTATTGTATAGGCTTCGGTTATTTTTTTTTTTCTCGTCTTCATTTTTTGGTCATTTGAATAACTTCTTCAAAAAACCAAATTGCTTGCAAAATTCAAGGTAATCGCATATCGCACAAAAGATACATTCAATATGTACGTACATATATTTAACCATAGATAAATAAAACATAATTCACACACACATGCATTTCTTCTGTCTAATTTGGACAACCATAACGATTTGTCTGTGAACATTTATAATATTCGCTCGTGTATGTATGAAATGAACCGCCAGTTTTTGCCAATACGTGAAAATTTGAATGAACTTTTTTGGTTCCGTGGGTCTGGCCTGGGTTCGGGTAACAATTGGAGTTTCGCAGGCTTTATAAATATTTCTTTTCTAGCTTAAATGGTGCTATTAATGTTTCTCAATAAATTAACTAGACATAACTGTTTTTTTTTTCTTTTGCTAAAGCATGATTTTAATGATCAAATTAATCCATTTGGAAGTATAGTTTGGGGGGGTTCAGCTGGCGTCGTTTCGGTTATTTTCATTTTTTTTTTTTTTTGCAATCATAATGCACAACTTGGTGAAGTAATTTGCATAAAATTCATGCTATAAAATCATAAATTCAATAATCTGGTTTTTTTAAGAGTATGGCTGTTTTTTCTAAAATTTTAGAGATTTAAATAAGATTCCAATAATAATGCAATAAAGTTGACCATGGCAATTACCAGTTGGGAAGAAAAAAGTTGTTTATAAACAATAGCGATATGGCAATTTGTAAAGATGGAATTGGAATTCACATTTAGGACTGGTTACGAAATAAATTGCAGACATAGTGACGTTGATAGTTATTCCGAGCAGTTTTCATGGAACTATTATTTGTTTTTATTGTGTAAATAGAAATTATAGTCCTTTTGTATATAAAGGAACGTAGGAAGCTGAAATCGTGAAAAAGGCTATTTTTAATTTCAATCTTTATCAACTTTCATGCGAGTATTCTTTACATATAAATAAAAATTAATGTCAACCAAATTCATCATAATCCTTGCAATTTGATGACTATAATATAGGAACAGCTTGCAATCAAATTGGAGAAAAAATGTTTGATCAATACTTTTACGGCAATAATAATAAAACATCCACAAAATTTCAACGAGCAAGACACTTTACATGCTATAAGCAGACAGTAAACTTTTATCTTTCCTATTCCCAAAATATCTATATACAATTATAGAACACACGGATCCACCTACAGTGAACGGCGGCTTCTCATTATCCTTTTCATTTCGTTTAGTTCCACCTTATTGTCGTGTTGTTCAAAACTACTCGTATATATAACAGAGAAACAAAAAGAAAACAATTGTAATTCGTAACTAAAACGGCAACAAGAAATAAATCCTTTGCATTAACTATACAGAATAACGAGAATATAACCGTTCAATCACATATACTACGTTCATCTCTCTCTCTCTCTCTCTCTCTGTCTCTCGTGCACCATACTCACACACGTTTTCACATACTAATTCACAATAAACATCATAACATTTCAGTTCAAACGCAATTTTCAATAAAACTTTTGTCTTTTATCTTTTTGTCATTATTTTAACAGTGAAATTCTTGTATATTAAGTTTCTTTGCTTTCGAAAAACAAAAATGTTTCTTAAATTTAAAGTGTTTGCATATAAAAAGAAGAGTAAATATAAGCAATGGGGAGATGATGATAAAGTGAGAGTGCAATTATTTTATGAAGAGATTTTATTTATTTTGAAATATTATTATATTGTACAACAACAACAAAACATTTTTAATTCATAAGACTTAACGTTTAATGTTTAAAAATAAACAAAATGTTTCTTCGATTCTTTTCTGCTTCGTCGTTGTACTTGTTTACTGTCTATAGGAATTAGCAACGAAACTGTCTAGGAGTTTTGATATGAAGGAGGAGGGTGGAACATTGCTTGGTGATAAAGGAGTGAGAAGGCATCAGGTGAGTTTGAAGTGATAAATTGTATGAATATATTTCTGTTAGTACTTATAAGTTCTTCTCAGCCATATCGATACTCCAGTCTCTAGTGTTTACGTCTACGCCTCTAGTCCGTGGACACGGAGACATGAGTTCGAGTTTTCATGTGCGAGGAGCTGCTTAAATTTAATCCAAATTTGTGTATTAAAAATAAAAATATTTTTTTCGATTAATTGTCTTTTTCAGTCAATGCAACGTTTATCAGCTGAACAGAATGGTTCAACGACTGACCAAACACAAGAACACAATCCAAACGTCGTACCTGATCATAGAGGAAACTTACATATTACTGTTAAGAAAACTAAACCTATATTAGGCATTGCAATTGAAGGCGGTGCTAATACAAAACATCCATTACCACGGATCATTAATATACATGTAAGTAGCCTTTTTCTGAATATCCATAATATTAAACGTATACCTCTACCAAATTGCCCGTTGAATTTGTATTTTGAGCTTCAATTATTTCAATTTGTCTAAGAAAAAAATCGTTTTTTTTTTAAACTCAAACGAAAAGGTGGCTTTAGTGAAACTAGACAGTAAATACGATCGAACCAGCCAAAATTGTTTCTTTGAATGTTTTTCACACATAATAAAACTAATAACATGCGAGGGTTTTGCAAACCCAGACAATAAATGCCATGAAGGGGGTTTAACGTCTATTCCTACCGTAAAGGTTTACCAGACGGCCTCGAATAGCCGAACGTTTGGATTTTTTGACGTCAATCAGCGCCCCTGAAAGGTAACAGTTTTTATTACCAAGCGATAAGGCTTGACGTTTACATACTGCTTGATGCGAGGCCTTTCTGCTACCTCTGCCGTTCGATGGGTCCTGGTACCCGGTTGTAGCGCAACTCCACGCCGTTGTGAAACCATAGCCCAGCTGCCCATGAGCAACATCGTCACAGTCTTAGAGGACGAGACTTCAACTCCCATCTGCGATCCCCATTGATGGACAACGTCCATGTATGGCGATCCCAGAGATCTAGCGCAGCACGCGCGTTACTCAAGGATGAGTAAATCAACGGCATAGGCGATGTGTGCACTTGCACAGCCGGCCGATTGACTTAAGCAGATCATCCATGACTAGCTTCCAAACGAATGGGCCTAGGACGCAGCCCTGCAGACAGCAACGCACGTTTGCGCATCACGTTGTAGGACCCGAAAGCATAGGACTCTCTGCCGGAGAAGTAGTTCCTCTAAAGAGATAACTTCGGACAGCCAACTGCTTCAAGCTTGCGCAGGATAGCATCCCACTGCAAGCTATCAAAAGCACCCTTGAAGTTAATAAAGAGCCCAAGAACGTATTGACACGAACTGCGTGATACTGACTCCGTGATAAAGAGCCACGCAACATCAGCACATCTGCCAGCACGAAATCCATGGGTTGGGTACGATATCCAGCCCATCATATTCCCGTTTTTTAAAATCCCGACATTCAATATCCCGCCATTTCAAAATCCCGCCAATTAAAAATCCCGCTCAATTAGAATCCCGTCTAATCAAAATCTCGCCAATCCAAAATCCAGCCATTTCAACAACCCGCTTATTCAAAATCCCGCTTTTCAATATCCCGGGGCAGAAAAAAATACTTACCTTCTTACTAAATCATATTTCCCGTTAAAATATTGATACTGCTATACAGATTGGAAAGTGAAAGCTAGCTAGTATTCTCTTATCAGTGAGGCGGTGAGATAAAATTTCAATATTAGTGAAAATACCTATGTATTTTTCCGAATTGACACGAAGTCTGGAGGATGCAGATGCCAAAAAAATAGCAGATTGGTTTGGAATTAATTATATCCATGGGAAAAATACCTTTAGACGTAGCCAGCAGTGACTTTCAACTAAAGAGGACTATGAAAAAAACGGATTTTTTGAGAAACTTGGCGCATAAGCTAATGTAAATAATTGATAAGTCGAACGCATATCTATATTTTTTTTGTTAACAATAAAAAAAAATTGGCGGTATTTTGACGGGATTTTTTTATTATTTAATAGCGGGATATTGAAATGGCGGGATTTTGGAATGGCGGGATTTTTAGGTGGCGGGATTTTGAAATGGCGGGATTTTGATATGGCGGGATTTTGTAATGTCGGGATAACATAAGGCGGGGTTTTTTGGAAAAAGCGGGATTATGAACGGGCGGGATTTTGTTTTTCGGGATTATGTAGGTATCCCGAAATCCATACTGGCTATCAGGCATCTGACCGACAAGCCTTTTCTCCATCGTCCGGACAAGAAACCCTTCCAGCACGTTACCAAGTACTGGAGAAGACTAATGCCCCGATTTGATTGAGGTTTGGACTTGTCTTTGTCAGGATCCTTCAGTAGTACAGCCATGCGGGCAGACTTCCAACTTGTCGGGAAAAGACGCGTTCGGAATATGTGAAGAGGCACTCTAAGTATTCTGGGACGGCATGCCAGATGTGCTTGCACATCCCGTCTGTCATCCCATCCAACCCAGGCGACTTCCTGCTTCTCAACTTAGCAATGCAAGCCGCTATCTCCTCAGTTTCAAGAGCAAAATGTTTTTCCTGTTCAGGAGCCTGATCCATAGGTGTATCACTAGGCGGAGCAGCAGGACGGAAGCTGTCAAGAAGTACACTCTCAGATTCCTTCCAGGACCGCGTACGTCTACCATCAACATTGTGCGTAGAAATATCGCAGGCCGACTTTTTTCCGCCGACAGCCCCTATAGGCGTTACCCCAAGGATCGTTGAAAGACGCACTGACAAAGCGTTGCCAATGAACAATTTTACACTTTGCCATCATATCGCGAAAATAGCCCTTTAATTTTTGAAAGGGGGTGACAGCATCGCAGACATTCATAACTTGAAGGATCGTTGATAGGCAGTGCCCGCTCTAAGGGGGGGGGGGGGCAAGCCGGGCGGTCGGCCGTGGCGCCAAATATTAGGGGCGGCTTTTCGGCTAAACTCGTTTAAAAAATGGAAAAAGCCAAAAGGAAAAATGCAATTTCAACTTCGATTTATTTGAAAGGAAACTATAAAAAGGCGAAATGAAAAATGAAATGATGTTTTGTCCAAGCCAAGATGCACATCAATTGCTTATTTAAGAAATAAAGGGTGATTTTTTAGGAACTTTCTTTTTGGCAACACTGTTTTTGGCAGCTCACGCGGGTTTCGTGCTTTGTGTTACTATCAAACATGTTCAGTGTGGTCTATAATTTAATCATGAATCGACTTACAAACGAACAAAGCTTGCAGATTATTGAATTTTATAATCAAAATTGATGCTCGGTTAAGAAAGTGCATCAGTTTTTAGCGACAAAGCTCATTTCTGGTTGAAAGAATACGTCAACAAGCAAAATTGCCATTTTTGGAGAAAAAATCAGCCAGAAGCATTGCAAGAACTGCCAATGCTTTCCGAAAAAGTCAGTTTGGTGTGGATTATGTACCGGTGGCATCATTAGACCGTACTTTTTCATAGACGACGAAGGCCGAAACGTTACTACCGTGCGATGATTACGAACTTTTTTTTTGGCCAAAACGGAAGAGGTAGACTTGACTGATATGTGGTTTCAACAAGACGGTGCCATATCCCACACATCACCCGAAACCAGGGCCCAATTGAGAGGCTAGCTCGGTGAACAGTTTATTTCACGTTTGGGGCCGGTCAATTGGCCGTTTAGATCGTGCGATTTAACGCCTTTAGACTATTTTTTGTGGGGCTATGTTAAGGCTTATGTCTATAGCGTTAAGCCCGCAACGGTTGAAGCACTGGAAGCCAATATTGAAGAATTTATTCGTGAGATACCGGCCGATATGTTGAAGAGAGTATGCAAAAATTGGACCCAGCGTATGAACCATTGGAGGCGCTGCGCGGTCAACATTTAAATGAAACCATTTTTAAACATTAAATTATATAGATCGTTCTATCTATTAAAATAAAGATTTCATACATTTTCCTAATTTAATGGGTTTTTTTCTTAAATCAAATCCGAAAGCTCTTAAAAAATCACCCTTTACACCAATTTTTTAATTTATCAACTGTATTATTAGTTCTCTTTTGAAAGTTTTGTTTTAAAGAAGCAAAGTCCCGGCTAGGCTGTGAAGAGCCCACAATTAATACGAAGGACTGAAATTAGAATCTTAAAATTGTGAGTGAGATTTGCTTAAATTGGGCTAGTTCTGCTATCCATTCTCATAAGTACAAGTTTTGTATTTGTGATATTTTCCGCTATATGGCGCATGGTATAGAAAGTATCGGTAGTGGCGATAAGCAGAAAGAAAAATTTTTCTTTCGAGAGATAATAGCGTAATGTTTCAAAGATCGGTCCAAGATCGGCACCTTGGATTCCCCTATAAACAATACCAGCAGTTGAGCGAATACCGAACAAATGACAAAATTGAACTCCCCATCACCTCTGTCCCTTCCAGGAGTCTGCCGTCTGTTGTCCGCAACTTTGATCTAAGCTCGCGGTTTTGAAAACCCCGATCAGTGTGGTTGCGGCTTAATATTTTTGCTTAGTCTGTTTGATATTAGGAGATCATGTCCACTAAATAAATATTGACCCCCCGCAGAAATCATTATGAAATGCGAACACATAGCGTTATAGCCTAAGAACCTTGTGTCGAAAATTTCTTTCCCAATAACCACATTTTTTTCAGTCATTTTAGAAGACTTCTATCCATTTTGCAGCAATTTAACTTCAATTCAATCGATCTGCCTGCGGATGGATTCATTGATTTATCTAGCATTGAGTGGGAACATTTCGGACAAGTTCGTTTGGATTTCAGCAAGATGAGGGATGGAGTCTCTAATCTCTCTCTATTCTGTTTCCAGACATGCTAATATCGGGATTTGCCTAAGTTGAACCGATTTGACTAGCTCTGACTCTCTATAACAATTCACAAGATGATGCATATTTATGAAAATAAGGCACCCAAATTAAAACCACTGAAGAAAGCCGTCCAGGAAGAGACCCGCATAATTTGGGTTTATCAGCTATGTATGTAAGAAACTTATCGAAAACTACTCCAGAAGATTAGTAATGAAAACGAGCACCATTTTTTGGCGTACCATTTTCGAGAGTGAATTTTTCTAAATGTTTTGAGTGTTTTTGTTGAAAACAAATGTTTTCTTTAATTAGTTTCTTACGTCTTTCTAAAAGCCGCCAGTTTTCCGTCTGTCATTTGTATAATTTATTTTTTCTGACAATATTGAATAAAATGTTGCTCGGGGAATTCAATACTTAACTTTAATTTTTGAATTTCAAACAAATTCTCTATAATGTCTGTTGATATGTTATCCTAAGGTAGCCATCATGGAACCGATGTGTTACAACGACCAAGAGCTGCCAAAATTAACGATTAAAAAAAAAGTAATCCCTTGAAGCGCATTTACTACATCAAAGACACATGTACTGTCTACTCTATCAATCTGCCTGGTACAGTACCTAAGGAGCGGCAATTTGTCCTTTCGCCCGGGGCGGCATAAGTGCTTGATCGGGCGCTGTTGATAGGGATGTCAAAAAATGGCCCATAACCCGCTTTTCGTATTTTTTTTTTCGGTTATTTGCAAAGCCGGTTAGACCGTCCGGTTTTAAACTGGCTCAAAGTACCGGTTTTCTAGTTAACCCAGTCTCTTCGTTGATTTGCTTAGAATTTTAGGAAAAAAATGCATACACACTCGTATTGCTGGTGTTCGTATCGTATGAAAATCAAATCAAAATGCACGTACATGATGTAGTAAGACAGCCTCTTCCTTTTCGCATTTTGGAAAAAAAAATCCCAAACATTTGCAACAGGGGCCATTTCACATGCGGAATACGAAATCTTTTAGCGAACTTTGAAACGAATAATAAAATACTTCACATTCACGACGCTCACCCAAGATACGAGTACACGTGAAACGCAATGTAAACATAAACAATATCTGCCTTGGAAAAGATAAGATACAAGTAGGCCTGTTCCAAAAACCGGGATCCCGGTACAAAACCGGTGTTCACTTGGTACCGGACCCGATATTCTAAAGTACCGATATCCCGGTTTTTGGTACCGAGCTAAAAAACCGACCAACGAGTCGGTTTTTTGGTACCGAGTTAAAAAGAACGATTCACTTCAACCATGAGCCGGTTTTTTTCAGGTTTTTTGGTACCGGTTTTTTACCCGGTACTCAAAAAAACCGGCTCATGGTTGAAAAAACCGTCGGTACTGAAAAAAACCTGAGTCGGTTTTTAACCCGGTACTCAAAAAACCGGCTTATGGTTAAAAAAAAACCGTCGGTACTGAAAAAAAAACCTGAGTCAGGGAAACCGCTTGTGGTACCGGGTATTGAAAAAAACCGGAACCCGGTACTGAAATCTCGGTACCGAACAGGCCTAGATACAAGGAGAAATAATCTGACGAAGCGATGGTTCTACGAGTAATAGCAATAAGGAGAGTGTTTCAAAATATGTTTAAGGGCTGACATTTTAAAACGAAATTGTTCATAAGGGACAAGTAATAGAATTGCAGAATTGAAAATACAAAAAAAAAAATATAAAACATTTTATGAATTTTTAAAGAATTTTTTTTCCGGTTTTAACCGGGTAGACAAACGTCCGGGTTAAATCCGGGAGGAAAAAAAATAGCCCGGTTAACCTTTCTGAAAGTACCGGTTTTCGGACTAACCGTCCGGTTTTTGACATCCCTAATCGTTACTCGTCTATTTTGTGCACCCGCACGTGTATATAACTTTTACTGAAACATTTTTTTCTCAAACAATCTACGGAACAAATTTATTTTTAATTAATGCTTTAATTGCTACCACATCAAAAAAAACAAAAGGTGATAACACAACACAATTTAATTTGACGATGAGGAGACATGTTGTCAAATAAAAGAAACACAACCGCAATGAGTCCTGTTCCTATAGTGCCTGTTATTCGCAGGCCAATATTCATCAAATGCTAACTATCCATGTAATAGCCCGTAATTTCGTCGAGCATGTTTGATAGGCTCCGTTATATCTGCTGGTTCACATCGCCTTCACCGATATGGTCATTTTGCAGAGGGATGATTGGAAATGTCCACATCATAATATAATGGAACAATGCTGTTGTTTTGTGTAAAAGGCTAAAACAAACATTGTGGATTCAGCCTATTTTGCTTCCTACTTGCGATAGCACAACAGAGATGAGTAGTCCATGTATACACCTTTCGGTAAGCTGTTATTCGGTCGGTTCACACGAGAATAAATACGTTTACAGGTCATATATCTATTAACGATATCATGTATTATATAGGTACATAGTACTCTCTTGTGCAGAAGAGTGTATATGTTTAATAGCCGATTTAGCAGCTGAATCTGTATATTTATTTATGCATCTGTATACATCTACAGTCTACAGTGGTTAGCAAATAGTTAACCCTCGGATGGTTCAGGTAAATTTTACATACGTAAATGGTTCAGTGGGGTCTGACAGACCCCAAGGCAAAAATCGCTCTAAAACTTAAATTTTTGCTTTTTTGCCACATTTGTTTGAACTAGAAGTAACTGTGAAGCCTTTTGATTAAGTGGTATATAAAAAAAGTGGAATTGGGACAGTAGCTTTTAGTATGTGGAAGAAAAAATTAGGTGGTGTCAAATTTGAGGGTAATTTGAACTTATCACAAATAAAACAATATAAAAACAAAAATTTTAACAAAATTTTATTTTTATTAGTCAAAACGTATTTAACACTAATTAACAAAGATAAGTACATCAACATTTTTTAGCTGAGGTTAATAGTTTTTCTTAAATCGGGATCCAAAGTTAGTCAATATTTAGAGCATTCTTCTTCACAGCTTTTTCCTCGATAGTCTTCGCAGATTGGCTTTTTGCACTCGTTGCAATTGTATTTTGTCTTCCGATCATTTGCTCGTGGGCATAGAAAACATTTTTGCCTCTTTGGGAGAACAACTGACCACATTGGGGGCCTGGGGCATCAGCCCCCAAAGAGGGGGGGGGCAAGTTGTACATTGCACAAAATGTCTTCAATATTTTGCACTGTGCTTCGGCGAATATTGCCCGTTGAGTTCCTCCTTCTTAGAAGAGGTTCGACAAGTGTATAGCCAAGTTCGCTGAGGAAGCTTTATGTATTATGTAAAATACCAACCTAATTATTACGCTCATAAAAGTCATTAATTAAAGTCATGACTTAAAAAACATAAAATAATGACACAATAGTGAAAGGAGATCCCCATAAATGAAAGCCAGATAAAAAACGGCATAATTTTGAATGAATTGAGTAAAAAATTTAAAAACCCCTAATTCAAAACACCCTAAATTTTCAATTTCATTAAAAATTAACATATGTAGTTTCCCAAATGTACTCTAATTACAAAGTTTCAATCGTTCCCCACTATTATTATCACATTTTATCGTTTTCCAAATAACATACTTTGAAAATTTCCCACAAAACGAAAAATTTACTTTTGTAAAAAAGACATACGTAAATGGTTCGTGGGGTCTGACAGACCCCAGAGCACTTTCAAAGTGCTATAACTTATTAACAAAATCATAAATTCAAACAAATTCATGCTTAAATGAACGTATGTGACACATACTTAAATTACATATGCATCAAAATACCATTCAACAAGTTTTTCTTTGAAAATTTTAAGATTTAAATTTCTCTGGGGTCTGTCAGACCCCACTGAACCATCCGAGGGTTAATAGTCTAAGGCCAGTTTCTCGTACTTTTTATCCAATAATTAGTCTTATTTTATAGAGAAGACGTACATAATTTTCAAAAATCTTTTAGATTATATTGAATTAAATGTTCGTTTATTTTGCATAGTTATGCAATAATTTTTTTAAATTTCAAATGATGGCGAAACCAAGAAAAATATAGCATAATGCCAAATGAAAAAAATCAATTTAATACATATAAAGTAAAAGATTTCTGCAAATTGTGTGCGTCTTCTCTATACGATAGGACTAACCAATAACCAATAGATAAGATGTATGAGAACCTGGCCCTCAGAATGATATCTAATTAAGGTAGCATACTGTGGCATGATAATATTTTAAGGATACGAACGATCATTATAATACATAAATAGATTAAATTACCCATTTTGATTTACGGACCAGGGAGTTAAGTTAATAGCTGCCCCATATTGATTGCAGATTTTTTCTTTCTATTTTACTATTGGTTTCGCCAAATTTTCTAGATTTATGGCTGCGCATTAGTTATAACATGGTGGTTTTTGCTTCGGTGCAGATGTCATGATTAGACGTATGGTACTTCTGGCCGGAGCTGTAGCGTGGGAATATCATACTCCATGCGAATCGAGAAGATACAAATTAGTAGTTCACTAATGCCAAACTCATATGATTAATGAGAAGAGATAGAAATAGTTATATGGTAGCCATAAATAAATTTCTGTACAAAAGTTAGATGAGTAGGGGACTAGACAAAAAAAGGATTTAAGGTTTAATCTGCTAGTGATTAATTAACGCGAAAGCTATTATAGTATTTTTTTGCCAGTTTGAACGTTTGGTTTTTTTTTATGTTACACGTATTCAAACACTAATACTTAAAAATCTGAATGCATGCATTTGAATGAACTGTTTAGAAAATTGTTACATTGTGACCGGAAAAGTTAAAAAGGAATTATCGTGTAAAAATTTTCCGTTTTTGCGATTTCCATGATGAAATTTCCTTTTTTCTGATTGTGAAAATTGCAGATGCATCTCGAAGTTTGCCATCAAATTATCAAAATCAAATTTTCATTCACTAGTTTAGAAAAAACTCTAATTTCTACGTTTCTAAAATGTATCATGATTACATAAATTGTTAGTGATGACATTACCTCAGAATTTTACTGTTATACGTACATATATTGTGAAAAGACTTTCATACAAAATGTTGGTTAGTCATTTCAGAATTCGAATAAAAAAAATAACCTGCCTTTGGTTTGCTCTTGTATAAACTAATGAGTGTCTATTAGTTTATATAATTTTGATTTTGGACCAAAAGGACACTTTCAAGGAACACTAAAGTAATTTCTTTCTGTCCGATATACGCCATTCAAGGTGCCTGAAATAACGGAATGTTTTTGCCGTCGCTTTTCCTATAGAATCACGCATGCCTAGGTACCCAGGTCAAGGATAATTCCATCCTATACACAACAAATAAATTACGCGTTGTAAAATTTGTTAAATTTAACAAAAAACGGACAATTTTTAAAGTGCCTATTTTTTCGTTGTACATATGTTTATCGCTCATATTTATACAAATTCCGCTATCTCTACCCAAAAATATCTATCGGATAAATATAATTTCTTGTTAATAAAAATAGAAATGCTATCATGCAATGTCCTTCATATAAAATGCTCAGTTTAGGACCGAATGTAAGTTTTTTCGAGTTCGGCGCAGTCAGAAATCAATAATGTATATTTATATATTAATATTAACCTAACCAATCTCATATAGATTGCAAAATGTTGTGGAGAAATTTTTTTTTGGGTGAGGTGCTGAGCACGAATCCGGAGCTTTCTACTAAAATTTGTTTGCAAAACAGGGTCAAAATCCCGAAAAACACAATATTTTCGATGTTTTTCGATTTTGTTTCAGTTTCAGATAACTCTGAAACTATTCATTTTCGCAAAACCCTCCGTGAACGTGTTAGAGAGCACATTGCGCATTCAAAGAGGCATAATTATTCTAAATCCGTTAAGCAGTATCACTACAATTGATAATTTAAATCACTCAATTTTAATAGAGTGCGATATTATGAAACAAATCTTCCGACCAAAATTTCGTAGCGGAACAGGGTCAAAATCGCAAAAAAAAACCGACTATAAAAGAAGATTATTGTCTCGTGGGACCGGCATTAATGTTTTCTCTAACTTGTTCATTGTCAGGTTTTCGCAGAAATGTACAGTTTTGAGGTTATAAGCTAAAAACGGAAAAACTCCGAAAATGTTAGGAGGTTTTTACCGTTTTGGCCCTGTTTAGCAACGAAATTTTAATGGGAAGCTCCGGATTCGAGCTAAGCACCGCAAAAGGCATAAGAAACAAAAAAAATGTCTCTATCACATTTCGCAATCTCAAATCACCTAATGACTACAATATAAGGCAATTTCAAAATAATGAAATTTACTGAAACTTATCTGCTGCTATTGAGTCATTGCTGATGAATAAGGAAATATAAAAAGGATCGCAAATAATCACATAAGACTGTATATGCGACTTTGCCTACAGCGTCTACTTTAGTTACGTTTCAGTAATCGATGATACTCGTTACTGTTATACTGAGTACTCGTTACTTTGCGTTCGTTACTTTGTTATCGTTATTTTCCAAGAAACGAATAATAAAAAAATAAAAACTTAAAAAGAAACTATAATGATGATTGATACGTACTCGAACGTACGTTTTGTGTATTATGGTACTTTGACGGTCAGCCATGACTACCCTGTGCGCTGATCAGTGAAGAGGCTTCGACGACCCTTTAGATTAGAGAATTTTATTGCGGATTTTGCCACACCCTAACGTGTCGCTCCACTAAACCATTGCATGGCTGTGGTCATTGCTCCGCGCAGTATCAAGAAGTCTCTTTCTAGAAATGAGAATTTTTGTCTGCTCAGTGTACGCAAACAGTATACGAAAATGTCGATACTTCTGGATCGATGCTTGCGTTTGTGTCTGAGATTACGTACATAATGGATTACTTTATACTTGCGCCTGCATTCATGAATGCTAGAATACTTTGCATGTTGTTCGATTATGTTTTTGTAATCGGTAGCCGTTACTTTCGATATTCGAGTAACGACTACTTAAGTTATGGTTAGTTACTTTATTGACATCTCTACTGTAGAATAAATTTAATTGGGATTGCAATGCGCTGAGTGATATAAATTCGATCAAATCCAAAATTTAAAGTGTTTTTAGCGCGTTGCGGCTGGATGCTCAAACTATTGAAAAAACCATAGTTATTAAAGCCCCAAACATTAAATTCCCTACGCCACATGTGCATAAACACAAATGGTGGTATTTGCTTTCAGTTATTTCGTTTCCTTCATTTTTTATTTCATTGACTTTTCTCGTTTGAATCAAAAATGGATATAAAAAGCATTATTTTTAGTAAATATAGTCCCCCTAAGTACGTTTGTTCGTTTATGCGGCTGCAATTTTTTGTGGACTGGCTATATCGATCAGAGCTTCATAAAAATAATGAATTCATGCATATGTCTTGGTTATATTAATGTTAATAGGAGCAAGTATATACGAACTCGTATCTAGGTGCGCTCCAAACAACGTAAATATATTTTTTCGAAAAGCCCAACATATTTTTCAACGTACGCCCCTGGCTGTAGATACGCTTACAACTTGTTAAACAAATAAATTTCACTTGCTTTACATTTTTCAAGATGTTGCGAGTTCTTGCAAAAAACCCCGTTTGCGCTAAGATTTTTTTTGTTTGCCTTGGGTCGCATCTTTGAACGCAGACAGCTGGGACTCTGAAATTTCCTGCAAAATTTGCGCCACAATATGCTCTACTTCGGCTCACTCGTCCATATGCTTTACTTCGGCTTACTGCAGCGCCCGATCCAGCACTTATACCGCCCCGGGCGAGATAACAAATAGCCGCCCCTAAAATTGTTTTTTTTATGTACAAAATACGTATCCCAGGCACGGGAAATCTAATAGTCAGGGACCTTCTCTTAATGCCTACCGTGTGCTGATTGGAACCATCTTAAACTGGTTACGGATATAGCCTTTTTATCAAGAGAAATTTTAAAGATTGTAAAAAAAATCATAAAATGGTTATTGACTTACAAGCATGTTACAAGCTCAGAAGCTGTTGTTTGCTAAGGTTTTTTGGGTTTAGCTAAGTCTTTGACAAACACAGTGGCTTCCGTTAGGCGCTTTCTTGTTTTACTAAAAACTATTTCTGAACAAAGAATAATAATATTTTTTTTAGTCTGAACCGGCTGAACAGTTACCCAATGTTGACGTAGGTATCTGCAGGATACTAATGCCTCTTTATTTGTATAGCAGTAAAATTTTGGCTTATTACGCTATCCGTTCTCACAAGGATAGCTTTGGCCTGCTATTGCAGATAGTACGGTAAGATGAAAATTAAGTCGTCTTTTAAGAACCGATGGCGTAAAATGTTCCAAGATTTAGTAAAAATTCGAATCAACTTTTTTTTTATTGCATTTGAAAACTTTTCCGGCTTACTTTGATCTTTGCAATTAAACACAATTTTTGAAAAAGAACGGAAAACTTAATAATTTTGTAGCGAAACCAAGAAACAAGAAATTTCACATTAAGTAACGGATTTGGTGGCCTTTCCCTAAATAAAAACATATACATATATCGAACGCCTTTTTGTGCTTCCTAAAATGTATAGCTGTTTCGTGTCAGCGCAATTTTTAAGATATTCCACGCACTGGTTTGTGATCATTAACCCTTCTGTCGGCACGAAGGTCTGGCCAGACCTTTGGCACTATATTTTGGTGTAAAAAGCATAGAAGATGAAATCACAGCGACTTCATATTTCATGATATCCTACAATAATATGTTTGGAAGCATTTTGCAAAAAATTGAAAAAATCGGTTGAAGTTTTGAGTATGTTTTTGATGATATTCAATTTATAGTGCTTTTTGATACCTAATAGGTCTGGCCAGACCTATAGTTATTCCCCCTATTTTTCTCTCGAAGTAAGAAGTGCAAATATTAAATTCTGTTATTTATGATGTAATAATGTCATTTAAACTCAATTTCAACTATAAACGATAAAAATGTCTGAGATTATTCTATAAAAAGCCGTGAAGCTCGGAAAATGGGTATGCCTAATTTCGTCACATTTTATCGCACCACTTAATCAACTGAGATTTGATCCTAGGAAATTCAACCCAGTCCTATTTCCTTTGTAATAGTAAGGACTAAGTATGAGTGACTTGCAAACGTCTTTCTAAATAGATTTGATCAAAAAATTTACGAAAAATTTAGAATTAAATGATTTTTGCCTTGAAAATTCCCTATTTCTTCCCACTTATTTCCCTAAATCTGCAGACAAATATCGAGGTAAAATCTGCCAACAAAGTGCTTAATATTTCCCCAAAGATATTGAAATTAGAAAATTCGATCGAAATATCTACTAGATAAACACAATGCAAATAGCGAAGCAAAAAAGAAGAAAATAAGGGAGAAACACGTTTGTACTAATACCACCTCAAAATATATCTACTTAAAAACGTTTCCAGTATATCTACAAAAATTATTTTGATGCTTTTATTGTTGAAAAATTGCAGTAAAGAATGGATAGAATGATTTTACCGATAACAATTTTACTTTTTCTAAAAAATAGAAAAAATTTTCTCAGTAGGTCCAGCCCTTAGAGAAAACATAGCAACTCATGCCATGCGTTAGTCCAGAGTGGCTATGTGATCACACAACCCATATGTGTTTGACTCCAAATTTATTACACTACACTCCACGAAATAATGCAAATGTCAAAATATTGTCGATGCAATTATTAACCCTTCTGACGCCGCCTACGAGCTATTATGCCTAAGGTGTAGCTGAATCTTCTGTGAAATCAATCTTATTTTTTGAAGAGGTCTACTTTTGGTTCTAGACACAGTTTACAGACTGTGTCTTACGATGATGCGCCGTTTTTTTCGATTCTTTAGACATAGTTTACATTTCGCCGAACGTTTGATCGCTTTTTTGGCCGTCGGTTCCTTTGAAATTTATATGAAAAGGGGTGGAAAATATTATTGAACGATATTTTTCATCAAGATATAGTGCCAATGGTCTGTCTGGATATATACGCCAACAGAAGGGTTAAATATCACGTCAGCATTTTAAGAGTGTAATGAATATTACGCGGATTTTATATTCTCAATTGTAAACAAAAAATTGACGTTTGAATAATATTTTCACGCATACTATGAACTGCAATAGTGTGAGAACGGTGCCATTTTTATTTTCTGATGCCCACTCTGGACTAACGCATGCTTTCTCTAAGGTCCAGCCAGACCTATTGGGTATAGAATATGCATATTGTAGTAGGTGCCGACAGAAGGGTTAATGTGCAGGTATTTTTATTTTTCACCAAACATGAGTTTCACCCTTCAGCTTTCTTTCTATATGAACTACATACTAGCCAAAATGCCGCCCCTACAATTGGCGCCCCGGGCGGCTGCTGCTCACTGGTCCGCGTCTATCACAACCCCGTTCGCGCTAGGCGTTTTTTTTTTGGCCTTGGGTCTCATGAGTAACTGACCCCGTTGTCATTTGAGCCCCCTCAAAATTTTTGTCCTTGCGTCACAAGGCTCTAACTTTAAAAAGCAGGCAGATGAGGCATCGGCCTCTTAATATACTCTTTTTTTGAAAATTTACCCCGTTGCGCTTGGACTTGCCTTGGCGATTTTTTTCCGTGGGGATTTTTGAATCCCCTCCACAATATGTTCTACATCGTGCTCCCCTTAAGCCATAATATATACGTCATTGTCATTGCATTGGCTTCTAAAAAAGTTCGCCTTAAATTTAAATTATGTATTTTATTATTTCAGGAACATGGAGCAGCGTATGAAGCAGGAGGCTTAGAAGTTGGCCAATTAATCCTAGAAGTAGACGGCCACAAAGTCGAAGGAATGCACCATCAGGTAAGTGACCATAATTTTAAGTATTTTTTAGAATAACAGTATTTAGATTGAATCAAGACACTGTTTTATCGTACTTTTTTCCTTTTCTTTAATTCCAGGACGTTGCACGTCTAATAGCCGAATGTTATGCTAATCGTGATAAAGCCAATATCACATTCTTAGTAATCGAAGCGAAAAAATCAAATTTAGAACCGAAACCAACAGCATTAATATTTCTGGAGGCCTAACATTTACTTGCCCTGCCGGCTAGCGATCCCGATACATGGGATCATGCACTTGAGGAAGGTATCGATTATCGACCAGATTGTTGTCCAACATCATCAGCGACAACAACAACGACGCGATAGAATCGGACGGACTGCGTATAAAATTAATTTTATTAATAGAATACATACAGTGACATTTTCATTGCTTTTAAAATCACATTATCACACAAATGAAGACAGAACAATGATAACAAAACAGAATGGAAATGAAAATATGCAATAGACAACTAGACAGACAGATAACAATCTACAGAATTACAAAAAGATAAATCTTCAGAAACAGATTAAATGGAAAGGACTCATCAAATTTTACTCAGATTTGTTGTATAGCATTCACATCGTCATCTAAAAATATTGTCGTTCGATATTAAATTATTTTAAACGTGCTATGGATAAACAATCAAATTAAAATTGTTCTAAGATAAAGACAAAAGTAAACATTTTCTTTATAATGGATGGATGAAAGTTATATGAGACAACATGAAAAGCTGGGCTGATAAAATGCAATCGCAAATAAAGGTTGTTTAGGATTTGAGTTTAATTTTGTTAAGTATTATGTATTTACATATAAAATACGACTATGTAGACGAATTTTAATTAAAATTGTTATTTGGTACTCTATCGTCTCAATTCTATATTTAATTAAGATTACGTATATCACAAGCACTTCTAAGATGATTAAAATTTATGAGTATACTCGTATCATAGAAAAAGCAATATTCAGTGTATAGGATAGACTTACTATATGCGAATTATCCCAGCAAACAATTTTATCGATTTTTTCGAAAAATCACAAAAATGATTCGAAAGCGATATTAATCAAATGAAAAATTTATCGTAGACTTGTCTCCCCGACGAAAAATCATTTTATTGTCATCAATATGTCAGGAATGCGACTCCTATTAACGAAATATCGTCTTATTATTGCAAGGATGATAAAATAGTAATCCCTCACAACGAGAGAATGACGAAATTGTCAAAAAATAAAACGACTAATTTATTCCCATAATTTGTAATCTTAGATAGCTCAGGTGTAGGACGTAGGACTACGAAACGATAGGTGCCCGGTTCGATTCCCAGTAGAAGCAAAGTGTAAAAAGGTAAAGTTCAAATAAGGTAAAAAAAAAGTTAAGGATAAAATAGATGAAAAAAATTAGAAAAAAAAGAAAAATAAAAAAAATTATTTTTTTTTTCACTTTTTCTATGTATTAGTCTATTATCGCCAAATTATCATCCTGGCGAATTAATATCGGTCACTATTCCTTCACGAAGGGAGTGACGCCTTTAATCCGAAAACGATATGAAATTCGAGAAATGTTTTCTATCAGGCGAATTGAATTCCTATCGCGGACGATAGAAATTGTTTGCTGGGATATTGTAGATAAACCAAATTCGGTTTTTATTTGATTGTTTTTTGGCTTTTTTGCGTCATAGATTCATATCATTGATAGAATCACAGAGAGTCATCCACCATCCTTCTATTCTCCTATTCATACTCAGAAAACGAATCCGTATTTTCGGCGAGCTATTATTCTCAGGTTCACTTCTCCCAATTGATGTTTGCATGTAGAACTATTTTAAATAATTGCTTCAGTGAACTAAATCGAACAATTGTGAAGTTTTTTTCGTCTTGATACCTATTGTTCAGTAAGCTAAATACACAACTATTAATGAATTAGGATGGATGATCCTTACACTATTCCCTTTCGCAGTACATTAGCCAACCAAAAGGTCTATTTCAAAACGATAACGCGAGTAGTTACATCTTTCAAAATCTTACTTTGCTCGTGTCTCGTGATATGAAATTTCATGAAATTGCTTCTGTTTGGTTTGCCACAAAAATGATTCAATCGAGACGGCCGACAACTGCTTTGACCCCTAATCGATCCAATAGACAATTACGTTAGATATCCACATTTCTTGATCAAACCGGCCGCTCTGGTACGATCAACATAATTGTAGGAAAAACATCTAATTAGATTGATAGCAGTATCTTTGAGATCAATCGATCAAATGCATTTCACAAGAATTTCAACATGATTTTGTAATGTTTTTTTCCGAATAGGTACATTTATGAATGTACTCGTGCATACTCGAATTACTTAAACGATTTTATTATTGGTTGTTAATCATTTGGACACACTGGCATTCACTTGATAGAAGCGAGCAATAGTAGTTTGTAATCACGGAAGAAATTAGTTCCGTTTATATAACTTCTCAATGATAAAAATGTCTCCGTATTAAGAAGAAATTAAAAACAATTTCTTAGCTGACATGATGCTATTTTATAACTACCTAATAAAAAATTCTAAGACCAATCTTTTAAGTTGTTTATGGGAGTACAAAAATTATCTCATTGGCAGTTTATTTATTTATTTATTTATATTTTGCATTTTCGTCTATCAAGAAACGACAATAAAAATCGCACTTTATCGTTTTCGTAAAAGCACATCTCAATCGCAATTGTCATCTAAATATGAATACGTTCCAATCCTATAACACACAACATATTGGCCCATAATATGTTTAAATGGATGCTTATTTAAACAATATTTAAACTCAACTCACCACCACAAAATTATAAAATTAGATCCAAAACCATTTACATGCTTTTTCGATACTTTTTCTCATGCATAATGTCAACCATGATTTAATAACAAAAAATCTAGCCGACAGGGTGTAATAAAACAACAAAATGCTTAACAGTAAATTAAAACAAAAAACAAAATATATAAAACAGAAAACTTAAACAATGAAAATGATATGAAATAAAAATAAATCTAAACTGGAAATACCAAAAAACACAAAACTTCATAATGGAAAAATTATTATCTGGAGAGGAAAATCGATAACACGCAGAAAGCAAAAAATATACATAATTCTAAAATTATCCCCAAAATTGCTAATGACAACCGAAAAATTGATGTTCAACCCTCTATTGAAAAAAAATCCAAAACAATGAAAAAACACGAAAAATTAGACTAAACATCTGTGCAATCGTGAATCTATTATGCATTAGAATTAAATATGTGAAAAAATAATGTTGTGCCAAAAATAGACTTGACTTTTGCTTAAAAGTGCTTTAAAAAAATATATGTGCAGCATAATATGTAATAACGAAAAACAAAAAAAAATATATATGTGCAGAAAATCTGGAAAAAATGTAGTAAAACTAATCCGACAAACTTGCTTACTTGTACTTGGAAACACATTATGAAGTTACCGAAAGAATTATTAAGTTTACAAACAAAAACAATTTGCAATTGATAAACAATTTATTACAACAAGAGTTTTAACAATACGACAATAAGGTACATACTGGCAATACTTTAACAATTTATTTTTTTTTTTTCAAAAATAGAAACGCTCTTAAAAAATCAATTTTTAATTTTCACCATTTCTTGTACTTGCTATTGTAACTCCCCTCCCAATAAGTTCATAATACGTACACATTGACATTAAAAAATCGTCTTAGCGCTGAAACTTGCAATCTGCAATGAATATTTTCGATTAACTACCAACTATCGGAAATATATCAAATTGCATAAAAAATATAACAATAGGTAAAAAATAAACTGAAAGAGTTTTTCCAAATACACATATTTTTAGATATCCCCAGTCACAAAATTTTCACGAATTTACTCGCTTAAATCTTTCGTTTTTGAATAATACATACCTCCTATGAGTAATAAGTACATCATATCCTCTAGCCTACGACCGAATGTTCTTTTTCGACGTAGGTTATTGGATTCACTAATATTATTAGCGATTAAGTATTACAGGCCTTATACATCTGGAACTTGGTTGCCAACCTAGGTTGCAGGTACCTCACTACACACTTGCAACATTCCGGCAACCACGTCATGCCATTCACATTCTTGCAACCTGGTACTGCAACCTGCAACATGCATACAAATCACTTATTTTCCGGTTTTTTTGAGTGTTGCCAACCTAGATTGGCAACCAAGTTGCAGTTGTATAAGGGCTGTTACTATTAAAAGGGAAGATTCAAGCGCATAGCCTGGTAAAAAAATTACCAGAATGCAGCAACGATTGGCGTAACCACATTTTTTTTTCGGGCGGAGACTAAAGCGCAAAATAAGAAATATTGGCGGCGGCTGCGTTATCAAATTTTCCAACGGCATATTTACATTGCAAAGATGGTCTGGTCATATAAGCGGCTCAGCGGTATTTTTTGTGGTTTTTTCCGCAGAGTCTATGTAGAAAATAAGCAATTATCTTATGACTCGCGTTCAACGTATCACTTAAAATCATTGATGCCTTGAGATTTGCGACTGCATCATATTATATTATATGCGCAGTATGACAATACACATTTTTATAGGACAAATCGTCTCTTGAATTCTCTTAAACATAGCTCGAAGGAGGACCATAGCATTTTACAGGGAGTAATAATACCATGGAAACGCTCAAGACTCGAACAGTTGAAAGTTGAAAGCTATCGTGTCTATTGTCCAAAATTTGTCCCCTATTGGTATATAGCCGAAATCCAAACTTGAAGCAGCCCGGAAACCAATATAGGACAGAATGCAGTTTCGACTATGGGCATAGCCTTGAGGGGCCGGGAGGGGCGGGTGATCATCTCCTTGGTTGGTGGTCATAGTATATATATACATAATACATACTTAATGGTCGTATCCGTCTGTGTTTTTGGCAGGACAGTCCTACTTTTTCGACCATAACCTGCCGAAACCTCGAAAGTCCTGCTTTTGTCCGTCTTTGTCCTGTTTTTGAACAGCGTATTGGCATCTCACCAAATGACGAATAAATTTAATGAAAACTACAGTTACATTTTATAGAAATTTACAAATAAATACTGTAAATGGGCCTTCATTCAGTATAGGATGATAGGCGACTAAGTCTTACCCCTGAAGCGTACTAAGACATTATTTGCACACATTGTCAATAAATCTGTCTTTCAAATATTACAGGTTAAAACAGCCCGGCTATATACAAATTTTGGACATAATGTTCGGCGCAGATTCATATACAAAGATGCGACCACGATCGCCAATTGATGGGTATTTATTAAGTCCTAGTGCATTCTTGATAAGTACAGTGGTACAGTGGTTATAACGATGTATCGGATATAACTATACGGAGTTCCCGGGTTTTAAAGTTTATGAAGCCCCTGCAGTGTAATTTTTGATCGTTATAGCGACGATGGCTATAGCGACCGATCGGTTATAACGGCGGACTTTTTATGGCCAAAGATGTCATATGTGTGTAATGATACTTTCGTGCAAAGATGGAGTGTAAATAGAATTTAAAATACACGAAATCCCTCATCTGTAAAAAAAGTCACAAGGATTCCTGTCGTCCCATATTGCATTCACCTTATTTTGCAGCATTCCGATTTTGCTGCAAAGCTTTGCCTATGGCAAGGTTTTGTACAGGGTGAGAAGCGGGAACCTGATGGCTTTTAAAACATCGTAAAAGATCGGAAATTCATGCCACAAAAATGGTTTTGTCGCTAGAACGCTTAGCATAATATTTGGATCTGAGACATCTCTCCTGTGGAAAATTTCACTTTTGTAGAAATCTAAACTCTTTGCATCAGATCAACTTCAATTGGGCACCGACGGACTACCAGGTAGGATAGTGGAGAGGAGTTAGCATTTCATTTCTTTGTTGAAAGCGATTCAGTTGGTAAGATGGAGGAATGGGCAATTGAGCACCGTCCCTTCAACATTTATCGGAATGCAACTTGCTCTTCGCACAACACACCATTGCATTGCGGGAAAAAAACTTAAAAAGATATTTCAGCAAGATGTGATGGGATCCGCCAGGATAAATATCCTGATTTGTCCACGCCCCAGTCGGTCCTCCAATTTAATCAGCACTGACCCTATATTTGAAATCACGCAATTGTGAAAATAAACCACACATGTTGAAACGACAACGATGCCAGTTCAGCGATGAAAACGGCATAATATTTTTTTTAAAGAAATGCGTATAAATGTGTGTTTCGTAACCTCACCCATTGCAAGCAGTTTCCCTTGTAGGCATGAAGGCTCTATTTATGGCATGCAGGGCCTAAGGTTTATGACCAAGTAATTTTCAAGGAGTGAGGACATTAAATAAAATTCTCCTCTTATCAAAATACACTGAAACAAGGGTTTAAGTTCCACACTTATTGCTGACAAATTCGGAAGGTATGCAAATATTACAGAGGCATTTGTGTTTCTGGTTGTCCTTCTTTGTGTCCTGCTTTTTTACTAGTATTGTCCTGTCAAAAGACGATATTTGGTGAATTTGTCCGGCTTTTTACGTTAAAAAATATACGAGCGTTCATACTGCATACATATATAAAAAATTGCTATTTAAAAGGGTAAAAATGCGGATTTGGCTATTGCCTGAAAATTTTGCGTACTATACAAAAAACCAACTACGTGTAGGAGATTAGTTGACCACTAGTATCAGTCAGTGATTTTACGTTTGTTGGATTAGGCTCCGACCGGAATAGCAGAGTAACTATGGAAACGTGCGGAAAATTTCCAATGAGCAAACATTCACAATGGGTTCTTTTTAGTCTACTTCTGCGTGAATTTCTTGAACATATCGGGTTTCAGTCAATTTGTTCCACAGGATTCGTCTCTACTCCAATTAACAGAACAACTATTGACACATATGAGAAATTCACAATGAGCAGAATTATGAAGGCAGTTCTTTTTCACATACCTCTTCCTATATTTCCTGAGCGGATTACTGGTTTCCAGTAAGTTTACTCCATGGTCTATACTACACAAGAATCCAGCCGGAATAGCTGTATGTATATTCAGAAAATTCAAAATACGCATAGTTTTGTCTTTATTTTTTGAACGTCTAGCGAAAAGAAAACCAACCAAATAGGTCTCCTCCACAAATACTCGTAGCAGAGTATCTTAGAAACACTCGAAAAATGCACAATGAGCAAAATTATAAAAACAGTTCCGTTTCGTGTAGTTCTTAAACGAATTGCTGGATTTTAGTAAATTTATTCCACCGGATTGGCCTATACCTAGAATACTATTGAAACATGCGAAACATTCACAATGATCAAAATGATGAAAACAGTTCTTTTTCAAATACTTTTGTCTATATCTGAACAAATTCTCAGACCCCTAAATGGTTTGGTTTTCACCTGCAATAGCTGAAACGCTACTGAAATTATTGCAGACACTCCTGAACGGATAACCAAATGAGCAAAATTTCGGCAAAGATCTTTTCAACCTTTGGCCTTATCATATGATTTCAGTAAATTTGTATTCCAAATCCCCAAACAAAATTTTGAAAGCAGCTGCTTTGCCCATTTTTGGCGCGACATCTCTTGAACGGAATAGCGGATTTTCGCCACATGATTGGAATATTCAAACATGTGGAAAATTCACAATGAGTCCAGTTTAGTGAATTTGCCCCACGAAATTAGTCTCGAACAACAACTGGACGAATTTGTGGATTTCTGTGAGTTCGCTGTTAGAGTTCGCTGTGAGACTACAGTGACCAGATCCTCGAGATGTCAATGCTGTACAAACAAATTGTGTGTTTTGAAAAAGGGGGGAGGGGGTGGAGGGTTAGGTTCTTTATTTTTTTGTTAATTAACGCTAAAACCGTCAATCCGTAAATAATCGTTGGAGTCAAAACTTATGCACAATCTATATTTTTTTTATGCCCGATTAAATTGGACGAAGATCCAAGATTTTTCATTAAGTTTATAAATTAAAAAAAAAATTAAAATTAATTAAAAATCAACTAAATTTTATGAGTTGCAGTGGCTTCTCATAGGCATACTACTGCCAAAGTGCTAATGAATTCAAAGCCTGTGCTGTCTAAAAGGTGAGGACCTTTCACGTGTTCCACGAAGTTAGCCGAGAATGTGAGGTTCTTATAAATCGTAATTAAATTGTGAATTATAATATAAGGGGCAAGTAAAAAATAAGGTTCCCACATTTTTTTCAGGCGTAAGGCATTTTTTTATTGCAAGAAATAAGTATACCATCTGAAGGCTTGAACATACTTTAAACTATTTTTCTACATAGTCGCCAGATTTTTCTACGCATTTTTCCTGACGAGTTATCCACTTCTGAAAATCCGCTTCGAAGAACTCCGCTGCTAGGCCGCCGATCCAGGATGGTGCCATCGTTTCGACTGTTCTTTTCTTTCCGGAGTGACTTAGTGACACCACGTTTCATCTCCCGTAATAGTGGAGTCCAAAAATTCTTCGGTATTCTCGGCACATTCTCGAAGAAACCCCTCTTTGTGGGTTTCTGAAAGAATGTGCGGGATCCACCGCGCACACACCTTGCGATAACCAAGTTTTTCGGTCAAAATGTTGTCGATGGTTTTTTCACAAACCTCAGGAACTTGGTCAGCCAGCTCCCGACGCGTTACTCTCCGATCTCGGATCTCACACCTGGCGGTGACGGCGATAGCAGTTTCCATCGCGGATAGCTGTTAGGCCGGCACTCAGCGTTGCAGCGATCGCCCCCGGTAGTGGGAATGGAATGAGGGAACCAAAAATTAAGGCAGTGTTGCCGGATTTCACCTAGCATCTCGCGCGGCGAGTTTACAGCGTTGGGAACCATTTTTTTACTTGTCTTCCGCAGTTACTCCGGTCATCGAGCCTTGAGCTTTGACGCAAGCATATATCATTTCGTTAAATTGTTGCATCGTTTTATAAAAAATATCATATACTTTCCAAAAAAGGGCGTGCGTCGAAATTTTCGGGATCGTTTAGGCAAGAATTATACTTTGGTCTACAAGTCCAGTGTGAGCAGATATCCTAGACATGCTAAGTATGGACAAATCAGTGATTTACTTAGTTGTTCCTTTTTTTACTGGTCAATCAGAAATTGAATGAAGGTCGAATTTTTCAACGAAATTACAACACAAGGCAAAAAATCTCGCGGTGGAATCAAAACTAGTCCCAAACGGATCTGGAGTTCAAATCTACTAAAGTTAAGCTGCTACACGGCTCTAATAATAATGATCGCAAGTCAGTCTCAGTCTGAAATTAGTAGACAAATTTTGACGCATAAAGGCAACTTGATTTTGCCAGTTTCATTTGTCCATCTTCAGAGGGAGACATAATATTGCCTCAATAGTTCGCCGCTGATTAAAGCTAGGCTATAATAATCAACTTTAAGAATTGGTTTGTGCAACTAATCGGACAAATCGGAATAGCACGATGCTCAGTCTTTTGTGCAATTGCCAATTGAACCCCCAAATTCCTTTGTCCGCCACTGCTGTCCAAGCGAATCAGATTCACCCTTCTTACTCAAAGGCCCTGATTCGTATTGTGCGCTAAGTTGGAGGACTGCTCAGTTTTTTCCAAGCCATGCTAATACACATAATATGTCCGCTAAAGTAATGGGAACTCTTCCATGGTTTAATTATGTAATCATGCATTTTATTCGTAAAATGAAGAAAGTGAAGGCTCTTAAAGCTATTTTTTTAATCCAACATGCTCGTAGATTTTCGATGCGATTAAAACATAATAAAGTAATGCTGTACATTTTTACTGTACACTTTTCAGTGCTGTACGGTAGGTCGAAATGTTGTACAGTACAGCGAAATCATCTTAAACCGTGTGGTTGAGCGAATCCAAGCTATGATTCTTGGACCGGTCTTTTGCGCGGTGTTTGCCACACTCCGGTCGGTGTGGGGCCGACTTTATATTAGACAATCCAAATAGGCCTGTTCGGTACCGAGATTTCAGTACCGGGTTTCGGTTTTTTTCAATACCCGGTACCACAAGCGGTTTCCCTGACTCAGGTATTTTTTTCAGTACCGACGGTTTTTTTAACCATAAGCCGGTTTTTTTGAGTACCGGGTTAAAAACCGACTCAGGTTTTTTTTCAGTACCGACGGTTTTTTTTAACCATAAGCCGGTTTTTTTGGGTACCGGGTTAAAAACCGGTACCAAAAAACCTGAAAAAACCGGCTCATGGTTGAAATGAATCGTTCTTTTTAACTCGGTACCAAAAAACCGACTCGTCGGTCGGTTTTTTAACTCGGTACCAAAAAAACCGGGATATCGGTACTTTAGAATATCGGGTCCGGTACCAAGTGAACACCGGTTTTGTACCGGGATCCCGGTTTTTGGAACAGGCCTAATCCAGTACAATAAAAAACCTAATTGTTGCCTATCGCTTTATAAACTGGGAGGTTAAGAACATAAGGACAGTTTTCAAGGAGGTTTTACACTAGATAGCCCTGGTGAGAAGAATCTCTTCTTGAGGAACATTGATACGAAAGGAGAAGTTAGGAATGCAATAGTAGGGATTTCAAAATGAGCGTACTACGAGTAGAATAGTTAATTATTAAAACTTATAATTAAAAATTTAAACCTGATGGCTTCTTCAAAACTGTACACTTGAGACTACTTAACAAAAGTCTAGTTGTTTTTGAAGAAAGAAACTGCCACTGTACGGATAGCGTATTGAACTAAATCATTATTGCCAGATGTACTCGTTATGTTGAACTGCTTCTTTGTTTATGTTTTTATTTTTATTTTGTCGATTGAGTAGTTTTAAATGTAAACAATTTTCACTTCTCACACTTTTGTTTTGTATTTTTCGATGAATTAACTCACAAATAAAATATTGATTTAATTATTAAATTAAAAGCAAAAAACCTACAAAAAAACTTCTTCAAACATGCAATGCGAATAAAACAAAAAAGAAAAACAAAGCAACAAGAAAAACAAAAAACTCTCTCTGTAAGATACTAATAAAAACAACAATTAACTTAAGCTTATAGAGTTAACGGTATAACCAACAAAACTTCGTTAATACAATATTTATATCCCCAAAAGAAATAAAAACGGAACCACTGCACTGTGAATACAAATTTTGTTTAACACACCCTTTATAGGTGTTGGTAACTAGTTTTAATATTAAATTTACCGTTATAAGTACATGTACGTGATTAATCATAAATTATCGCGTTGTTATTAGTTCTTTAACAACTAGAAAAAAATACTTTATCTATTTTTCCTATAAGATAACTTTCAATTTTGGTCATTTTAAATATTCAATTTTTTGTTTTAATTTCTTTTCAATTTCTTTTTCAATTCTGTCAATAGTGGATAAGATGGCGGGGACCATCCAAATTAAATCGACACGAACGCAACAGACCACGTGAATATCGCAACTGTATTATTAACGGTTATTACTACTACTAAAAACAAACATTGTCTGATGCAACAATACTCTAAACCACACACACACACACATGACACATGCAGGCAAAATATAAAATCCAGACGAAAGAAAATGAACGAAACGTTTATTAGGATAAAACCGAACAGAACTGTGAAAATGAAAAACAAAAACGAACGAAATAGAGAGAAAAAATGCAAAAAAATATACATACATAATATTTAAGTAGTGCTGCACGGCTTTTTTCCAATTAGTAAAATAAATGAAAGCAAAAACTACAAAAGAAAAAAAAATAAACAAATTGTGTAGATATGTGTATTATAAACGTATCCATAGATATGTCAAATAGAATAAAAGGACAAATTAGCATCATGCAGAAGCAAAGAAAAAACATGTATGTAATAACAACAGTAAAAATAGCTCCGAAACATGTGTAAAATTGCATAGATAAATGTATAGAAATTTATATTGTTGATCATTTAAAAACTAAGAATCTCACACGAAAAATAAAATAAAATAAAAATAAACCAAAAAATAGCATTGAAGATGATAGGAGAACAACGGCATTTAATAATATAGTAATAATAATAAATTACACACTTTATACTGAATTAAAACTAGACAAACGAGGATATTCATACAATTTAAACAGTTATCCCAACAAGCAACTGAAAGTATCTAATTTTACTAATGTAAATAAATTAATTTTAGATACAAGGTAAATTTAAAAATCTCGTGAACCTTATGACTTAATCGTTTCAATATTTTTAGCGAAATTCTCAATCATTATAGCAGGCCTAAAATGTACTAAATATACATTTTATTATTAGTTATTCATAAAAAAAAATATTCTGACTCACCACTTCAATCATTACGTATTTGAAAGAAGCAACAAAAACTCAAAGAAATCTCCCAAGCAATAATACTGTATAAATTGTGTGAATTAATTAAAAACAAAAAAAAGACAAGTTGTAATAAATTTAAAAACATGTTGTTAAATATTTAATATCGTAAATTTAGCGAAAAGAAATCACTGTCACGCCTAATGTATCTATTGCACATTCTAATACTATTTATTATTAAATGCAACTAATTTTAAAACAAAATCTTGTTATTATACTATAAAAAGTCAAAAATATCCACAATGATTATGCAAAACAAATCTTAAGATATTTGTTAAAATATTTCGTTTAATCCAAGAAAAAAGAAAAAAACACGAGGAATACAAGAAAGTTCTTTGATGCGAATTATATCAATTATTTAGAAATACACACATGCCATTCTTGGTTTATCCATTATTATTAAAGTAATTTAATTAACATCTGTAAAAAAAAATAAGTATAATTAATTCAACAATAAACAATTTTAAAAAATACATTGTTGTTACGTTATTTATTTTGTAAGCCAAATATTCATTAGTAATGCGATTATTTTATATCATTCAAATAAATATATAAACAGCAACAACAAAAAGCAAAAAAAAACACATGACGTAAATATATCATAATTTCAGATACAAAAATAAAACCAACAAGCAATTCTTTCTGTACATATGAAAAAAATTAAAATAGTAAAATATAGTAGACAAGCTAAGAACAACCATATAACATAAAAAGAATAAATTCAATACGCTACAAAAATGTTCATACCCTACATATATACCATAGACGAATACCATCAAATCGCTGATTTATAAAATAAAATAAAAAATATATATTTACATAAAAAAAGCATTAAAGACACATACACACAGATACCATGAAATTATCACATTGCTGTATTATATAGATCATAAATGCCATAAATAATGCTAGTAACAAAATCAATTTATTAAATATACGAAATCACCCACGCAAGAAAAGACAAAAATTAAATAAATGAATGAATTAGCCCATTACAAAAAGAAAACTCCCATATAGATGAATCTCAAACATAAATCGTTAAAATAAGAGCTCATTTGTATAATTCCACATAACAAACATATAACAATCAACAGCTTTCAACTTCATTTCAATTTCAATCAGTCAATGTTATTTCGAAATTTAAAAAAAAAAACATCAAGAAAAAATGTTCTAAAATGCATTTTGCAGATACATAGTAGTAAAACGGTTTTCCATTCAATTCAATTCGTTATCTTTTTCCAAACACTAGTATTTCAGACTATTACACACGATTTTAATACACACAAAACTATATATTTTTATTTTTAGTATATTATAGACGACAACAAAATACACAACTACCACCAAAAGTATATAGAGAAAAAATTATTACTAAATAAAAAAAATTAATTTTATATCAACATCCTACTAAATCATACATTCTTCACAAAGATAAATATGTATCTAAATATTTTGTTAAATTCACTGTGTAGAATCTATAACTTCTTTTTTTCCGGACTTAGTTCACTCATAACTCTTTTCTTGTAATACAGATCATTGTAATGTAATATTTGACAGAGAATATAAATTTGTAATAATGTTCTAGACAAAAACTGAAAATAAAAAAAAACAAAACAAGCAAAAAATGATGATAAGTTTGCTGAAAGTTATATAAACTGAATATGATATTATTATTAATATTACAAATAAATTATATTAAATAAAACTGAACAACAAAAAAAAACCAAACTGAAATGCATTAAAGCAAAAAGAACGAAAAAATAAAAAGAAATAAAGTACTGTTTATAAAAATTTATGAAAAATATGTGTTTTGTTATTGTTGGTGAAATAAGTGCTATTTGGTGAGTATTTTTCCGATGCCTTTTCTACTTTCTACAAAGTGTTGTTAAATAGTTATCGTTAGCTATGAAGCATGGCCAACTGTCATTTTAAATTACGAGACAATTTTCATTTCTAGACATTTCCTCTGGACATCCACAACCCCTGACGTAGGATTTCCCCAACATGCATGAAGGGAAGCTTATTTTTGACTATTTTTACGATATAAATTTAGGGGCCCAAAAGCCACATGGAAGATTTCTCGAACCGTAAAAACAGCACGACTGCGAAAAACAACACTCCGACGTAGATATTTTTTGTAGACAAGAAGAGATATACTCGAAGTCAAAACTATAGGAATCTGATATTGGAGGATGTATACTCACGCACGGTTCAAGCCAAAGTGATTTATTGTCGACTATAGTTTCGTTAACAGTTATACACAGGCGCGCACAGAGGGTGGGGCAAAAGGGGCAATTTGCCCCGGGCCCCGCGTTTGAGAGGGCCCCGCAAGGACAGTGGTCTCGTAGTGCGCATACGTCTGCAAAATCATTACACGAATTGATGCCAGATAAACTTTATTTAAATCTCTATTTATCTTGTTTTGCGTTATTCAAAGCATTTCTAGGACCTTATAGGATTTCCCTTCACCTACTTTTTTTCAATTAAAATTGCTAAATCTAAAATTGGCACTGATCTTGATATATTTTAGGTGTTGAAATCAACAGCACACTCTGCCGAAATTGATCTAATTAATCGGTATTCTCTTAAAATCTGAGTGTCCTCGAACTATGTGTGTTTTATAGAGGAAGTGCTAACCAAGAAACTGAAAACGATGGATCCCCTTTAAATTACTACTTCTTATTTAGTTTCCATAAACTAATATTTATTCAAGTCTCTCTCTGATTGTTGTTAACTCATTGTAGTCTTATCTGTAACTATGCTCTCGAACTAGCAAAATTCCTCAACGTTTTCTACTGGTTTGGTTTTAGACTTTTGTTCTCCTATGGATCAGTGCACACTCGGTCTTAGTAACGTTTATGAAGAGACAAGAATTTCGATTTTTGCAATGCCATCAGCAGTGACGGAACCACTTTACTCTGGGCCCTGCCGCCAACTTCTTGAGTGGGCCCCCTACACTGAGAAAAAAAGTAGAGTGAAATCAATCGAAAACACTCTTGAAGGTCGATCCACACTTTTCAGTCATTTGTCACAGTCACTTTCCATACAAGTTAATTGATTGACTGACAATCTGTCAATTTGAATGAGAAATTACTGTGACTGTGACTGATGACTAAAAAGTGTGGATCGATCTTAAACCAAGTATTTTGAAACATGATTTTGACGTTTCAGTTTTTCTACTAAAATTAAGAACATCGTACTTAAAATAACTTTGCTAAGAGCTACTTTGACTCTTTGCATACTTACATTGAGAATAGCGTTCTTGTTGTAACGTTTATTAAATTAATGATTTCATCAATTGTTCTTTTTTTCTGATAAAAATGCTCACGCAGCGCAGCATTGACCTCTATAGGTGTTAGTGATGTTTAAGCATAGAAAATTACCTGCGCCTACAATGAGATTCGATCCCGCGAACCTATGATTCGAAGACGAGCGCCCTATCTATCTACCCTAATGCCGCTCTTTCAGGTACCAGCATCCTGGCATCCTGTAGTAGGAACAACATTTATAGAGTTTCCAAGGACAAATGTTCTTTTTCTCAAAGGGGCCATTTTTATTTATATGCCCCGGGCCCCGTAAATCCCCTGTGCGTGCCTGGTTATACATAATAGTAGTTCAGTGTACATAAGTTAGCAAGTAGTAGATCAGAAGTGAAGTAAGTAATAGCAGAGTACATTATTATTCAAAAGTAACAATTCAAATTCAAATTACAATAAAAACAAAGGCTAAATGTATTGTTTCTGTTTCACTAGGTCCCTTAGATAAACAAATTTAATATTGTCCTTTGAAAGTTCATGAGACAACCCGGATCTTCAAATGTTCACGAAAAAAAAATGCTTTGCATGGCTGCGCTATTTTTTGTATTGTAACTGCAGCCGCGGTTTGTAGTCCGACCCACCCTTTCCCTTGGCCAGTACCATATGGGCAAAAAGGTTCTTTAGTATGTCCCTATGCAAATAAACTATATCTTAAAACATTTTTTGGTGATACATAGTAACTTTTCTAAACTTTCGGACTAAATTCCAATCCACTTTGTCATGTACTATCAAACATGAATAAAATAGTTTGAGAGTAATATTAAACTAGTAGGCCAATCAAACAAGACATTATAGAGAACATCGAAGGGGGTGACGATTTTTTTCTTCGGTATTTTGTCAGGAGTAGTTAGGAGGTAAAGGTACTAATTTTACTCGGAGCTGAGGGGTGCGCTAACGCGGGGAGAGGGGGTTAAAGGTGCAATTTTGTGCAATTTTTGGTGTTTTGGGCTATATCTCGAAAACGGTGAGTCGCACAGAAAAAAGTTGTGAGTAAGCATTAAAGCTTTCTAAATATCCTATATATTTGCCAATACTTACATATGCAAAACTCCTAACGGTTCTTCCGATATTGTTCAATAAAAGTAAAAAAAAAAATTTTTTGCATTCTATTGACTCTGGTGTCTCTCCGATTTGTTTTTCAAAAAACTTTTGTAGGGTAAAGTTAGTAAGTGGTAAATTTTCCTTAATTTGATATACTTCTTCTTGGCTTGTCTCCTATCATTCGAGAGTTAAGAGAGTCTCAAGGAAGTAATATTCTATACTCATCAGAATGAAGACAACCATTGTGAAAAATCGGCAGGGGGGGGACGGTTTTTTATTTCATGGATCCATAATGGGCAGTTCGGAGTAAGACATAACTACAAGCTCGCGGTCATGAGGTGTGCGCTAACGTGGGGAGGGGGGGCTAAAGGATTCATTTTTGCAAGTTGTCGACTTAATCTTGGAAATATCTCGGAAGCGGTGAGTCGTCCTGAGAGTATTTGTATGGCAGTACTAAAGCCCATTAAATTTCCAAAAACTTATTTGAACACTCAAATGCCGAATTCCTAACGGTTCCCCCGATACAGGTGATTAAAATCAGAAAATTGTTAAAAAATCGTTATTTTGTTCATTTTTTTGGCTCTGGTGTCTCTCGCGATTGTTTTTCGGAAAACTGTTTCACGACCAATTTGTACGATGTTTAATTGGCTATCATTTAATATACGCCCCGTTGTCCGGTCTTCAATCAGTCAAAAGCTTAGGAGTTAAAACAGAGCTTCCGAATTCAATTTTCTCTATTTTCAAGGATAAAGACAAACATTGTGAAAAAACGGCAGTGGGGGGACGGTTTTTTATTTCATGCATCCATAATGGGCGGCTCGGAGTAAGACATACTACAAGCTCGCAGGCATGAGGTGTGCGCTAACGTGGGGAGGGGGGCTAAAGGATTCATTTTCGCAGGTTGTCGACTTAATCTTGGAAATATCTCGGAAGCGGTGAGTCGTCCTGAGAGTATTTGTATGGCAGTACTAAAGCCCATTAAATTTCCAGAAACTTATTTGAACACACAAATGCCGAATTCCTAACGGTTCCCCCGATACAGGTGATTGAAATCCGAAAATTGTTAAAAATTCGTTATTTTGTTCATTTTTTTGGCTCTGGTGTCTCTCGCGATTGTTTTTCGGAAAACTGTTTCACGACTGATTTGTACGATGTTAAATTGGCTTTCATTTGATGTGCTCCCCGTTGTCCTGTCTTCAATTAGTCAAAAGCTTAGGAGTTAAAACCGAGCTTCCGAATTAAATTTTCTCTATTTTCAAGGATAAAGACAAACATTGTGAAAAAACGGCAGTGGGGGGACGGTTTTTTATTTCATGGATTCATAATGGGCGGTTCGGAGGAAAACATACTAAAAGCACGCGGTCATGGGGAGTGCGCTAACGTTGGGAGAGGGGATTCAAATATCTCATTCTTGTGCTTATTAGCTCTATTCCCGCTATATCTCCGAAACCGTGAACTCTACGAAAAAAATGTCTGAACAAGAATGAAAGCTTACACAATTTCCTATAAAGTTCATCTTACATGCATAGGTCAAATTCCTAACATTTATCCAGATATAGCTAATTTAAAAATCAGAAATTTCACATAGAAAACATCCACACAACATAATTGGTATACATGTATCTATAGATTGGCTATATGCATGTAGGCTGTGTTGATGTTTTCTATGTGAAATTTCTGATTTTTAAATTAGCTATATCTGGATAACTGTTAGGAATTCGACCTATGCATGTAAGATGAACTTTATAGGAAATTGTGTAATCTTTCATTCTTGTTCAGACATTTTTTTCGTAGAGTTCGCGGTTACGGATATGTAGCGAGGATAGAGCTAATAAGCACAAGAATGAGATATTTGAATCCGCTCTCCCAACGTTAGCGCACTCCCCATGACCGCGTGCTTTTAGTATGTTTTCCTCCGAACCGCCCATTATGAATCCATGAAATAAAAAACCGTCCCCCCACTGCTGTTTTTTCACAATGTTTGTCTTTATCCTTGAAAATAGAGAAAATTTAATTCGGAAGCTCGGTTTTAACTCCTAAGCTTTTGACTAATTGAAGACAGGACAACGGGGAGCACATCAAATGAAAGCCAATTTAACATCGTACAAATCGGTCGTGAAACAGTTTTCCGAAAAACAATGGCGAGAGACACCAGAGCCAAAAAAATGAACAAAATAACGAATTTTTAACAATTTTCGGATTTCAATCACCTGTATCGGGGGAACCGTTAGGAATTCGGCATTTGAGTGTTCAAATAAGTTTCTGGAAATTTAATGGGCTTTAGTACTGCCATACAAATACTCTCAGGACGATTCACCGCTTCCGAGATATTTCCAAGATTAAGTCGACAACCTGCGAAAATGAATCCTTTAGCCCCCCTCCCCACGTTAGCGCACACCTCATGCCTGCGAGCTTGTAGTATGTCTTACTCCGAACCGCCCATTATGGATACATGAAATAAAAAACCGTCCCCCCACTGCCGTTTTTTCACAATGTTTGTCTTTATCCTTGAAAATAGAGAAAATTGAATTCGGAACCTCGGTTTTAACTCCTAAGCTTTTGACTGATTGAAGACCGGACAACGGGGCGTATATTAAATGAGAGCCAATTAAACATCGTACAAATTGGTCGTGAAACAGTTTTCCGAAAAACAATCGCGAGTGACACCAGAGCCAAAAAAATGAACAAAATAACGATTTTTTAACAATTTTCTGATTTCAATCACCTGTATCGGGGGAACCGTTAGGAATTCGGCATTTGAGTGTTCAAATAAGTTTTTGGAAATTTAATGGGCTTTAGTACTGCCATACAAATACTCTCAGGACCACTCACCGCTTCCGAGATATTTCCAAGATTAAGTCGACAACCTGCAAAAATGAATCCTTTAGCCCCCCTCCCCACGTTAGCGCACACCTCATGACCGCGAGCTTGTAGTTATGTCTTACTCCGAACTGCCCATTATGGATCCATGAAATAAAAAACCGTCACCCCCCTGCCGATTTTTCACAATGGTTGTCTTCAATCTGATGAGTATAGAATATTACTTCCTTGAGACTCTCTTAACTCTCGAATGATAAGAGACAAGCCAAGAAGAAGTATATCAAATTAAGGAAAATTTACCACTTACTAACTTTACCCTACAAAAGTTTTTTGAAAAACAAATCGGAGAGACACCAGAGTCAATAGAATGCAAAAAAAATTTTTTTTTTACTTTTATTGAACAATATCGGAAGAACCGTTAGGAGTTTGCATATGTAAGTATTGGCAAATAAATAGGATATTTAGAAAGCTTTAATGCTTACTCACAACTTTTTTCTGTGCGACTCACCGTTTTCGAGATATAGCCCAAAACACCAAAAATTGCACAAAATTGCACCTTTAACCCCCTCTCCCCGCGTTAGCGCACCCCTCAGCTCCGAGTAAAATTAGTACCTTTACCTCCTAACTACTCCTGACAAAATACCGAAGAAAAAAATCGTCACCCCCTTCGATGTTCTCTACACCCCCTTTTTAGGCTTTCATTGCTTGGTCTATAGTTCAAACTAGGAAATATTAAGTACAAACGTTCTTAAAATTGAAAGATTTAAATTAGTGCACAATCTATGGTATATACGATCGAGATGATCGTCCCAACTTCTCGGAAGGATCAACACGGATGTTTACGAGCAGCAGCAATAAACGATTTCGTTGATTTTTTATTATCATGAGCCGAAGGGTTTTTCCTAGCCCGTCATCATAGATACGAGTATAAGTACATATATGTAATTCGAGGACCAGGGATATTGTTATATATTTTCCCTGGTTGTTTTTAGGTAGAAATAGTATTTAAAAAATGTGATTTGTAAAATCAAACCTGTATCGAGTGTCGTGCTCTGTGGCCGTGATCGTTCGGTCGCCACTCTGTGAAATAGACACTCATAGAGAAACGAGTTTCCAAACTCGGCACGACTCGTCGCAAGTTTATTATTCAAAAGAAGATGATAAGAAATATTCTCAATTCAATTCAATTTTATTTATCTCAAAACTATTATATATTACAAAGTGTTCGCTGAGAAAAACTTAAATATTAGTTTGGAGATCAGGCTCACATTGCCTTAGCAGCTCTTAAAATAATTATATTCTATGAAAAAGTTTTTATGACGTGAATGGATATTGGAGGAAAAATATTTTAAAACCTCAATGAAAAGTTAAATAAAACTAAATTATACTAGAAAACTAATACTGATAGCTAAAAACTAGGGTTTATACTAGGATGGAGGTTATTTTTGTAAATAATTCAGTTATAGAAACCATTATAAAGGGGGTTGCTTAACATCGAACATGAATGTGCAAAGCTGTCTCTCTTTTTAACAATTTCGTTATATATTAATTCCATACCTGAGATCTTGTGTAAGCGCATGGTTGAGTACCAGGGCGGAAGATTCAGTATAATTTTCAGAACCTTGTTTTGTTTCGTTTGTAGTTTGTCGCGATTAGTTTTAGCGGCCGCTATAAGTATAGGTGAAGCATAAAGTAACATAGGTTGGAAAATCATTTTATATAGTAGTAGCTTGTTTTCTAAATTTAGCAGGGAATTTCGATTAATTAAAGGGTAAAGCGACTTTATAAGTACACTACATTTCTTTTCTTGTTTGAGAATATGCGCTTTTAAAATAAGCTTCCTGTCCAGTGTAAATCCCAAATACTTTACAGACGGTTGCCACTCAATAGCTTCATTCTTTAGTGTTAGTGATCTTTCGTGTAAAAATTGAGGAGCTCTTCGTCTCGTAAAAAATATGGCTTTAGTTTTGTCGATGTTGAAATTTATTTTCCAGAGCGAATAGTATTCATGTAATGCATTGAAGCTTTCCTCAAGATGGTGCATAATGGCTTGTGGGTCAGAGTGAGAGGTATATATGGCAGTGTCGTCTGCAAATTGCGCCAGATTGCATGTTGGAAGTTGCGGGATATCGCTAGTGTATATGTTGTAGAGAGTAGGGCTTAAGGCGGAACCTTGGGGCACTCCAGCTGGTACATAAAAGAGCTCGGAGCTAAAGGAATTTATACAGACACGGAATTTGCGGTCTTGGAGAAAACTTTGTATTATTTTCACTATTTCCAATGGAAAGTTAAGTACAAATAATTTGTGTAACAGTCCATTATGCCAGACTTTATCGAAAGCTTTTTCGATGTCGAGAAATACCGCACCAGTTGAAAGACCATTTGAAAATCCGTGCTTTACATCTCTAGTGATCCTTTTCAATTGATGGTTTGTGCTGAGCCCAGATCTAAAGCCACATTGGTGATTAGGGATAATACTGTTGTCATTCGTAAAATTAGTCACCAGACCAAGAATAAGTTTTTCAAAGATTTTCGATAGCCCGCTTAGAAGGCTAATGGGCCTGTAGCTGGCAGCTTCTTTCGGATCTTTATCAGCTTTCAATATGGGTATGACCCGAGCTGTTTTCCATATGCAAGGAAAGTAAGAAATACTCATGCATGCGTTAAAGATTTGCGTGAGAAAGACTAAAGACTTCTTGGAAAGATTTTTAATTATAATGGGTTTTATTAGGTCTTCGCCTGCTGCCTTTCTAGGCTTTAGACGCCGAATTATTTGCTTTAGATCGTTAGGACGAAAGAAAGCTTTAGGAATTACACGCGCATGATCAATTGATGTTATGCTTGATTGAACAATTTGACTGTGATTGGGAAGTTGGTGGTGCGCACTAAATTGTTTTCCCAGTAGCTCGGCTTTGTCTTTCGGGTGGGCAACAATGTTGGCATTGTCGAACAATGAAGGGATTACATTGTACCGTTTTCTGAGTGCTTTTGATAGGTTCCAAAAGGGTTTGGAAGCTTTATCTAAGGACTGCAGCTTGTAGTTCCAGCTAATGTTCCTATACATTTCAATTTGCAGCTAACTTCTGCACAAAGTACATTATGTATAATGTGATTGAGTCCTCTCATCGCGGGTTCTTTGCCACAGCCTTCTAGCGTTGTTTTTCTCTTTAATTAGTCGCTTAATGTAGGGTGGAATCGGATCAAATTGGGTTTTATAACATTTCTTAGGTACGGCAATATCAAGAGCTTCGTTGACACTACTCAGAAATCTTTGAATGGAATTGTCTATATTGTTTGACGTACTAAGTGTTGTAAGAGAGGTTTCACTGAGATTGATCCTGTTATTAATTAATTGCCTAAAAAGCGGCCAGTTGGCACGAGAAAAGTTGGGGACACGATTGGGTCGAACCACTATTCGACTATTAAATGTAAAAACGACGGGTAAGTGGCCGCCGGATAATGCATGTTTCACTGCAGGATGGGTTAAGAACATTGGAGAATTTGTGATTACTATATCTAACGTTGATGGGCGAAGTTCGTTGTTGGTTGGAAAGAATGTTGGGGTAGGTGGGTACAATATTGTAAAATTTCTGACACAATAGAGGGAGTGCAGGGTATTCCCCCAAAGATTGTGTCTCGTACATCCCCACATAGTGTGCCTAGAATTTAAGTCTCCTGCTATGATATACGGATTTGTATTACTTGTTAGTTTAACTATATCATTTCTGAAATTCAAGTGTTTTTCCGAGTTTGAATTTCCTCCTTTAAAATATGCTACAATAAGTTTCAAATTGGGATAGTCCCTAAGTTTGACGTCAATAGCAATATTTTCAATAGACTTAGTTGCTATTTGCTTTGCAAGATCATGCTCGATATTATTTTTAATAATGATGGCAACACCTCCACCCCTGTTGCCTAGTCGGTCGAATCTGTAAACACAATAATTTGGACAAAAGTATTTATGGGTGGGCTTAAACCATGTTTCGGTAATTAATATTATATCTAAGTCATTCGAATACAGTCGACTCTCGATAATTTGAAATTCAAGGGACAACTATTTTGATTCAATTTATCGAGAGTTTTAATTATCGAAAGTTTTTTAGAAATACATATGTTATATTAATACAGTCTCGACTTAATTTTCCCTCGATCGACAAGCACTTATTGACACGCGGAACTATATTCGCTTATTCGAACTCACTCTTCAATTAGCTCACGTGAAATTAAATTCAAATCATTCAATAAATCTGATTTCCGAGAAGAAACGCTACTTTAAGTGCATGCCACATCATGCACCGGTAAAAATTTTAGTGTTCTCCCTCTGAATTCAGACTTGTAAAATTTCTAAATTTCAATTTATAGAGCGGCAAACAAAATTTACTTCAATTTGTTGAACTTTGAATGCAACTTGAATTCAATTTACCGAGCACTGACGTCAACTTGTTTCAAATTATAAAGCAATGAAAAATCATTACCGGTTTTAATTTATCGAGAGTACGTAAATATATGGAGTTTTGTACAATTTTTTCAATTTGACGAGGATTCTGGATGAGAACTTCAAATTATCGAGCAATTCAATTTATCGAATTTGTAATTATCGCGAGTCGACTGTATATGAAGTTATTGAGTTCAATGTACTTATTAACTAGGCTACCCGCATTCCAGGTGCATATTTTCAAAGATTGCAAATCAGCCATAAATATATTTCACAGCCAATTCTGTCATTACATTTAATTTATTGATCTTCTCTGGTTCTACATTCCTTTAAACTCTCGATTAGCTCCTTCATTAGACTGAGAAGCTCAGATGGTGAGAAAAGATCTTGTCTAGCAGTGACTTGCGCGTAGCTGGTGCTGCTTTTCGGATTAATTCGGCTACTTACGATAATTGGTGTTGATGTTGTCGCTTGTGTCTTAGGTAGAATTGGAAAACTGCGAGCATTAAATTCGGGAGCAGGTTTGTGATGAACGAGTTTTTCTCTAGCAGTATTACGACGATTCCATTTCTCAGCCAGGCGCCGCTTAATGTCTAAATATTCCGTCCGTTTTGGGCAATTTGCATCTGATGCCGCATGACTACCAAGGCAGTTAATGCATTTAAGTTTGCCGGAATCTTTACAATCGATTGTTGCATGATTGCTGGCACAATTTTTGCATCTAATGGCGCGATAGCAGTTAGCTTGTCCATGACCATACATTTGGCACTTGCTACATTGCGTTACTGTTTTTCGAATTTTTTTGTAGTAATCGAAACGAACTAATACATGAAACAATGATTTGATCTGTTTGAGCGTTTGCAGTTTTATCGCCCTTGACCGATTAAAGTATAATAGATAAGATGTATGCTCTTCAAACTTATGTTGTTGGTGATGGAGAAATATTCTTATCCTAGAATAATAAACTAACAATGCGGCTAGGAAGTGGTATGGCTGACAACCGTATCACACTCCGAATTAAGTTGTCTTTGTAACGTTGATGACTACACACGGTAGTCACCAACGCACCATGCTCCACTAGGAGTTACGGTAATGAAGAGAGATCGAGTGAAACCGAACATGAGTATCCCGTCACAAATACTCAAATAAAGGAATTAATAAACGAAAACGTGTTTATACAAAGATTCCTTTAACTCACATCTAAATTTAAAGCTGAAACAAAGAATAGAGTTGAATTAATAACGTGTCGCTTTTTTCAATTGTCTAGCAAGTTACAAACTTAGGCCGCCCACACACGAAGCGTCCGAATCCTTTTCTTGAACTCTTCGTTCTGTCAATTTCATACATTTTCTTCGATTTTGACAGAACAAAAATAAAAAAAGGATTATAGTTCATCAAAATGCTTTAAATCCCTTGATCGCTTTTTATAAAAGAAAAATTGGAAAAATTGTCCATCCTTAGTTCTTGGTCCCTTTGCGATGTTTTTCTTTTTCTATTCAAGGGGATCCCGTTTGCCCTTAGTCTCCATTTTCTGATTGTTGTGCTTTTGGGTCGCATCTGTTATACATAACGGTCGTATCCGTCCTGTTTTCGGCAGGACAGTCCTGCTTTTTTGACCATAACCTGCCGTCCTGCCAAAACCTCGAGAGTCCTGCTTTCGTCCGGCTTTGTCGTGTTTTTGAAGACCGTATTGGCATCTCACCAAATGACGAATAAATTTACTGAAAACTACACTTAAATTTTATAGAAATTTACAAATAAATTGTATGAATGAGCCTTCATTCAGTAGGATGATAAACGACCAAGTCGGCTATTTACATTGGCTAAGTGTCGATCCCCATTTGCTTTGCCTATGGCGAGGCTTTGTACAGGGTGACAAGCGCGAACCTGATGGCTTTTAAAACATCGTAAAAGATCGAAAATTCATGCCACACAAATTGTTGTGTCGCTAGAACACTTAGACTACCAGGTAGGATAATGGAGAAGAGTTAGAATTTTCGTTGCTTTGTTGAAAGCGTTTCAGTTGGCAAGGTGGAGAATGGGCGATTGAGCACCATCCCTTCAATATTTATCGGAATGCAACTTGCCCTTCGCACAACACACCATTGCATTGCGACAAGATAAAAAACTTAAAAAAATATTTCAGCAAGTTGGGAATGGATCCGCCAGGATATATATCCAGATTTGTCCACGCCCCAGTCGGTCCTCCAATTTCATCACCACTGACCCTATATTTGAAATCACACAATTCACACAAAATCACACATGTTGATCCAACAACTCTTCTGTGAAGAGACCGTGCGAATTAAAGTTGATCTGCTATGAAAAGTGGAAGGAAGCTGCCGACAACGACAGTTTTCATGTCGGTGTCAAGGCTTTAGGGAATTACCCTTTAATACAAGCACAGCCTTGGCGGAAGGACAATTAGGGTAAGGGATCGAGAAGGAGAGAACACAAACATCCATGGTCACGGAACTCAGAGATAGAGTGACATCTACCACTGAGCCACCGAATGTCCAACTGCTGCCGTTTCATCGACGTCATCCGTATGAAAAAGGTTTCCAGAATTAGGTTGGTAATCTCCGGTTCTTTTCGTTTACATGTTACACAAAGACAGACTAACGAAAAGAACCGGAGATTATTTCTGATCCGCAAAATGGCAGTTAGGGAATCACCCATTGTAAGCAGTTTCCCTTGAAGGCATGAAGACCTTATTTAGAGCATGTAGGGCCTAAGGTTTATCACCAAGTAATTGTCAAGGAATAATTAAAAAAAAATTCTCTTCTGATCAAACTATACTGAAACAAGTGTTTGAGTTCCACGCTTATTGCTGACAAATTCGAAAGGCACGGAAATATTACAGAGGCATTTGTTTTTCTGGTTGTCCTTCTTTGTGTCCTGCTTTTTTACCACCATTGTCCAGCCAAAGGATGATTTTTGATGAATTTGTCCTGCTTTTTAGGTTAAAAAATAGTTAGTTATACATTTTCAATAAATTGCAAGAAATTTATGAATTTTTTAATCCTGAGGTCATTAGTTATTCAGTGCAAGGACGTTTCCCCATTTTCCCGGTTATATATAACCGAATTAAATCTTCAAAATACGTTGAACGGTATCTCTACAATTAAGTGTCCCGACCAAAAATGTAAACCCGTTCAAACTGATAATTGTCTCATAATATGGAACTATGTATGTTAAAAATGGTAAAGTTGAAGTACATATTGTACTGATAGCACTAAACAGATTATTAATATTTATTTCCCGTTCGACGCACAATAATGTGTTCCATAAAATTGTTTGGCAGAAGTTTACAGTCTCAGCTTTAAAAGCCAGAAAAGGAAAAACAGCGAAAAAAAATGTTCACAGCCAAATGTTGTTGGGAAGCTTCGGATTTATGCTCAGCACCCCATACAAAGATAATAGACCACGAAAAATCTTCACCCCAATTTGCAAGACTCCTGCTTTTCTCCTTATCGAACTAAATCCAATTTAAATCATTTTAATGTTCATATCTTTCTTTGTACTGGACAGATGTTCATGTTTCGTAAATTAGAAATAGTAGTAGGTTAAGTAGGTTAAAGTTTCAGCAGCAAAATATCAAGAAACATTATGGATGCAAAAAATCGTTTTCTCGTACGACTAAAACCTCAATATCTCAAAAGCTAGACTAGCTAGAATAGCAAAGTAAAATGATTAAAGCAGCCAACAAATTTACCTAGAAAAATAAAATTATCCGGACTAAAATCGGATAAGAGGTTTGGATTTTACAGAACTTCAAAGTCAAAATTTTTGTGATTTGACCCAAAAAAAATCTATTTTTTCATCTCAATTTTCTCCAACTTCTACCAGGGTGAGGTGCCCGCACGATTCTCATAAAAATTGGCGCATAGTCCAACAATCATTTCTTTCTTACATCATTTTGTTCTAGCTTCCCTTATTTCCAACAGTTTTAATGCCTATGGTTAATTTTGGATAATTATTCATTTTCGCTAAAAACACTTAATTTTTTCAACAATTTTAGCATAAATACTTTCTACCCAGATGCATCTCGAAGATCCGAATAATTCAATATTCCAGATAGAGTCCGGTCCCAATCAATCCGGATTATCGGGGTTCTACATATTATAGCTCGAAAACAAAATTGACTTTCGAATTCATCATACGAAAACGAAATTCCCCATCATGTAATTCGAAAGCGTTCGAGGATATGAACGATTGCACCGAAAATTCATTTGAGAGATAGTAGCTATCTTAATGCAGTTTCTCGTTGCAAATAAAGGTTTTGAGATTTTAGAACCCGATTTCCTATAAAATCTATAGGATATTGGACTTCTTAACATAAAGTAATACGCCTTCAGGGCAGTATTGCCCTGGAATGGAATCTCTGTATATTTGTTGTAACTGGTTCGCCTGATTGAAAAAAAAAACATTTTTTTGCCGTTTTTCGGAAACTGCAAAAATGGGGAGCAAATTTGGTAAAAAAAATAGTTACGATGTACAAAGACCAACATTTTATTCATATATTTTTTAAGACATGACACTGGAATTTAAGGTTATGCAACACGGAAGAAGTACCAATGGCGGTTCTTCTAATTAAAATTTAATAATACAATCGAACTTCCCATAAGCGGACACCATTGGGGATTGAGATTTTGTCCGCTTATTGGAAGTGTCCGCTTTTGAGAATATTTCACAAAGGAATAACATTTTATAAAACTAATTTGGACTGCGCTGCGAATCCATCCAAAACCACGATGTCTCATTTCAACCATGTTTTTCCAATTCATTTTTTTTTCGAGATCGACAACACTATTTTTTCGTGAATTCTAAAATGACTTGTTCTTGCACTGTTTTTCAAAAGACAAATTGTTTTTAAATTTTTTTCATATTTTAAAAGAATAGAAAACTGCACGATTAAATGCCGCGACATAAATTGAACTCCTGAATATCTAAGAAATTCCACCTACACGAAGAGATAAACAAGATTTGTGCAGCTATTTCCGGAAAGTGAATTTTGCTTTACGCAAAAGACCGATTTCCGGGTAATTTCAAAACTTCTTTGCTCGAAACATAATTCTGTAATGCAAGAATTTCGAATTTTGTTTGTGGAACTGTCCGTTTTCTAGAGACTTGCTTGTTCAGAAAGGGTATAAAAGCACTGTCCGTGTCCGGTTATGAGAGTGCCCGGCTATTGGAAGTTATGTTTCTAGTAAAATATAAGGAAAAATGTTGGGGAAACTAAAAGTGTCCGTTTATGAGACATGTCCGGTTATTAGAAGTGTCCGTTTAGGGAAGTTCGACTGTAAATGTTCAACTGGTTTGTCTGTATTCTTTATATTTTTGAGCGTCGCTGGAGGCATGTTTTCTCGCCCCAGAGCTTAGTAAAGTACACGAGATTTCCGAAACATTTTGGGCAACAAAATACGAGATAGGTCTGTGAGGATGTTCATGAATAGGTAAATAACCCCTGTAAATCTGCAATTGGGTATTAGCATTCATCAGGTATCATTCACTATTATCAAAACAAACGTTTAAATATACCGTCATTTCCGTTGATTTATAACTTTTGCTTGTAAGTGTGTATGATAAGCCGGTCCCACACACTTATCACACGCGCAGAGTTTGCCAAACCCAGCGCAGACGTGTGTTGTCCTCAACTATGATTTGATTCGGCGAATCCCTATCAGTGTCACAAAGTTCTGCGTAGTTCCCATAGAGCTGGTAAGTTGCCATGCCAAAAATAATACAGAAATACACCGCAGTTGGTTTATAGAATGGAACAATAAGTAAGATTTCAACAATTAGTAAAAAAGGCTAATTTTGTGTTCACCGCGCATCAGTGTAAATTTTGTGCTTTTGAGAATATATGTAAATTTACCTAAATTCTTATGGCTCACTTATCTATTTCAATTACTAAAATGTGAGAAACTACAGGGTTTCTTCCTGAAAGTTGACAAATTTGCAATGATACTTTACTTGAATCTTTAGTCCAACTGCGCCAATACTTAAGCGCTATTACAGACAAAAAAAAATTGTTCTTACTTTTAAATGTTTTGAAACAAGATTCCCAGGCACAACTAGAAATGATTTATATTCATAGCATCCCAACAACGACAAACCATACCGATATACCATATTTCATGTATTGAGCTAAAAAAACGTTTTTTTTTTCATTTTCATCAAGTAATTATGTATATTTACTGTAAAAACATAAAATAAACTCACGAAAAATGCAGAAATAAAATAAATACGTTCATAACTGAATTCTCACGTATTGTAAAAATAATTCCTTCACATAGTATAAATAACATCGCATAACACTGGTTCATGCTTCTGATACATCACGAGCACGAACCCACTATTTTTATGTAGTTCCCAGGTTGATGGGTTCGAAAACACACTGACTACCCAAGGCGCAACCACATCGCATTTGTTGCGACATTTTTCGTATTGGCACGTTTATACCTATACAGTAAACTTAGATCTGGTGTTGAAAATTCGTTACGACGCATTTTGCTCGGACTTCGTTTGTATTTTACGATTTGGAAGAATTTAGTCAGAAAAAAATGCATTTGTTAGAATGTTGTGGCTACGTGTGTGCTATGTGTGCTATGGCTAAATTTATTAAGTCTTAGGTCTACGTCTACAATAACTAAGATATATAAATAAAATCAAATAAAAGTGAAATAAATTTGTTATACAGCTTGCCCATTGGTGCTGTTCCACTAATTTATTGAAAAACGAAAACACACAATTTAAGCTTGATACACAATAATTGTTAGTAGATTTTGGTCTTTGTTTTATGCAATTTGTTGTTGTTACAACTAAACTGAAAAAATCTGCGAAAATTATTAGTCGAAATTGTAAGGGGAGCACAAAGCATGTCGCCATTCAAAGGAAATATTTTCGGTAGGTATAAACAATAAATAGAAATTACCAAGAAAAATCAACCGGCCAATTTGTAAGTAGAAACCGGCAAAAGGCAAGTAAATAGCAACTCAAGAAATACAACATACCATCACAACACCTTCTTAGCAACCATACGCCAAAACATTAAGTTACTAAGGCTTCATTCACTTCAGTCAAATTGATTACTATGAAATTGTCAATCAATTTTAAACCGGAATTGGTGTAGTCAAGATATATTTTGTTAAATTCCTGGATTCTACTATACAATGAAGGAAAGATTCAACATTAAAGTCGAACTGGAACTACATTCGGTAATTACAATTTGGAAAATTCTTAAATTTTGATCATTTAACATTTTTCTTATACAATTCAAGATATCATGTCCTGGAGTCTGGCTATGTCCAAGCGGCTATGTTGAAGTCACAGTGAAATCTTTGGGCTATTTCTTCAAGACGGGACCAATGGAACCGCGATTTCCACTGCTAGCTCATGAACTATTTGTCATGGAAGGATTCTTCAAGTCGGTGAAGACTATGGCTGATCTGGAAAGGGCCCTTAGTTCGGAATCTGTAGATATTGCAATCTGGCAAACAGGACGCCGATTGGCCTATTATAAGGGCAGTTTGGGTCGAATCCTGCAATCAGTAGCACCGCAAACAGATTGTGTACATGTTGTCAGGTTCGACAGTTGTATCCATAGGCAAATTGTTTGTCAATTGTTGATGACACCGTCGAGGAATTTTCCGGTAAGTATTGTTTTTGAAGAATGTTATGAGCTTCTATGTTGGTTAGGATTAGAGGGGATTCACACTACTGACATGATTGATTAAAACTACTAAATTAATCGAGTCGAAACCCACCTACTGGATAAAATCGTTTGTCATTAAATTCAAAATATATCGTAGAATGTATTTGGATTATTAAAATTGCAGTACAATATGGTACAACTGTTAACTAAATCTAGGATTTAGTAAATCTTGTCTACAGTCTGAATCCCCTTTTAGATATTAGCCCTATTCGACTCACTGGATCATTTCCTGTTTTATTGGAAATCCCATACAAAATGATAATCCTGGAAGTTGATCCAGGGTATGGCTTGGATCATCTGCCAAACTAATCCCCTAGATGTCTCCGCGAACAATTTCCCTAAAATTTCCCGTATGTCATTTTGTTATTCAGTATTTTTGATCCGATTTCATTCGACTCGGACAGGATCAATGATCCAGTCAGTCGAATAGGGCTAGTAGGTCGTTCGTAGGTTAATAGATCTACGACCTAGGGAACTAATATTTCTAATATATTCCTTTTTAGTAAAACAACCAAACTTTCCTAAATATTTTTTAGGGAATAATTGCTCCAAAAATTGAAATATCTGGTCGTGCTCTCGTGAGGAATCTTAATCGGCATCAAGCATGTTTTCGACGACATTCAGATATTGAATTAAGTCTACCACCTATGGATAAAGAACGCACAAAATACGATTCGAATAAGAGCACGGAATTTAAAAGGCAAAGGCCAGTATGTCACGCGAGAGGGATATCAAGGTAAATTCCTTCTCGTTGTGCTAAAATTACAAGGGCTTAAATCTTAGTGAATTTCAGACACAGGACAACTGATCACTGCCTACAGCCCTGCATGCAAGCTGCTCAGGACGATAGTCCACAGCACGTGTTTGTGATGGCTAACAATATAAGATATCAGTGTGACAGTCAAAGGTAAGATCTTGGGATATTGTTTTTAATATCACTAAACACAGTAGTAAAACATAAGGAATATTTGAAAAATGATTTACAGCACAAGTAGACGAAACAGTCACTCAACCACAACGTCATCTTATTGGCTATCACAACAGGAGAACGAGAGTTATCACTACTCCGATTTCAGTGAACGTGATCACCACAAATCAGCAGATATGGACAGCGAGGATCATTTGAAAAAATGTGCGATTTGTCGATCGTACAGGAGTATCTTCAGTTCAAGAAAATTTATTTAAGCAGCTAACCACAGAGTGAAGTTTGAACGCACATATATTTTTTTTACAGATTTTAGTAACGCAAATAAATGATGAACCGATGAAAGTTCTATCTAATTTATCTCTGATTATTTTTCACCCAGTCTTGTTTTTTTTTTTTTCAAATTTTTTCTTTAAGAAAACCTAAATATATGCCATTTTTTGGTCCTTAAATAATGCTGTTAGTTCCATTCCTAAGCAATCCTTCTAATACTCTTATTCTCAAACCTAGGGTCAGAGGATTAATTCTTGCAAAACTCTGGTGAATTGGTAAAGAAAACGTCACACTTCTTTTCGGTTTTGAACAATTATCGTTTTTATTGAATTTAAAAATTCAACAATTTCAAATTTGTTTTTGGAATATTGAAAACAAAATTTCGCTTTCATACAAATTCATATTTGAATTCTTACACGCTATAGTACACAATTAGGTTGGTATAATATTATTATGGTAACGAAAATCGAACATTCACAATTTGTTCAAAGTTTGTAATGCACGGATATTTCCATATTTTTATTTTTGTATGTTGTATTTTTTCCTGTTACATTCTTTTTCATTTCGCTCATTCATTTACCACAGACTTGAGTAGTATTTTTATTTTGCACTTTTAATGTAAACATTTCATTTACTATCTATACTTTTCTGTTATCTTAAATCTTACTTTTTTAAATATAAAAATCTTTTTCTCCTTACCATTGCGGCGCCTTATAGTTTTATTGCATTCTTTGTTTTTCCTCGCATTCCTAGTTCTAGTTTCCTATGCGTTCTGTGTTCGGGTGTTTGTTTTGTGTGTATTCAATTTTAATTTTAGCAAATTGTTTGTGATTTTAGTTTTGAAACTGATTTTAATTTGTATAAAAATATTTTTATTTTAATATTTCAGCCAGAGTATTTTAATTTTTTTTTATTTTAATAACCATTATGGTCATGTCATTTTATTTTCTTTTAAGTTGATTTTCTGCTAATACTTATAGTAATACGCGCATTTCATTTAATTTATAGTTTAGAAATTTTCCCCCATGGTTTTCGTTGTGCTTATTATTTTTATGGAAATATTTTTCTTTGCTTTTTTTACATTTAAACACCAATGTTGGTGCTACTCAAAATTAATGGGAGAATCAACTTTGCATCTGTAATTTAGCATTTTAAATTTATCCTTTATTTATCCTTTACTGTAATGTGAGCTAATGCTATAGACAACATACCTTCTATAGAATAAAAACTTCCATCTTGTGTTCGCTCCGTTTGCATTTTACAAAAGACCCCGATTCAATATTTAAAAAAAAATACTAAATTCACGATAAAAAAGGGAAGGGGGCACTCAAGAGTATGAAATATACTTTACAAAATTTTCCCAAGCAAATTTACACCAAAAAATCTTAAAAATCGGTCCATCCGTTTTGGAGGAGTTTGGAAACAAAAATTTTTGATAACTGACACCCATGTTGCACCATTTTATTCTCGACATTCACTATATTTTAGGTAATACTCAAAACAGATAGTCATTATAACAACTAGAATACAACAATGCAAAGAGACCCGAAAGAATAGATTGCGCGACCCTACTGGCGACCCCGCTACCACACGGGAGTTACAATCCTCTTCGGGGCGGACCACACCCCAAAGAAACGACCAAGAGTTGCGAAAAAATCCCTCCCTGGCAAGAGCAATAAAGGTTCGATGCAGGAGGACTGTGTATGTATGTGTGTGTGGATATGTTCTATCTGTTTTCAAATTGGGAGCATTTCATCTCAGCCCGGTTGCTCTCTTTTAATCCGCGCCGGCATCGAAACCAATCCAGGTCCTGAAATTTACATTTTCTGTGTATGCAACCGACGGGAATGCAACGTCCCAGAGGTGTGCCTGCTGCAGAGCATGGTGTCATTTTTACTGCTAAAGCTTGAAAAAATGGTGCAGTATGGCGAACTGTCTTTTGTTGCTCTGGATGTGTGAATGCGGGTCGACTACCAGCCATCCAAGGCCCTAGCTCACAAGCTAACGTTTTACTACCGTCTCCGGCCCTAGTTCTCGAGCCAATACTCCATCACCGCCATCCGCTGCCAACTATAAAACTAGACATACTCACTCCAGTTTCACACCTGTACCCCCTGCAGCAGTTTACCCCTGACTCTGACTCACCATATTGCAGTTCCAATATGGTACGAACTTTTGAACATACATTCAGAAGACTACAATTAACTGTTATAATGACGTTTTACGAGATAATTTCAGATATAATTTTGAAGTGAAAAAATGTGAAATTTGTTAGATTTTGGGTTCACTTTGTATGGGGTACGCTTAGTTTTTTTTCGGATTTTAATAATTTTTGGTGAAAAGTACATTGATCTGCTGGCTTAATTTGAAAAGAAGTTACAGATATGCCTTTTTGAAAAATGAGACCTTATTACTCTAGGTCTATTCTGTCAAGAGTTATATGTAGTGCGAAATGTAAAACTAAAAAAAAAGTAAATTCACTATAATACTTTTAGGACTAGGGTATAATTTTCGGAGAAAATGTCTACAGTGTTATACATATATCATTACAAATGTAATTTTGCAACATTTTGCGGTTAGACTCATAGTTCTCCAGATCCTTTGCCACCCCCTCCCCCCCCCCCCCGTAACCCATGGCGCCAATTATTGTAACTTTTCACTGCGTATTTAACAATTTGGCATCTTTATTTTTTTTAATGTTTGTGTTTGGAGGTTTTTTGAACTAATACTATACTATACTATACAGCGTGTCTCATTCATGGTGGAGAATATTTTAATGGTAGGTAGTGTGGCTCATTTGGGGAAAATTAATGTACAACTTAGCATAGTACAAATAGCATTTTTTGCCGAGCTAGATCAAAATGATCATCAACCAAACATTTCGTCCGAGATATGACCTCACATTCTGAAACTACATAAAATTTCCAATAAAACGACACCTCGCCCGTTACGAAGTTGCTGGTATCTTCCGAGATACACCCGTTCAACTTTTGAAGAAATGTTAAAATCGTTTTTTTTTTTTCTTCAAAAAATCAAATGATAAATCCGAATTATCCCCCGTCAAAACCGACAAAAGAGGAAAACTTGCCGAGTCCTACAGTCCAATCACAATTTTAACACTCGTTGCAAAAACGCTCGAAGCGTGGATGCCACCTGCGCTACCATCCTACCAGCATGGTTTCAGGAAGACGCATAGTACCACAAAAGCTCTGATCACCCATCTCAACCAGAAAAAGGCCTGTAACAGAACCGTCCTAGTGGCTCCTCAATATACATATTCCTGCGCAAGAGGTGATATGGATTGCCAACTATCTAGCTGGGAGGCAATCCTATACAGAGTTTTGAGGCAGTGGTTCAAAGTATAAGAAAATTAAGCAGGGACTTCCACTATGCACCGTACTCACCGCGGGGAATAATTTAAAAAGAATATGTTCCCGACTGAAAGACTACATTGTAAAACTGGTGGAGTTTTTCAGTATTCGCAACCTAGTCATATCGCTGCAACACTTCTCACCATCTGGACCCAAGAATTTTCGGAGTTGCGATCGGTACGTCCGAGAGCGTAGTTGACAAAATGCACAGTAGAAACAACGTCCTGAAGACACTGGCCGGCAGCTCCTGGGGCAACGAAACCATGCTAGTCACTTACAAAACGATAAATAGAGCAGCTATCTATGCAGCACCGAAGGTGTGAAAAAATGACCACGCTGGAGTTTCTTTTTTTTAAATCTACGAAGTTGCCCAGCCAGCTGGTGTTATAAATTGACTAGAGATATTATTACTTTGTCCTTCGCTAACAATTACTAAATTTCCCTTGATAGATACACTCATGAAATTGCTGGGAGAAGTCAAAAAAAGTATTTTGTTCTACATGTCAAATTCCTAACCCTTCAGCTCCCCAATAAATGATTCAATATGGTAATAGTGAATTTATTGTAAAGTGGGTCTAATGTCAAAACCTGCGCTCCTCGGTGCGGCACGCCTTTCCTTTAGGTCTTAGGCTCTGCCTAATTTCATGATTTTGTGACCAATTCAAATCGCAAAATATACAAGGCCCGATTTAATTAATAATTTTTTATCCGGTCGAAAAAAAAAAACTGATAATTTAACTAAAAGAAAGCAGAATCGAATAACGGTGTTATGTCTCACGCATTTTGACTGGTAACTGAAATTCCATTCGTATGAGCGTTCAAGATAGTGTTCCTTAATACCGTTAGTCTTTTTGAATTGCCAGATGAGATATATGCAGGAGCACCATTACATATGGAGGATTCTATACGTTTTCGTCACAATTACCGACCAAAGCCAGTGCTGAATTGACAGGTAGAACTTAAAAGTTTGATGAATTTTTGTAGCCACCCATTTTCATAAATTTGCCAATCAATCGATCAATCCTTGGATTGTAAAACAGGTGAAATATAAGTTGTAGAGAGAAGGGGTCAATAGAGCGGTAAAATTTGCAAATTGGTCACCAAGCGACCGCTTTTGTATAGTTTAATTTATTGCCTTGCCTGCCTCTTGAGATCTCAAAATACATATTTCACATAATCAATGGGAAGTATGAGAGGCTCAGAAATATGCCGCCTTTTCAAAATTTGCCGCCCCGGGCAGCATCCCAGGTTGCCCATATGGGAAATCTGACCCTGGTCCAGAGATACAAACCGATACCTCCCGATATATTTGATGACACAGCACCATGCGGCCATCGCAGGTATGCAGACAATCGATGTTAATCGGTCAATAGGGAGATTAGGTAGGAATAGAGTCCTCTCGGCGCTCCCAACACCTAAGCTCCCGACAGCCACAAGAGCGACACTAGCCCAGCTTAGGTCAGGCTGGTGTTGGCGCCTCAATTCTTACCTATCTTGAATAGATCCGGACATCCAGAACATTTGCCCAAGGTGCGGTGGTGCGCCTCATGTTGTGGACCACCTGTTTCGATGCCCTTAATTATAATTTAGGTTGCTGCTGTAATTGTAAAGGAGTGCGTGCATATATGCCGTTTGCCAAATTCAAATTAGTGGGTAAAGGGGATCAACTTTCGGCAAAAATCATCTCCACCTTAAAACGAATATTCATAAAATATTCAATGGCATCACATTTTATTTTTGAGATTCATACATCGAATTAATACTGTCAAAAATGAAAAACACACCCCTTGGAGGGAGAGAGGCGATAATAACGTTTGTTGAATTTTCCCATCGTCTCTGTCCTTATCCCAAGCGTGTGTTGTCGTCAACTTTGATATTTTGTACCGAGCGGTTTTGCAAACTCCGATTAGTTTGGGGCCGGCATAAGAAAACTTGTTTTTTTTTTGTAGATCAATGATGGCCAAACCCCACTAAAATGTATATCTTTCTGGGCTAAAAATATATTTAAGAACGGACGAAATCTACACATGGAGTCATGGGCCACAGAAACCCCGTCCCGAAAGTAAACATTTCGTAGAAAAGAAATTCCTTTAAGGATCAATCCTCCTAATGTCTTTAACCTTGCAATAAACGAAATTTAAACACGAAATCACTAACAAGTATATTTTTAAAAAAATATTCAATTCTACCATACGAGTGTTAATAATGATTTTTTTCCAAAAACATACTGGATCGATTTGGCTGAAATTTTAGAGTGTAGGATCCTTGATAATTTGGGATGGTTTCAGACTCTAATATGGAAGTTATAAGTCATTGAGCTTTAATAGAAATCCTGTTGTCCAAAAGTAAGTTTTACTAAGAAAAATATTTTTCGTTTCGGACCAATCGTAACCAAAACTCACATACGAGTAACTATCTATATCAACATATTGTGAAACGAACGCCATAGAAAGTCTACTTCAAAATTAGGTTGCTTCATTCAGGGACCCCATCCTATCCAAACCTCATAAAAGTGTGTCCTTACTAAAAACATGAAAAAGATGAAATCGAAACATGGGCTTCCAATAATCCGTTTCTAGTCAATTAAACAAGAGATGGTCTGACCTGAAGTCGATTGCACAGAATAGAACGAGGTGGAAAGTGGGTGTAGTTGATGCCCTATGCCCCACAAGGGGTTAACAGGAACCAGAGAGAGAGTCAATTAAACCTCACATAAATAAATATTAAAAATTGCCGGATATACAGGAATGGAAGGAATCGGAACAATTTTTTTCCTTGAATTTGAGAGTTTTTGTAAAGGGGCTTAAATGCGAGCGGAGGGAGAACAAGGGGTGTATGTAGAACAGTACAAATAAGTTTCGGCTGAAAAATAAATAAATCAATGAAAGTAAAAAAAAAGTTTTTTTGTGTGTGTGTGTTTTAGTTTTTAAACTTTATTTCCATTTCATTAGTATTAACGTTGTTGTTGTTGATTTTTTTTTTATTTCGTGTGAAAATCCTAGCTTTATAAACAAGTCAGTCCATTCAATTCTAATTTAAATATTTCATTTATGTATACATAGATAATAATAATAATTAATAATAATAATAAACGTAATAATAAAAAAAGGTTTCAAATATATTTATTAATAATAATAATAAAAAAAAACAATTTGTGTGTGTGTATGCATTTCTCTAAATTTTAAATTCAATATTATGCTCACATTACAACGACGACGACCGTTCTTTTTCTGTTTTATTTTCTTTCCTGTTATTTTACACATTTCACAGTCGGCTGTCGTTCACAATATTCTTCTTATTGTTTCAAGTATATGTATATATAAAAAAAAAAGTCACGACACCTTGCAAAATATTTCAATTTTTTATTTTTGTTTTTCCTATTCACTAAATTGTACATTTATGTTTTCTTCTTCTTCTTATTAGACAAAAATTTCTGTTTCACATACAAATTTTCGGTCGTCCTTTTGCTTCACGTTCGTTTCTTCATCTTTCCTTATGATTTGCTTCAGTTTTCTTTTCTTTTTTTGGCAATCGAAAAACAAATTGATCAATCTCGATAACTATACATACAAATACATACATGATTTCGGCATTTTGAAAATAGTGTTTCTCTTTTTACCAATTTTTCTTCTTCTTTTGTATTTTCTGTTTGTATTTTCATTTTGCTCTAAAATTGGTTGGCATGTTGACGCATTGTATATCGACATATTGAGTGTAACCCGAATGGTACGTAGGTAGGTAGGAGGAGGAAGAGTAGCAGTAGTTGATATTGTTTTCATCAAACGGCAGCAAGTGTAGGTGTTCTATTGCCTGCATTAATAATATAAAAATATTTGATTTTAATATTTTTTAAACATTTTTGTTTTCTCTGAATGTATTTATATATTTCTAATATTAAACTAATTACTAGAATATTTTATTTTGTTTTGGTTTTGCATTATTGCATATTTAAATATCTATATATATATATATATGTATATAATGTATATATATAAATTTTTGTTTAGTAGTTTTGTTTGTTTTTTTTTTTTTTTTAATAATTACTATTGACTTACATAACAAAGTGGGTTTGCTTTTCGGATAGACTTTCTTTTATTAAAAAAAGGGTTTCTGTCCTTTCTCGCATTATGTAATATATAATGTATATATATAGAATAATATATTCAATAGAATACTAAATTTGTGTTTCTGTATGTGAATGTTTGATTCTTTGTTTTGGATAAAAATGTTTTTTACTTTTGTTCATTTTTGCTTAAAACTGTATGCTATTGTTTTGTGGCTAGATTTTTTTTTGCATTTGTTTTCTTGCGGCTTTAGTCTAATCACGGCGGTATAGCTCGCAATCTGGAGATAATTGTTAAACTCTCTTTATTGTTGTTTTTTTTTTAATATATTAAGAAATATATATATATATATTTATTATATGTATATAGTTAGTTTTGGCTTTCATATAAAACTATTTTCTTTTTTGTTCCATATAATAGATAGGTTTCTTTTTTTTTAATTAGATATATATATGCATGAATGTGTAAATTTTGTGAACATATGTCCTTAGCGTTAGATTTTAAAAACTGTCCTAGTGGAATTTAACGTGTTCACGAGGTTTTTTCTTAGGTTAGGTAGTTATTATACGAAAAAAATTAACGAATTAACTACAAAAATGTTGTATCTATTATTGGCTTTTTCTTCTCTTGTTTTGACTTTATATCTAAGTTGTAAATATTTAAATTTATCTCTTTTTGGATTAAAAACGATTTTATGCCACATTTTGTTTTTGATGCTCTATTTGCGTAGTATGGAACGTAGTAGGATTGTAGTTTTCAATTGTGCAAAAAAATGGTGGCAGGTTGCATCAACATTACTATCCAAAAAGAAATGCTCTCATTTTAGGTTCAATTTTAACAAGTTTCCGGTTAGGAAAGGAAAGCGTACGTTTCCACGACAGGACTAACAAACCCACAATGCTACTCATATATAGATAGATTATGTTTTTACAAAACAAATCTCGTCGTCTGCTATAGTCAAAAATTATAAGAATGTTGTCACACGTAAATACTGTTAATATCGGTACCCAACGGCTAGGTAGCTGGATTCAAATGCCCGCCGTATTTATAAGAAAAGCCAAAGTCTCATCCAATCTACACACATAATGCACAGTGATTTACAGATATGCCACAAATACGATCTTTCGGAAGTTGTATCGTGGTGGCAGAAAAAAGGCGTTGTTAAATGCATTGGATTAAAAATATCAAGTGGTAAAAACCATTATATTCAGTAAATTACTGACTTGTTGAAACCTTAGAAGACTCCGACCGAGCATTAATGGAAATAAGCTCAAGCCCAGCTTATTATGCCCAAAGAAGAAATAGCTTCGACTGCAAACAATTAGCAAAAATCCGCTTTTGGCTTTCAAGTGGAAGATATAGATGAGGTCTGCCGACGAGTTGGTTTTGATTCTTAGGTTTTGCTGCCGTCACATAGATCGTGAGTTCGAAAAATATCATATCATGCTCATGGTGAGACTGGAACCCAGAGCTCTGTGCTCTGAAGATGAGCGCACTAACCACTACACTAACCAGGCTACGGCTGAGCAAATCTCGTAAAATATTGGTACAACTTGACGTTAAATGTGCTCAGAATATTTCAATCAAATTTCTGATTCTGCGTTGTGAGCCGACCGTGGAAGTTCCCCACAGTATGTAGCTCACTTGGTAGAGACAGCCGGCACTCTATCTCTGAATTGCCGGAGAGTGTGTTCGAATTTAACTGTGGCCATGGATGTTTATCTCCTCTCATATGATTGTGTTCGGATGGAGGGACCGTCTATGAATTCATTCCCAAATTTCAAAGTGAAAAGACGAAATAAAACAGAAAATTTTGACAATATTATCCGAATTACGACATAATGATCGTTGCTGCACAGAATTAAGTTTGATTTCTGCTCCCATACGAATATGAAGTGATAGAAAATTGAGTAAAATTCCAAACTTTATCTTGGGATCAGAGTCACACGCCATATACTAAGTTCCAAACCTCTAAACTGAGCTTCCTTCTGAAGCACCAACTTTTGTTTTTGTTTTCCCCAGGGCATAATTTTTAATAATTTTATGTTATTGAAACTTTCATCAACGGGGAATGAAATCAATTTTGCATGCTGATAAAATGAAACTCACGGCCCAAGAACGTCTGAGCTGCACAGTCATTGCTATCTTGTTAAAGTCCATCCAAACAAAAAAGCAAACGATGCTCCGTTCATGCAACGAATAGCACACGGATTAGGCGCCAGTACGACATCACTTCAGGATCCTCTACAGCCCTCTTATTAAATAGAATTGTTTGTTGATTTGAATTTAGGTGGTGGGTCAAACAAAATTTGTCTGTTAAACCACACACCAATTATTCAATCAGGGCTCATGTAACAAAGCGTACGTAAATGTTGCCGATTTTTAAAATTTTTTGTATGATGACTTGTTACACTATCCGCTTTCATAAAAAGAAATTGTGTTTTCTTCTTGTTCTTTTACCGGTACAGAAAGATGTGAGTCACTGTGCATCTATATGGGTCCGATTTATGGTTCGTCATCGTCATCGTCTGACCGAAGTTGAGCTAAAGTTACTCTGGTGGCTCTCGGGAGCCTAATCTCCTCAGGTGAAATAGGTGGTGGGAGCACTGAGAGGGCTTTATTCGTACCTAAACTCGAAATAAACCGACTCACTTCGTCAGCGTAAATCATTGCAATGGCGGTCCGGTATGTTTCTCCATCAAAAGGATCTCGTTTATATCCCTGAACCTCTCTCTCAAAATCAAGTAGACCACTTTTGATGTGACGTGGTGGAGGAATTCGGTCCATGAGATCACTATTAGAATCACTCCATAGCAACCAACAAGATACTGTTTTAAAAGTAGGCGACTGTGGTCACGTATTGGTAATCAAATGTGTCTCCTGATGTGAGTGAGTAAGGTACAGTCAGCGCAGAAAATCACTTAAATTCCTCCCGGTGGTGTTGGAAGACCAGTCATATAGATGTTAAAGAGAGTGGGAGAGAGTACCCCGCCCTGTGGAACTCCTAATTTGATTTTCCTAAGCTCTGATCCTAAACTCAGTGAAGGATTGCCTACCAGCTAGATAGTCAGCATATCCAACAAATCTCTTGTGCAGGAATACTCATATTTAACAGGTCTATTTAAAGCCATATTAAACGCGTTTGATAGGTCAATTGCCAGTATGATGGTTCTATGACACGGAGTACGTTGATTTAGCCCATCTCTAAGGCTTCATGCACACGACGCGAAAACGGCTCGCAAGCTCGACACATCGAAATGCATTGGCTCTTATGGAAAGCTCACGACAGCGAGAGCCATGCCGCTGTCAAATCACAACTAGCGAGACGTGTTTTCACATATCGTGTACCACAATCCGCAAATTCACGGCTCGCGAGCCGTGTTTTGACTGTGCACGGCTCTCGCTTGCTGTCGCTCGTCATGAGCTTCCCATAAGAGCCAATGAATTTCGATGTGTCGAGCTTGCGAGCCGTTTTCGCGTCGTGTGCATGAAGCCTTACGCGTGTAATGTTCGCATCTAGAGCATATTGCCCTTATCCTTGTTGGGGTTGTAAAGGGCAGCCATAAATTGAACCCATTCGTATACACAGACATGCACAACCTTCCTGTATTGAGACCTTCGAGGCTCTTGCCAGGGAGGCGTTTTGGCAACTCTTGGCCGCCCCGTAGAGGCTTGACATTGCCGTGAAGGAATTGGTACAAGCGTGTTCCTAGTAAAGCGTCTGTTAAATGATGCGAGTTACTATTAGCTAGCTATTAGAGCGAATTAGTTGCATGCGAGAAATCTTCACGGTGACGACGACGTAAACAAAGAAAGAAGCATGATGCAACCAAACGGGTAACTAGTCATTGTATCTACAGAAGTTATTGTTGTGCTAACCGTGCACAATGCAATGCTGTGCTAACTGTGTTTTCGATACCGACCGTCAGTGTCGTTGGATTGAACGGCAAGTATCGCTAGTATCGACAAGAAGAAAACGAAAATTCATCTTTCGAGAATGGATAACCTAATGTTCTTGTGTAGTACAATCTCATAGTTACCGGCCTTTAGCGAGAGGGCCCCACCTTTTGAATTGCCCCGGCTGACGACGAATTTCTATTCGGACACATCATTAATGACTGTGCGAGATTCCGGCATGTAGTCGTGTATCTCGACCAAACTGTGCTTCCAGTGGTGGCAGATATATTGACTGCGCCACTAGAAAATACGAGACAATTAAAAATCGAACCATCTAATTACTAACCGAGTCGAACGAAACAAAATTTATCGTACGAGGTATCAACATCGGAGATGACAAGCCATCAACATGCCTCAAACGTATCGTGAATATGCCAGGCGATGAAGTAAGCAATTTTATGCAGTTTGAACATTCAACTAAATGGGTGAATGGGCGTCACCGTTCCACATGGTGCGAAACCAGCGGGTTGGATGGCGATTACCGCCCGCCTGAATAGTAGGGTATCGGTATCCGATACGATTACGTCGAAAGAAAGTCTCTCTGAACAGTGCGTATCATCAAAATTCAATTGCTGAAGAGGATCGACCGAAGACTGCACTGACAACACCATTCGGCTTCGGCTGTTCTAATTTAATGTTATGACGTTTAGATTTTGCCATGCTGCACAGACGGTCGGCGTCTTGCCAGGGCTCCATTGTCGGCAATCGAAGAACAGCATTTGATAAAAATCTTTGTCTGACTTAAAGCTAGTGAACATGGCGAAATACGTTTGAGGCCAGAAACAAGTTTGTTTTCTGGGATATCAAGTTGACGAAATATCAGACGTCCAGAAGAACGCATATAAGCGATCACAGACTAAAAAAGTTAGCGGCAATCGACGAGCTTCGATGATTTGGTATTTTTACCGTTTGTTTTGAGTGAAAGCAGCACTGGTGCAGCTCCACTTATCACTCCGATTACTGGAGCGAAAAAGCGCGATAATAAAAACTAACGCCTGGATACCAGCACTGGAGAAGCATTCGGCGACTGCAAAGAGCTGATGGCCAAAGCAGCTACTTTTACTCATCCTTCCAGTACAGCCTCGCTAACGCTACAACAGCTCTTGATACGGAAATTCGGAACAAATATTAAATTGTGTGCAGAATGCGACCTTTCAGAACACTTTCGGTACAAAATGACACACGCATTTCGGAGATTAGTCATTAGGATGTCGATCTGGATGTGACGATTTTTTATTTGATATAAACAAATAAGAGAAGATTTTCTTTTCTGAGGTGGCTGTGTGTGATTCCTGAAAATTTAGAGTGCCTCAAAATATTTTTGCATATTTCCAAGCTATCACAATCGTTTTTTTGCGAATATGTTGACAAGGGCTCGCCCTCAATCGCATTGTATGTGAGACATTTATGAGCGATTTAATTTTTCATTAAATCATAAAAGTCGTACGAAATTAAATAATCTAAAGGGGTTTTATCGTATCATGGTCAATGATATTTCTTGGTCTTTCGGGATCATCAGTAATTTCTCAGACGGAAGTGATCATTCTTGAAAACGCAGGACGAGTTTAATTTCGCCTCATCAGTGAACCTAATACTGTTCCTGTGAATGTTGCAACAGATGTGGCCATCTACGAAACCTTTAGGGGCATTCGGTGGCTCAGTGGCAGAGATGTCACTCTATCTCTGAGTTGCCGGTGCGTGGGTTCGAATCCCACTGTGGCCCATGGATGTTTGTGTTGTCCATAAAAATGTTCCTACGGCAGCCGGTTCTTCGATGTAAATCGTCCCGGAGCTACCCGTTGTTAAAACGGCCAAGAGCTGCCAAGACCCCCTTCGATTCAAGAGAAAAAAAAAATCTATTGAATCGCTACAACAACAACAACAACAACGAAACCTTTAACTACAATGTTCGCTAGCAACTTGGACATCTCTTCAGGTATCTGCACACGGTACATTCCGTGCAGGTACATCAAACACAATTGCACCAACGTTGACAATTGTTCTGCATGGATACATTCTATCAATTAATACGAAGTGGGATGTAACGTAACGGAAGGAAATGGGAAGATCTGTTTTGACGCCTATCTCCACTTCATGATACACTTCACTTCACTTCATATCGCAGCAGTTTCTGCCGAGATGAGCAAGATACGAAATTCAACAGGTTTTGGCAGGCTGCACCCACGGTAGGACCCATTCTGAGAGTAGAGTTCACTCTACACACTCTCACCAGTTTGTATCAGTTTACCCATCAAAGAGTATTCCATCAGTTACGACCTCAAAACAAAGTTGAAACTTGGACGAATTCACATATTTGGGGCAAATATAAATAAATCAGTTGAACCTGCAGTTCATCTGAACCATCTCAACTCTGTTCGTAAATAAACGGCCATCTTGATCTTAAAGTCTACTAGCCTACTGGTCCGTCAATTATTGAGTTTGGATTTCTTGTTTTGCCCTAATTCCTTGCGGAGCTTGGTGCGACGACTAAACACGGTAGTCAACGTTTGAACGACAACTGAATTCGGAGTCTGATACGGTTGTCAGCCGTACCACTTCAAAGTCGCGTTTTTCTTTTATTATTCTATGATAGGAACATTTATCATCTTCCTCTGGCCATGCCGAGAATTGAAACTCGTTTCTCTTTTAATTTCTAGATAACAGAGTGGTGACCGGGCGATCACGGCGAGTTTGGATTTATATTGTTTTAAAAGCAGTCCTATCTATTACGTAGGCTGAGACATTGCCGCCCCGAAGCTCCGCGTGTATAAAACGATCATCCGACCAGTTCTATGCTATGGCTGCGAAACATGGAATCTCACCCAAGCCTCCGAAATTTTACTGGACAGATTCGAACGAAAGGTCATTCGGCGAGTTTTCGGGGCCGTTCGCGAGCGAGATCAATGCCACATCCGGTATAACCACGAGTTGTATCAATTGTACTGTACGGTGAGCTGGAAGTATCGAAATTCGTGAAGCTTCAACTTTTGCGATGGGCGGGGCCTGTACAACGAATGGACGATAATCGCAAACCAAAGATGGTGATGAACGCACAACGAATTAACGGAGCGAGGTTGTGTGGATGGCCGAGAGCTCGCTGGGAGAACTCTGTAGGGGAAGACGTCCACCCGCTGCTGGGCTTCCGAAACTGTAGGACAAGGTCACGTAACCGCGACAATTGGAGGTCAACGATTCAGACGGGCATAGTGCATCCATTCCTTCTGCCTGCCGTTATTCTCAATCCTTGACAATCTGCAGCATCACTAACCATAGGTTATTATACTCATCTATTTACGCCTTGCGGGGACTACTAGATGGAGTGAACGACGCCAAGTTTAAAATGTAAAAATGTAGGCAGACCCCCTTGCATTGAAGGGCAGATATATTTTGTTTCTTGTCTATAATATTTAAAAATTTCAAAAACACGATAATTTACAGAGTTCACTACTCTTTTTGGATAGCAATGTTTTGTCAACTCCGCACGCGATTATTTACATTTACTCCTGACTATTATACAAACAAAAAGCATTCTATGCTTTTCGCGTGCTCCCTGACTGGAATAGTAGGAATCTAAAATTACGACGCTTTCTGGCAAAAACAAAAAAAAAAGTTCTAAAAAATCGAACTAGACTACATTTTAGAGTTTCTTCTTTGTTTTTTGTTGCAGCGTGTATTTCTTTTGCATTGAATCTTAAGTTTTTTGTTTGTTTAATTTTAATTTTTTTTTAGTTTTCACACTCATTATCTCACAACACTTCTTTGTAGCGTAGGGAAAAGTCTTGTTGAATTCGTCATCAATTCTTCGATTTTTGTTAAGTTTAAAAATATTTTTTTTTTAACTTTTTGAAATGGATTTGAAATCAAACCAAAAAATTCTACAATTTACTGGAATGTTGATTTCTCTTCATTGTTATCAGCCGACTGTTGTGATGACGATGATTGTTGCATCATCTCACCGTCGTCGGCTTGTGGACGAATAGGTGACGGTATGACAAAACTCTTCCCTACAAGCTCATCTCATTTTAGGCCACTCTCCGACGGTGTCCACCGATCGAATTCAATACCCGAATCGGGCGATACGCCCACCGTATTTATATACGTTTGCATACATTTACATTCGGTTTCGGTCGTGCACACGCACGGTGTGGGAAATTTATGATTATGACTATGGCTGTGATGATGCGGATGATGATGATGGCTGGTGATGTTGTGATGAGAATGATGAATTGTGCATGTTACAGGACATTGTTCGGGACATATGCTACTACAACTACTACTACTATTATTTGTATTATTACTATCATTATTAGTACCGCTTACGCCGCTGTTTCCGACCAATCCGATATTATTATCGCCCGTTATATTTGGCATTAAGTTTCGACTTTGACTACTACTAAGTAATTGTTGCTCGTACGAATGTAGCTGTTGCATAAAATGGAAATTGGGTGCAACGTCTGGCTTTCGATCGCGCACCAACGTAAAAGCATCATTTAGGCATAGAGATTTTGTTTGCATTAGATAGGCTAGTGTAACCGTGACGGAACGTGATACGCCAGCCAGGCAGTGAACGAGAACCGCTGAACCGGTCGATCGGGCATTCTCTGTGGAAAAGAAAGGGAAAAATGTTAAGTAGTGGACAATGATAGGATAAGCAGCTTTCTTGACAAAGGATCATATTCCTCTATTTCGAAATTTTGTAAACACAAAATACTCACCTATAAATTTTATAGCATTTGGAAAATGTATGGCAACATCTTGTGAATAATGATCTTTAATTGGAATTTGTAAATACTGTATACTGCCGGAAGCCTCAAAAACATTGGGAAGATCTGATGTCACATTCAGAACATACTAAAACGAAACAAAAGCATATAAAATCGGACGTTAGTCATCGCATCTAGACTACTTAGATCATCGCTAGATATACAAAGAACTATAAACTAGAATGCATCTGCACATTTCTATTTTTTTTCTCCAATCTATATAAACAAAGAGAAAACTGCAAAGCGCAACATGTTTCATGCCAAATGCATTCATCTGGTTTATGATGATGTTGATGATCGTGCACGCATATATCGCGATGGTAAAGCAAGATTGCGCACATTCAATGACTGTACTGTACGTATCATCAACCAACACCTAATTAGAACAATAAAATGTATGCAGTATGGAAAAAAGAAAGAAATGTAGCACGCAATCTGCGCTGGCTCGTAAAACCAGTACCAGTATGATGTGTGTGCATCAATATTTATAGACATTAGATCTAACTGTACGGAACTAGTACTCACCTTTATATTATACTTTTCTAATGCCTGTGAGTCAATGCTATGCTGCTGATTTCCTAGATATACACCCGGAACTATTTCCACTGGAGCTTCATTTGATGGATGATGTGTTGTGCAATCGCTATCGGACGATTCCGCTGAACTACTACAGGCTGAATCAGAACGGGGTGTTGATATTCGTAATGAACTATTTTCGTAATGCACAAGCAATGTTCCCAAAAATTCCAATAGTCAAAACGGATGTTGTATTACGAAAGATAATTAAATTGTGTGAATATTTGTGTTGTTGTTTTTAGTAATTACAAAATTCCACAATTAGACACAACATGTTGCAGCAACCAACCGATGACCAGGATGAAATCATCATCATAATCAAATGCGTAACCGTGAAAATAGAAGAAAAAAAATAAACATTAGATTTAACAGCAATATAAAGAACTACGGTAATCAATAAATTGGGAAGATCGTAAATAAAAATTTTGTGGAAAGCGAATATTATGAATGTATCCTGCGTAAGAAATATAAATTCTATCAATATCAGCTCTTTGTGTTTGCGAGCGCTGAATATTTATGGGCTAAATATACACAAGTTTTTCGGGCTTTTAATTTTAGAAACAAAATTGAAATAAACTTAAACCGATATTAATATAGTTGAGTGGGAGTGTAAGAAATACTTCCGGTTGATTCATTAATTCGAGGGATGAAGGAAGTGAAGAAAATTAAGAAATCCGTGGTGAGTGTAATTAAGTAGAGATTCTGGTGTTGAGCAATTTTGCAATAAATTTATAATGTGCAAGAAAAATTGTATTTAATTTGAGTTTAAGTATTTTTTTTTAACAATAACGGTATTTTTAAATTCTTAAAAAAATAAAATTTAACATTTAAAATTCAAAAGCTACGTCGCTGAACAGTTTGAAAACTGAGCAAGAATACGGAATATTTAATTCTATTGTAGACAAAGTAAATAAAATTTTTTTACATTTACATTTTCTTGTAAAAAAATTGGTTTTACGTAATTAGTTCTGTTAGCAGTGTTGCAAGCTGCTGGCGTTTTGATTTGTATTAAAGTGAAATCTTGCTAATCCGACCCTATCGGGACCAGAGCGTAGTTTGGAACAGTCGGATTGTCCCCAGACCATACAAAATGCGTGTTGGTTCTATGACCACAAATAATCTCAATGGAGAAACAGATCGTGTGATTTAGCTGATTTTCATTGCATTATACCGAAGATTTAAAAGCGAAAAACCACTTTTACAAGAGCAATAGAAAAATACACCATTGGTTTTTGTCAAACAGCGTTAAAGTTTGACACTCGTTCAAGGAAAGGCCTATATATTCCATACCATGAAAAAAAAATGTGGAGAAAAGGCTGTGAGTGATACTTTCAGGCATATCCGAAGTAAAAAAAAACAGAGAAGTCCTACAACAGTTAAATGGAGAGAAAATTGTGCATACATATACATATTATCAAAATCATCGGAAGGTCATCATCAAATACGTGACAAGCCTGACAAATGTATTTTCAATTCACAAACAGACTTGATTTGCAAAAAGAACCAATTTTAATGAATCCTGAATTCTATAGAATTTCATTAAGCTGCATCCACATCAATTCGCTCCGGAACGATTTACATCATGAAACCGGCTGCGAATGCCGTAGAAGTATTTATTCAAAAACAACACAAAACATAGTTACCGTACGATTCGAACCACGCACCGACAATTCAGAGATATACTTTCATCAAATGACTACTCTGTTCTGAATTGGAAATACGTACGTCGTTTGAAACGGCGATGAATAGCTTAAAATAGCTTTCAAAAGTTATGAGTAAGCTTAAAATAGCGATGAATAGCTTTAAATAGCAATGAATAGTTTTATACAGCTATGAATAGCTTTAAATCACGATGAATCCGCTCCAGACACATTTACATCATGGACCGACTGCGGTATTTATTGAAAACAACACAGAACATAGTTACAGTTCGAACCCACCACGAACCGACAAAAAAGCGGAAGAATAATAGAATAACTTAAAAATAGCAATGAATAGCTTGAAATAGCAATGAATAGCCTAAAATAGCAATGAATAGCCTAAAATAGCAATAAATAGCTTAAAATAGCAATGAATAGCTTAAAATAGTAACGAATAGCTTTAAATAGCAATGAACAGCCTAAAATAGCAATGAATAGCTTAAAATAGATTAAAATAGCAATAAATAGCTTAAAATAGCAACAAATAGCTTAAAATAGCAATGAATAGCTTAAAATAGCAATGAACAGCTTAAAATAGCAATGAATAGCTTAAAATAGCACAAAATAGCTTAAAATAGCAATGAATAGCCTGAAATAGCAATTAATAGCTTAAAATAGCAATTAATAGCTTAAAATAGCAATGAATAGCTTAAAATAGCAATGAATAGCTTAAAATAGCAATGAATAGCCTAAAATAGCAATGAACAGCCTAAAATAGCAATGAATAGCTTTAAATAGCAATGAATAGCCTAAAATAGCAATGAATAGCCTAAAATAGCAGTGAATAGCAATGAAAAGCTTTGAATAGCAATGAAAAGCTTTAAATAGCAATGAATAGGAAGCTATGTACAGGGTTATCCATTTCGTGTTTCCATTCAACATCTGTCAAATGTCAGTGTATTCCAAACGGGTATTGGTTTAGTTGAAGGTTTGCCAGTTTACAAAATGGAACATTTTACGACTGACCAACCCGTTAAAATTATTCTACCAAAATGGTGAATGTGCTGGGGCCACGTTTCGTGCATTACGCGCAGATTATGGCCGACATAATCGTCCCAATGATCGGACAATCGAAACTGAATCGGTGACAGACATTTCTACACCTGTGCATTATCGTTTTGCTTGTTTGACCGAAAACATCGCCGCTGTGATTGTAACTGTAAGTGTGGCCCCGAATTTGTCGATTTCGCGCCGATCCCAGCATTTAGGTATATCTTACGATATGTGGTTTCGACAAGAGAGGGCCACATGCCACACCACGCGACAAAATTTGGCTTTATTGCGCGAGAAATTCGTAGGACGCGTAATTTCGAGATTCGGGGATGTGGCTTGGCCAGCAAGGTCTTGCGATTTAACGCCGTTAGATTTCTTTTTTTAGGGCTATGCGAAAGACCGTGTTTATGCGAACAATCCCACGACGATTGGTCAATTGAAGGACGAAATCCGTCGAGTTATGGCCGAGTTATTGCCCGAAATGTGTGAAAAAGTAATCGAAAATTACCTCAAAAAGATTTAGTCTGCAAGCGGTCATTTGACAGATATTGTATTCCACGTACATAAACCATAACCCAAACTTTATTATGAAATAAAAATTCCATCGAAATTCAAATATTTACTGTGTTTAATTTAAGTTTACTTTCCGAAAGAGAAAATGGATAACCCTTGATAATGCGCAAAGTTTGAAACTTGTTCCAATTTTTATAAATGTGCACTTTACGCTCTTCCAGATGCCTATTTTGATTTTGAGTGCTGCAATTAATTAGTGAAAGTTACATATCCTGGCAGTTGGTCTTTAAAAAATATTCTGACTTTAGAAATTGTGAAACATCATATGTGATACCGTTATGGAATCTTGAAAAACAGCGCATACTTTTAAAATTACTTGCCTCAAAGACTTGGTGCAATTTACTAGTAATTAATTTTACCATACAAATATATGAACTAACACAGAGTTTTGTCTATCGGAGCTACAAAGAAGGTAATATTTCTCTCAAAGCCAAAACAGTTACTTTTCGGGATGGGATGCATACAATTGTTGTCGTTCTGGTGAGAAATATTTAAGATTTGCAGTTACAGTGCATGAACAATCACAACAAGGCGTGTTTGTTTTGTTTAAATGGCGTATAACTGTAAATATATGTGATTGAGATTTTTTAAGTTTTTTTTTTTTTAGCAGGCCCCGAATCTTTCATCCACTTTCGAATTTGGGCGTTGACTTTTCGGACACTTTGTATGCTAAATAGCTTTTGATAGTTTTCAATAGAAGCGAATAGATTAAAATAGCAATTAATACCTTCAAATAGCTTAAAATAGCAATTATTAGCGTTCAATAGCAGTGAGTAGCTTTGAATAGTTTGAAATAGCAATGAATAGCTTTGAATAGCTATTAAATCAAAATAATCAAACTTGTTTCAAAAGAATTAAAAAGAAGACTGTAATACTGAAATACAGTTGCGTATGTCCCGACAACATGTTCCGTTCTCTTTCAAATCAACCGACCGTTACGGATCAGAAACTTCTCCTTACCAACAGATACCCTAAGCGTCCTCTTGCGAGGCATAGCTTGATTGATTGAAAGAAATCCGTTGAACCGTGCAGTTCCGCCCTCATTTATTTATTAAACTATTTATACTCAAAATAAAATGTATCTGCACTAGTTTGAAAATGGAAATTTTAATTTTCGAACAAAACGGTATCAGCTGTGATGTGTCAGTTGTCCGAACAAAACGGTATCAGCTGTGATGTGTCACTTGTCATATTTTTCACTTTCCGAGAAATGGCGGTAGGAATCTATGCGGTTACAGAACAAAATAGAAAACAGTTTGCAAAATGCGGCACAGGGTATCTGTATATATATATATATATATATTCTGTGCACCCGTGCCCAAAATTCGTGCCGTTTGTCGTCCTGCCATTATCGCGTTGCGAGTTGTTAATGTCTGTGGAGTTCAAGATAGAAGTCACAAAAATCAAACAAAAAAAGGAAGCACGAGCCCAACCAAATACTCTCTCTCTCTCTCTCTGGTTCCAGCCATCGCCTTTAGCTGGTCCCACAATTTGCATATGGATTTACCAACTGCCTCAAAAAAGCTTCTCCTACGTATTCCTGGGTCGTCCCACACGACGGCTTGTATCGTTTCCTTATGGATTCCAATCGAGCGCCTGTTTTGCAATGTTTATCGGTTTATCCGAAGTGTGTGAGATCACGGCCAAGTCAAGTTTGCAGTTTGGCTGCAATGATACTAATCACCTACCACCTTAATCGTGGAACACCCATATACAAACACAGATATTACATTGCATTTTTCTGGAGATTTACCCCGGAAAGAAATCAGACTAAAACAGAGTGCTCGGACAACATTTATACACGATTCTACATCGGTATCAACCTTGCTGTTACAACGCTTCTGAGATACATAAAATGGTAAACTTTTTCGATCGGATGTCCAGAGTCCTGGAGTCAAGCTCAGATATTTAGTTTTAGCATCTGGCTTAGATGACGGATGCTTTGCATCGTCAAAATCAAAGTGCCGCCATTTTTAATGCTGTCCTTGAATGGGTACAAAGGAAATCCCACACAGTCAAAAGTTGCTCGAAATACTTGCATATGTGTGTAGTCGTAAAACACACAAACACAAATTTGAACCTAAGGGCGGAGTTCATAATCCCCACTTATACTTAAAGGAACTCTTAAGGGAATCCTTATTAATTTTGCGATTCAAAGTCATCAATACTTAAAAAATAAAATTCAATTTTGATACTACTAGATAATTTTTTATATTTTTTTTGTCAATTACTATAATTGGGCTCCTGAATTAAATTATTTTATTGAATGCGGCAATGCCTTTATAAGTGACGTTTTGCATTCTCTTATACTTATTCCTTAAGGGAATCCTTATTCCTAAGTTTTTAAGATTCATAGTCGTTGAATTCCGCCCTAAATATCTTTTAACTTGTTTGGTTTGCTCTATAAAACTGACCTAAAAAATTATTTTTTTTTTAGATGAAGCTTAATCAAATGCAATCACTGAAAATTATTGAATTGTTCCAATTCGTGTAATGTTCCAGCGTGTTTTCCATTTAAATAGAAAACCTCGAACATTAATAAATTACAGTACATTCGCGCTAATTTGACATCGAAAACTTGAACTATCCACTAACATAAACATCTAATTTTCTCCATTGCTAATTCTAAAACTTAAACATTTTTTTCAATTTTTGGCTCTAAAACTTGAACTTTCTGACAGATTCACAGGGTTATCGATGATCCCATTCCCAGGCACAAATGAAGGTTGCTTAATGAATAATAATTAATTTCGGATAAATGTAGCTTGCATTAGCAATATTTTCCATATACGTATCTGTGAAATACAACAGCAAATTGTGAGCAAAAACCTATCCAGTAACATGAACAGCTAGTAAAATGGAATTGAACATTGTTCATGAGCTGTGTTGCGATACTACTGTTTACAATGTGGACGCAAACCAATTGTCCCAAAAATATTTGCAACATCTCAGAAACATTTGTTTACAGTATGGATGTGTCACAATTGTACAGCAACTGCTTGCGAACAAGTGGGGAGCACTGAAACCATCATGTTCGCAAACAGTTGCGCCACAATTGCTTACAATGGAGACGAGGCTTTAGATTCAAGAATTAAAATTGTCTTTTTTTCAGAAATAATAAGGCAATGTGTTAAATATAGAATTAAGAAAGAACTCAAACTAAAAGGCATATTTGCTTTAATTGTGACTTTGACTACAATATGTATGCACATTCCTCAATCGAACCATCTTACGTTCGTACTCAATCAAAATCTCACCATACCCGTCGCTTTCTATATATGTACATAAAAAGATCCCTTCGTCCGATTAAACAACAGGATACATCATTACCCGCATAATAACATTTTGTCGGAATCGTCATTTCTTATACACTCTCTTCCTTTCAACTTGAGCAAACAATAACAAAAACGACATAATCAAAATCAATTAAGACTTATTGCATTATATTCATTACCTTAAACCCATTAATTGATGATCGGCTTGCGTTGTACCGCGACTAGATTCCATATCATGATTTGAACTATTCTCCTCACACCACTCAGGAAATGCATCCCGGAAACTATGAAAGCCATCTGGAAAGATGAAGAAACAGAAAACGGAAAGGAATGTTAAAAAAAATGTAAAAAAGAGAAAAATTGTTGTGGTTGGTACGTAAACAATATAAATATTTTCATATAGCGAAAGAGTATTATAAATGCTTCATAATGTTAGATACAATTGGCCGTATGTGTACTTCTTGAAGCTCTTGAATGCATATTACACACCAGTGCTATACGCATGTGTTTATGCTCGTAAAATAGATGTGCATATGATTCGAATATGAGATATGATACAAAAAATGAGAAACATATATGGACCAGAAGAAATTATGCAGACGCAGTGTTTTGGATACAGTGGTGCCCAAAAATATACACACACATCATCTTTCTAAAATATTGGTTTACAAAATCTGAAAAAATTTATATCAATCAAGAAGTAAATTTTTATAGAAGAGTCAGTTACGATTCTAATGGGTTTGTACATACAAATATTAGAATACATCATTAGACGTATCAAACCTTTTTTTTCATGCGAAAGTATGTACAGTAGAGACCTGATAATCCGGACCGAACGGTATTTGGATTATCTAATTGTCCCAATATCCTAAACGCATTAACATTACTGTTGAGTAAACAGCATTTTTTCACTAAAAGAGATTGGTCCATCCGATTTTCGAGGTGCTGATTACCGAGTTTCACTATACAATATATATTTATGGCATCTGGTGGTGGTAATTATATATTTTCTCAGGCAACTAATCAATGATACAGTTTGACACCAAAAAAAACCATTAAATGGTCGAAATGCTTTTTTCAATCACTGTCTGTTCAGTGTTCACCTCTTTCCTGTAACACTATCCCTTTCAAGTGGCTCTCAACTCTGGCACCGGAATGAAGACTTTAAACAAAATATTCATATTCCAATTGCAATGCATGAAAAGAATGCATAATGAGATGGTTAGATTGGTGTGTCCGCCATGCAAACCATGAACTCGAAGGGATGTGCCATGTGTTGAGCCCATCATTAGAAACGGACATGCCAGTACTTTTTCTATAGATATGAATACAGTTTAAGGCTCATATTACACATTCATATATTAATAAATCTGCACTTAAGAAAATTATTTCTTTAGAAAAATTGAGATTATTTTTGTTTTTTAATTTATGCTATGTTGATGGATTTTGCCATGATTAGGCAGGAAGGATGTATCATCCAGTAGAAAACTTTCTTGATGGTTGCATCCTCCTTTGGAAAAAAACTTGCGGTGGTTTTCTTACCGAATCTGATGGCTACACTGCCCTTGTCTTTGGTTGGTTGAGGCGGGGCAATATTCACAAAATGCGTATCGTACCACCATCACACTCTTCTCAACGAAATATCTCATTCATGTTAATCGTTCCGACGCTCTGAGTATTATTGAATTGGTTATGTTGTGCGTACCGTGAACTCTCCGACACATAAGGAAAGGAACTAAAAAGAGCCAAAAAGAACGGAAGGAAGTTGTCCATTTAGAATGGACAGGAAAAATAATAACCAACTGACACGACACTATAATATACATATATGTATGGCAAAATTATGGGATCGTTGTACACGCACCGCACAATACTATGATGAGAACGAATAAAGGCGTACAGACAGGCAGACGGTACAAGGCGATTTCAAGTGCGTTTTAATTACACTTTTAGCCTGTCGTTGTACTTTATGGGCATGGGCATATCATATCGTGGGACTAAACGGAGCACAATAATATCATGTTCAGGGCGATATTTAAGCGCACTTAATGTAATGTGGTAGTATACAATGGAATAGAAAGCAATGAACAAAACTATTGTTCATCAATTAGTCGCGTTCCAGAGGGTTCAACAAAACACTTTCTGATGGGACAAAATTATGAGCGGCGCCGCGGAAAATCCTTAAGGAATTTATTGGAAATTACGGAACAATATTGATTAGGGATGAGAAATAAAACATATTCATGAACGTGATAATGACTAATAACAGCATTACCACTTTAAAATTTCGACAAACGCTATAGTGCATTAAGTGTCGCGATTTTGTCGTGATTTAATGGCAAAGGAAAACAAATTGTAGCGTGCGTATTTAAGAAAAAAAAACCTTTCACAACTCTCCCCCTTCAAAAAGTGCCCCAAGTTGTTTTTCACATATAACAAGTTTTTTTTCGCTAAAAACTCAAATTCTAGAAACTACCTAAACACAAAATGCATCCAGTAAATTACCACAAGGATTGATTAAAATATCCACACTTCAAAAATATATGTCGCCCTCCTTAAAAAAACACACCAAGATATGATTTAACCCCATAACCCCACCGTAAATCTCACGAAACTTCCCAAAACCAAATGAATCCAATTAATTGTCGCAGGAGTTTAACAGGATATTTACTCTTTAAAAAAAATTGTCGCACCCTCCTCCCCCTTACCTAAATACTACCCTAAGGCCCGTATTTATGAACATTCCTTAACTCAAGGAGACTTTTTTGTCTCCTTTGACCAGGGTTGTGCTTTGTTCCTGATGTCTCCGCCGCTATGCGAAAGTCCACAGGTCAAGGAGACCTTGGGTCAAGGATGCCGAAATTCAATAAATTAAATGTCATTCCCCATACTTTTTCATAGAAAAAAAAGTCTCATTGAGTTAAGGAATGTTCATAAATACGGGTCTTAGTAAATTGGGGCCTCATATCAGCAAACTCGAGTTTTAAGAATCACCCGAATACTAAATGTGACCAGTTAGCTGTCACAAGGGTCGTTTGACATTTCCACCTACAAAAAAAATGGTCTGCCAAACCTTGCCTTAAAAACTAACCCTGCCAAGTTGGCATTGCTTCCCCAGTAGCGGGGGATTCAAGAATTTCCTTAATTCAAAAAGTATCCGATTAATTGTCGCAAGAGCTTAAAAGCATGTTTCCACTTTCAAAAAAATTGTGGCGCCCTCCACCCCCTTATCTAAATACTACCCTTAGTGAATTGGGGCCTCATATCAGCAAACTCGAGTTTTAAGAATCGCCCGAATACTAAATGTGACCAGTTAGCTGTCACAAGGGTCGTTTGACATTTCCACCTACAAAAAAAAATGGTCGCGCCACTCCTCCCCTTAAAAACTACCCCTGCCAAGTTAGCACAGCTACTCCAATAGCGCGAATTCAAGACTTTCCTTAATTCGAAGTATCCGATTAAAATTGTCGCAGGGGCTTAAAAGGATATTTCCACTTTCAAAAAATTTGCGCGCCTCCCTTAAAAACTACCCTTAGGTGAAATAAACAATTTTTTTCACAAACGAAAATATACTTTTCCACTTCTGCAACAATTAATTAGACAAGGGAAGGAGGGGCGCGAACAAAATTTTCAAGGTGGAAATGTCTTAAACAACGACAACAATAATTTTATAACGGTACTTTGAACTATCAAATCTGCAAATTTGGCAAAACTTACTTCAACGTGTTGGCTTTCTAACGGTATATTACGATTGACATTTAGATCTAATATCACAACTGTTTTTGGGTCGATATGTTATCTCCCCTATTAAAAATAGGGGAGAATTATATGTTTGCGTTTTTTGGGTATCTCTGAAATCCTATCGAGAGATTGCAAAGTAAATTTAAAGTTTTGCATTTAAGTTCAAAACGAATTAAACCTGTTCTGTGAATTGCTGAAAGTCTAAAGAAACGAAGCTGGGCGATTTATACGGTCACCTGGGTTTGGGGAAGATAAATAATTAATTTTGTGAAAAACAACACAAAAAATGTTTCTCCTAAAAATTTGCTTAAGTATGTATGACTAGTGTAAAGAATCAATTTCTGAAAAATTCTCACAAAATTTTCATTTGTTGAGATTTTGTACGGGTGTTTTTGCGATTGTGGATTTTGTTTTGGAGTTTTTGTTTTTTTTTTTTTAATAAATTGAGATTTTGTGCTTGTGTTTGTGGGAATTTTCCCTGAGAGTTTTCGCATTCAACCTCTTTTGAATAGGATTCAATCCAAATAAACTTCGGAATCAATTTAAGTTGACAATGAAGTGAACCCGTATTGCGAATTTCTATGGAAACCAAAAGAGACTTCGAGAATTCGAATGAATTATAAGCCCTCCTTAGCGTGAAAGATAAATGGTGAAATTTACATAAAAAAAATGTTTTCCCTCTCAAAAATTTGCTTAATCTGAAAACACAATTTCTGGAAAATTCTGCGATATGCATTTTTGCGTTCTCCACAAGCAAACAACACTTCTATTTGAAAAATATCTGATTTGCGCTATCTCTGTTATTTGGCCTCTTCTAGCGGATCCAATTTCATTCATATCGCTGCCCGAATGAAGCTTGCTATCAATTTACCTTTTTTTCCGCACATATATCGCTAACGTACGAAGATAAAAGCAATTTCTCTTAATGAAACAACACACCAGTCGACAAGGCAATGAATTTTTTTTAGTATTGTTATCAACGCAAATGAGAGCCATTCAGTAATAGCTCATTCAAGGTAACTATGCAAAACTGATAACAGATGCGTGCTGTGTGCTCTTCATACTGAAAGTTGAACTTAATTAAGCGTTTATCGAATGAATGAAGGAGAGTAGAAGCTGATTGCATAAATATATAGTTTGGAGAATTCTAATCTTTGAAAGACCAAAGTCGGCTGATATGGCGATTTGAATTTCACTCTATACACATACAGCACGTTCTTGACCTTGCCCTGATAGTGTTGGGGTGGTACCTCACGTGTATCCCTTTATTCAATCCTGTACGAAGTGCTGAAACTGGTTTCCCCAAAATTGTTGAGTCTTTTACACACATGACAATTTTCACTCCTCATTGAAAAGCAACCGATTTTCAACGTATAGGTCAAGATCAAACCCATTGACCACCCTCTAATGTAGTCGTGTATTTCGTTAAAGCCTATACATGAGCTGTCATCCAGTAAGTCAACCGTAGTAGCAGTTTTTGAATGAAATATTCTCAAAGCCTTGTCGTTAATCGCCTTTCACAACACCTTACATCTACAGAAGAATGAACTATTCTTCACACCCTCCACACAAACCCCTTCTGTAACTTTGAATTTCTGCGCAAAAGTCAATAAGAAAGCTTTATTACTGTCATAAAAGCTAAAGCAACGTTCGTTCATCATAACTGTGTATACTATATGGCAAAGTAAAAAGATTCATTAAGTTTTTGACACCAGTCCCGCCGCGTTGGCCGCCCAGCTCGTCAGAATGAAAAATGATTGACAAAAAGGCGATACCTACCCCTCACGGCGAGGTGAGAGTTGGGGTTTAATTGAGGGGGTCTTTGTTTCGTCGCTTCGCTATGGAAAAAGCGCATGTTCGTCATGGAGCTTTTTTTGTGGATTTTCCGTTGGTGCTACTGCTCAAATTGGTATAGTAGATACACGAGTAGTAAAAGATATATAAATGCGAAGCCAATTGATGTTCATGTTTTTTGTTGTAAGTTTAGTTTGTTTTTCGATTTTCTCCATATATGTAGTTTTGGAAGGTCAAGGAATTTTCGACATTGAATGCGCAGAATTTTGTGCAGTCTGTTGTATAGGTGCTGGTATCTGGCAGTCTGCAAGTCGATGTGGATTATGCAATTTGATTATAGTCTGTCTGTTAGAAAGTGACATCTAACCACCCCACTGCCGGGTCATCCATAAATTCAAATAGTATATTGGATTTTGAGGAATGAATGGTGTGTTGGATCACGGCATGACAATATGAGGATGTCGAATCGACCTACCATTGTAAAAATGAATGACAACCTGAGTAAATTCATCAATCATTTTAATTTACTTATCCATTTCTGCATTCGCCTAATTTCTGACTATACCTCGCTGCAACAAGTCGTCTCAAACCGAAAAATTACTTAACCGCACACAGGAAACGTGCTGATTAATGAATGCAATAGCTTGCTAAAGGAAAATCTATTTCATTCAAATTTCGTTTATTATATGGTTTTTTTTTGGGCCAGTGGCGTAGATAAGGTGGGGGTCAAGGTAATTACTCCGCCGCCAGGGTAATAAAATCTCAAGCATATTCCTCACTCATACGACAGACAATCTTTTGGTGGGGTGTTTTCGGATGTTTAGTCATCTTTCTGACGATTTGCAGATTTCAGTTTTACTTCGTCTCTTCATACCGGAAATTGTGGAGGCTAAAGACAAACTCAATCACATCCCATACTCCAGCTCGGGAACGGGAAGATATCACCTCAAATTGAGAATGGGGATTTTGATTAAGGATTTACAGGCTATTCACACAGGGCCGCAAAATGTAGGTAGATCATGAAATATCGCATACTGTTCCAGTAATGGTCGTAATCTTGTTCCACGACTTGACAATACAGTAGAGTCGGTGTCCGTGAAAGTGAAAAAATCACATTTATGTGTACAAAACCATGGACAGAGCGGAAATGGGTTAGACGAGTTTTATTGTCAACCGCAAAGCTCACCACAATTCGCCACGATTTTATAGAGATTTGGATTATAATCCTGGTGCAAAATCTATGAAAATGTATGGGAAATCCGGAATATATCGCCCGGGTTTTGTAAAATCTCAAAATTTTGCAAAATCTTCTGAAGTCTGTAGAGAGCTATAGATTTTCGGAATTTTATTTTGGGGAATTTGATTTCGGGGATTTTTTGACTGGGGATATCGTACCCAACCCCGTCTAAGCGTCTGAGCAAATGCTAATTTTCCATATTGTAAAACAAAGCCCTTTCCACATATGTCCTCCCCCTCCAAAAAACAATCTACGCCACTGTTTCGATATCTCGATTTGTTTAGCTTCTGATACCGCGCACCAATCATAAACAAAACAGATCAACCGCACGAGCAATCACACATTTTGACCGACTAATATGCATGTACACGCCACCAGCATTTTGAAAAACATGCTGATTCAATGTGTTGAGAATATATCTTCAAAAAAATCCATGACACTACATACTTGCGTGTGAGTATAGTAATTTGAGGCCACTATGCTTCTTGTTGCTTGCAGCGAACGTGCAAAGCACAACGCGGTTGCTGACTGGTATACATATGTATATCTACACAATAAATAAACGTTTCCGATTTGTTCAAGTTTTATTTTTGAACCATACGTTCATTCATTCATAAATGAATACAATTTCGGTGATTCTCTTGGGTTTCATCGATTCGATCCAGTACCATATAGCAGCAACAAAACGGACGCCTTCATTCATACACACACGAAAAATATGAATTGGAAGCGATTTTAAGCCATTACTTCCGGTTTCTGTTTAACATCAGCTCGGAACGCACAAAGGAAAAGAAACAGACGAAAAGGAGGTGGAGTGCAGGAGCAAGAGACAATCAAATCGAATTCAAGAGACACAGCAATAGTATGGAGTCCCTGAAGATATAAAATGAAAAAAAAATATAAAAAATAGAAAAATCTTCTCAGTGGCAGGAATATTTTTGGATTATTTATTGACCATTGAGCTAAAACAAAAATTCATTCACCTTGTTCACATTCAATATGAAATGTAATGGCCTGGTGCGGATGAATGTGTATGGAAGTGTTTTTTGGACGTTTTTTTCTTTACGAAAATAAAGCGAAATACAATAATATAAGCTCGTCTGGATATGGCAGCAGGATATGCATATTACTAATGCGTTATTGTCGGATCATGGTCCGGAAATATGATTTATACGGACATCAGTGGACATGGACTTGATGGACACGTTTCCGGAATTAGACCTGTGTCTGCATCTGAAATCTATAAATCTATATTCTGCCATCCATCCATATACGTGATCTCTCTGTTTTGTATTGTTTATTCAACTCGGAGCAAATTTTCTTATTGATACATACATATGCATATGTTACGTGTGGTATCCAATATTATTATTTGTTTGTTGGAGACAAAAATAGAATAACGAGCGTTCAACTTGTTTTTGAACTCACGACATGAGGCAAATATTCAGGAGAGTATAAAAAAAAACGTTTGGGAAAAATCTTTTGAATAATACCCCAGTCATAAACATTTGTCACGTGACAATGCACGCACAATATAAAAAGGGGCTTGTAGTATAGTGAATTTAGCTCTAGACCCAAACATCAAAAAAAAAAAAGAGCTGACTTTTGATGCCAAATTGTTCTGTGGCCTGACCGCATTGCAGGCGGGAAAAATTTTGGTAAACGTTAAGGCTAAGTCCCATTAGACTCTCCACGAAATATTACTTCGATCGGATTAAAAAAAAGGGTACCTCCCATACAAATTATTCAAATTCAATGCCACTAGTTTATTAAGAAATAAGGGAACAAGTCAACCAAAATTAAAGTTTTGCTCGTAGGCAATTTTCGGGTCATTTTGTATGGAAGGTGCCCTTTGTTTTAATCAGATCGAAGTAATATTTGGTGGAGGGTCTAATGGGACTTAGCCTTAACGTTTACCAAAATGTTTCCCGCCTGCTGTGACGCGGCGATAAGTTCCGATGGGAAAATCTCGTGGTGGCGGTTCAGTTATAACTTTTTGCTGTATCTTTGACTGCCAACTTATATCCACCACTAACGCTTTTTCTTTTCATTGTGTAACTGTTAAAGTTCGATACAAGAGTTCTTCACTCATGACCTCCTGTGTTTACGTTCCTCCTACTTCTGATTATGAAAACCTATTTTCTCGTCTTTCAGACATTGTTAATGCATCCCACCCTAATACCAGTGTAATCATTTGCGGGGACTTTAACTTGCCTAATTTAGGCTGGCCTGATTTTCCAGGGCTACCCTTGGGTTCACCTTCTCCTATGTTTTTCGTCAGTTTCCTCATGCAAAGTGTTTTGTAGTTTACTTATCAATTCAATACTACTATGAATTTCATGGACCGTAATCTTGATCTTGTTTTTAGCAATCTACCGCCATTGTGCTTAACGTCGACCCAGGCTTCTGAAATGTTTGTTTCGTGTTATTATATTATACATACCACGAACATAGTATTTATGTCGTTCTGTTTGTAAATGCGATTTAACAGTAGCGAGTAGCTCCGAAACAAAAATCCCTGGTCACTGTAGGACTTGAAACAAGGCTCCAGCAATTCAAAAAATACACTGAAAAAAACATTTGCTAAAAACAAGAAAAAAATACAATAAAAAACAGCCAAGGAAGATTTTTTCCTGATTTAAGATGTATTTTCTTGTTCCAAGAAAAGTCTTTGCTTGAAATAAATAAATAAGCATTATTTTAAGCAAAAACTTTTCTTGGAACAAAAAAATACATCTTAAATCAGAAAAACTTTTCTTGGAACATGAAAATACATCTTAAATCAGGAAAAATTATTCCTTGGCTGTTTTTGATTGTATTTTTTCTTGTTTTTAGAAAATTATTTCTTTCAGTGTAGAATCCCTACCCAACTGAGCTAACGAAAGTACATAATAGTAGAATTTTCGGTATTACCTATATTTCTTCACTGATATTCGTATGCAATTTCTTTTAACAAATATTCACTAAAATAAGGGTGCGTGATTTTTCAAAATTTCCTTTATTTGAAATATAACGAACTTAGGCATCCTCCTCATTATGTACTTATTATTTCGTGCTTTTGTATCAATTTTTTCGAAGACTTTGTTGCGTTATGATTTTATATTACAGTCTTGACTCGGCAGTCCGGATCTCCTTTAATCCGGATATCACGCTTATCCGAACCACTAAATGTTTCCACGATGTATTCTATAGTCCGGACTTCGGTAGCAATTTTGACTATATAATCCGGATATTTGAGATTTTCAGGGTGAAATGGTAGATTTTGTCTCGTACTTTTTTACGGCACGGTTTGCCAAATGACATGATGCTAACTAATTTCAAAGAAATAATGCATTTATCGGCTTTTGTTTCTCTTTTTTATTTATTTGGACTGTTTTTCCTCAGAAAAAAGAGATTGCGCTAATTCGGATTACCCCTTGCTATAATTGATCCGGATTATCGAGTCAAGACTGTATATTTCATTAAGATTCTTGAGAGAAAAGTTCAGCCAGGCTTTATCAAACTTCCAAGAATACGTACATTGACAGCGTTGAAAATAGCATCGGTAACACACTTTTCTGGTCGTATGTTCGACTCCCTCCAGTATATCTTTAGATAATCGGTCTGCCAGCTCCGCTGAGGAGATTTGTGAACTGTTTTCATCGTACTTTGGTAGTACTTCATCATCTGCTTATCGGAAACATGGCTTAACTCCAATATCGGTAGTGGGGAGATTTTAGATGATTACCAAATCTTTCGATGTGATCGTAACCTTAATGTCCTTGGCAAGCTTGATGGTGGTGGAGTCCTGATTGCTCTGCGTAGTAACATTGAGTGCTCTTTAATCTCTTCCGTAGTTGCCGAACCTTATGATTGTGTCACCGTCTCGATCAAAATATCTCTAGATGTGAATCTAATCATCTCTTGTATCTACGTACCTTGCAATTCACCTTTGCACGTATACGACAGTGTCTTTAAGCACTATTCAAACATTGTTAATATCTTACAGCCTAATGCAAAAGTGGTGATATGCGGGGACTTTAATCTCTCAAACGTATGTTGGCCCAACTTTCCTGGACAGCCTCTTTCTTCTTCCTCTCCATCTATCTTCCTTTCTCTTTCGGCATTCCTGGAGTTCTGCAACTTGGCACAGTTCAATATCATCCGTAATCCTCTCGGACGTACTCTTGACCTCGTGCTTAGTAACTTATCCATGTCCTGCCTCTCATTATCAAGCGCTATCGATGCTTATCTGCCCGTGGAGGCGCACCACCCAGCCCTTGAAGTTGATCTCTCAATACCCTTCGAGCCCAGGCAACTAAATAGTTTACCGACTCGTTTCAATTTTAGAAAAGCCGATTACACAGCCATTAATCATCGAATTAATGCTGTGGACTGGAATAGCATTCTTTGCAATCTTAACTGCAATGTGGCTGTATCCAGATTCTACAGTATTTTGTACGATATCATACATGAGCTTGTTCCACTACGGATTTCTAAAAAGCGTAAGGGTCCTATTTGGTTCACGCCTCTCATTTATAGGATGCTGCGCAGAAAAAGTCGTGCCCGTGCTCGTTTCAAGAAAACCCTAAGTCCGTCCGATCTGCTGGTTTTCCGAGCCCTCAGAAGTAACACCAAACGACTTATTGAAAGTGCACGCTCGGCCTACTTCCTTAGTGTTGAGGATAGTGTCAACAATAAGGAAAGTAAGCTCTTTTGGTCGTATGTACGCAATGCACGCTCTTCTAGTTCACTCCCGTCTCGATTATCTCTTGGGGATATAAATGTTACTACAGACGTGGATATTTGTGAACTTTTTGCCAAATATTTTTCAAGCACCTTCCTAGCCACTTCTAATACACCCCGTTTCCCTAATGATCAAGACACACGGACTCAACCCATTCTGCCCTCCTATGTCGATCTTATAATTAGATCGCTTAGTGTAAACTCTTCCTCAGGGCCTGACGGGATTCCGAACTTCTTTTTGAAGAATACGCACAGTACGGTTGCCATTCCTCTTGCCATTCTTTTTAATAAGAGTGTTCAAGAAGGAATTTTTCCGCAACAGTGGAAAACTTCGTACGTCGTTCCAATTCCCAAAAAGGATGATCCATGTCTTGTATCTAACTATAGACCTATCTCACTGCTATCATCTTGCTCCAAAGTATTTGAACGCATTGTGTTTAATTACATTAGTACTTACTATGGACATCTGATAGTACAGAATCAACATGGCTTTTGCAAACGCAAATCGACGACTACCAATTTGGTAGAAATAGTCAACCACATTGCCAAATCATTAAATAGCCATAATGATGTGCATGTGGTCTACACCGACTTTTCCAAAGCTTTCGATAGAGTCAATCATGCCATTCTGTTGGAGAAATTGTTGCATTATGGTTTCTCTAACCACGTAGTGACTTGGATTTCATCGTACCTTATGAATCGCTCATCTAGAGTGATTTACAAAGGTACTTCTTCCACACCTTTCTCCCCAACCTCAGGAGTACCACAAGGATCTATTCTCGGTCCCCTTCTCTTTTTGTTTTTTATTAATGACCTTCCGGCATTACTGGAATGTCACACACTATTATATGCTGACGATTTAAAAATCTTCACCTCTGTGTCTCACTCTGCGGACTGCTTGCCCTTACAAAGTGATCTTGACAGGTTATACACTTGGTGCACCCTAAATGAGCTACACCTGAACATCGAGAAGTGTTCAGCAATGATCTTCTCATTAAAAGAATCACCTGTATCGTTTGAATATAAAATTAATGACACTGCACTGAAGTGTGTTTCCACGATTAATGATCTCGGTGTTGTTTTCGATACGAAACTCAAATTTACCGATCACTATGACCTCATAATTAAGAAAGCTGAGAAGCTTTCTGGATTTGTTCTGCGTTGTTCGGCTAATTTTCGTTCTTTGCGTACATGCGTGAATTTATTCTTTTCGCTGGTACGCAGTAAGCTCGAATATTGTTCTGTTGCCTGGTCCCCTTTTACTCAAATTTCCTCTGGTGCCTTGGAAGCTGTCCAGCGTAGGTTCACCAGGTTCCTTCTTTTCAAATTCAATCTTCCGTACCTATCCTATCCTGAAAGGCTAGTTTTTCTCAATATGGAATCACTACGTAAAAGAAGAATTTTCCACGACGAATGCTTCCTTTTCAAGCTTTGCCATGGTTTATTATCGTCAAGTCTTGCTGAGGACATTAGATTTCGCGTTCCTTTCTATAGCACACGCTCTATTGCTATCTTTAATCCTCCCTCTGCTGTAATTTTGGTATATTTTAACTCGCCACTCATGCGTATCATGAGGAACTACGACAGGCTAGAGCTTGGTTCTATAGCCACTTCTTTCAGTACTTTCAAACGTTTTCTTAAACAACAAAATAGAATTATTGAAATTCCGTTGCAATAAATATGTAGTTAATTTTGCTCCACATATTCTTTAATTTATAGCATATTGCTTACATTTCAATTTGTACATATAATGTGCATACTTAATTCTCATTCTATTCAATTTTCATCTTTTATTTTTATTTGTTAATTATTTTTTTTTATTTTTTTTCGTATTCCTTTTAAGTCATTACTTCTCTTTCTCATGAATTTCTAGATGAATTGTACCTTCAAATTGTGTTATTTGGTGTTCAACACCTGTTCAATTTATGTAATAATAATAATAATAATAATACTTTACGACAATCTTCTAGTACATTAACGAACTTTTCCAATCCTTTAAAGTAAACCAATTTGAAGCACTTCCTTCCCTCCCTCAAATTACACCCGATTCGGTCAGTCTTTTAACCCTCGGACTGACACTGGGGTCTGGCCAGACCTTTTTCGAATTTGATACTAATTTCAACATGTTTCTAATTTAGCTACTTAGTTGATATTTCCGGTAGCTTCCTAAAATATTGTTAGCTTCAGATCTGCGCAACAACTAGATAGCGATGAGTTTCAAAAGGATAGTTATAAGGACATTTTGATGTACATGTCGTATTCGTAACACATAGGTCTAACCAGACCCAATCGTGATGTGTGTGAAATATCAACTAATTTCTTATAGTATGTTGACATACAATAAAATTTATGTAGAAAATTATAGAAACAATAACAAATTTTGGTACCTACACATCAATATCCTGGTAAAAAGGATATGACGTCAAGAGTCAACGTCAACGCGAGAGAGCTGCAGAGGAAGACGATAGCATTAAAGCAGTTTTTCACCCATATATAAATACGAAAATTACTCAAATATATAAATAGTATATGCCCACATACTATAAGTGTTCATCATCATCAATGTGGCACGATACCCCGACGTCGGGCCTTGGCCGCCTGAATCGTTGACCTCCAATTGTCGCGATTACGTGACCTTGTCCTCCAGTTTCGGAAGCCCAGCAGCTGGTGGGCGTCTTCACCTACGGAGTTCTCCCAGCGAGCTCTCGGTCGTCTACGCAACCTCGCTATAAGTGTTCAATTAAGTAAAAAAAAGTTTCAAAAATATTACCTACAAGAGTACTAGGTACAGTGGGTGTGGCCAGACCCCAGTGTTACGAATGTGTCTGACGGAGGGTGAATTTTGTCTTTAGGCAAGTCCTCTGTACCTGATTGTCTTCCAACACTTTCTTGAAGAAGGTTAGGATCGCGATTTCTAGTCCGCTTTCAATAATTTTTATTAAAAGTATTCGTGAGTGTATCTTTCCATGTCAATTGAAGACTTCATTCATAGTTCCAATTCCCAAAACTGGGAACCTAAATATCGTGTTAAACTATCGACCGATTGCTTTATTATCATCTTGCTTAAAACTATTAGAACGTGTTGTGTACAATTACATTAGGTGTGTTTTATTGGTTATCCCGTGCAGGTTTGGGTAACGAAACTTCATATAAAAAAATGACAGATGGATCAGCTGGCATTTTTTTTATATGGAGTTTCGTTACCCAAACCTACACGGGATAACCAAAAAAACACACCTATTGATGAAAATTTTGGCCATTTAATATTTTCTTGTCAGCATGGTTTCTGTGAAAAAAAAATCCACGGACACAAATTTGACTGAATTGGTCGATTTCGTCGCAAACACTTTTCACGAGCGCCTGGAGGTCCACGCAATATATACTGATTTTGTCAAGGCCTTTGATACTGTAAACGTAGTTGTGCTCCGCCAACAGGCCTCGTGGATATAGCTTTCCAGGACAGGACTCTGTTAACCAGGTATGATGACACCCGGGAAATTACCCAATGAGTCTACGAGGCGTGTTGGCGGGGCACAACATGATTTACCGTATCAAAGGCCTTTAGAAGTCTTTAATAACTTACTTCTTCTGAATTTTCAGCAATGTGGGGGTACCTCAAGGGTCTATCTTGGGACCTATTTTTTTTTTAATTTTTTTGTAAATGACCGGCTCTTCTTAGCAACCGATGTTTTTTGTACGCAGATGATTACAAATTTTTTACGTCTGTTTCACGCCTAGAAGATTGTCTTTCGTTGCATGCCGATCTGGATTTATTATCTTTCTGGTATAGCTCCGATGATATACATATGTATTTCTGAACGTATCAAAGTGTTCGTTAATGGTCTACTCACTGAAGCTTTCAGCAACATCATTTTCATACTCAGTCGTTTCGTTCTGAAAGATTATTTATCTCACTTGTTCGTAGCGTTTTATAATATGCCTCAATGGATTGGTCCCCGACTGCTGGTGGGTCCACCGACGCCTTAGAGCTGGTTCAACGACGATTTAAATCATTATTTTTCAAGTTTAAACTTCCTTTCCCAGAATGAATTAATTTCCTTAAGATTCTTTCCCTAGAGAACCGAAGAAATTTTCGTGAGCAATGTTTTTTATATAACATTAGCTGCGGATATCTGCATTCTAGCTTAACAGATAGAATTAATTATAAAATTCCATCATATCACACACGATCGAATGCAATTTTCAATCCTTCTTTAACTGATCTATGCCAATTCTCCTTTAATTAGAATGATGCGATCACATAATTCTATGGAAATTGGACATCTACCCTCTTCTCTTTCAACTTTTAAAAATATTCTTTTGCCGAAACTTTGATTTTGTTTCATTCGATTCAAATGCCAAACAAAACATTAATTCAGGACACTACTTGCTTGAGTCTTTATTTTTTGCACTACTTTGAATACATACATAAAATGTATCTCATGCTGTTCAAATATCCCATATTGATCAAAGTTCGCCGAGCCACGAGCCTATGCACTCCAATGGTAATTGCACTGAACAAAATAAAGCACATTAATTTTTATCTTCGATTTTCACATCTTACCCAACAGTCAGAGTGGTCTTTTAGTAAATCAAAACGTAACAATGTAACGATAAAGTGGATCAACTAGCTCCAATAGGGCATTCGGTAGCTCACTGGGCAGAGATGACACTCTACCTATGATTTACGAGTAACAGAGCGTGGATTCTAAAGGCGCGTTTAGATGGCATCAAACTTGTTTGCATCCAACTTTTCCCTCAAACTTATCCAAGTTGGAAGGCTGTTTACACGTACGATATTCTCTCAAACAAATCCTATCAAACAAATCCTATCCAACTTGTTGGCCGTGTAAACAGTAGTTGAAAGTTGGAGCGGTCGTAAAACGTTATCAGTTTTTGCAATACGTATTAGTTCAGGAAAAATATATTTGCTTTTTCTTTTATTTTTTCGTGAATATTTTAAACATTTAAGGAAACATGCCCGAATGAGTATACAGCGTGCTCCAAAAGTCAACGGAACGCCAGAATTGGATGATAGTGCACCGATATTAGTAATCAGGCGCATTAATTCTTTATTATCAGAAAGTATATTTATATTTCGATTGGACTATAATCAATGCATCTCAAACAAGTTGTCCAGCTTCTGTTTTCACGGTGGATTTGTTTGAATGCTCGTTCCACTTCAAACTTGTTGTCCAACTTCTGTTTACACGATGGATTTGGTGTCCAACTTGTTTGAATGCTCAAAAGTTGGACGACAAATCCATCGTGAAAACAGCGCTTAATCCCACTGTCACCAGGGATGTTTCATGTTTTCTTTTCAATAGTCAAAAGTTAAGTTAGTACTTAAGTTGTTGTTGTGCGTTCTTTTTGATTCGTCTGTTTATTGAGTAAAATTGATCGATTTACTTTTAATTTACTTACAATTTATTGTATACTCGTAGTGAGTATGTAAATACATTTTCCAGAAATACATAAATGTAAACGCGAAACTTGGTCGTGATTGTGACTTTTTTCAATGCATGTAACGTCAATTGAGAGTATACTAAAATGGGCGTAGTCCATGGTTGCGATAAGAACCGTCCAATCATTTCTCTATTAAAATTAATAAAATAGGTGCCTTGCGTACATTTGCATATTGAATCAACCTAATGCAGAATTCAATCGATTATACGACACGGGAAATTCTATTTCATTCACTACATTATACGATTGCAATCCCAAGTTAACGTTCATTCATTTTTAGTATGTAGTATGAATATGTGAATGGCTTAAGAAAAGCGTTCGACTTTTAGTTTTTGATTTTATTCGGAATTTCATTATTGTGTAGAATATCAAATAAGGGCGAGATCCGCCATATGAGAAGACAAAAACAACAAGACAACAATAATAAAAAAATTAAATAAATAGCCGGCGCGACTGCCCAATTTTAACTTCGGCGCAGCAGATGTGAGACATCCCATTTACATAGGAATTTGACGGTGTTTTTTGTAGAGGTGTTGAGATCAACAGCACGCTCTGCGAGTTTTTATCCCCATAACTGAATATTCGTTTAGCATCAGAGTGATATCATAGCCTGTCGTGAACTCGGAAGCATCATAAACAGAGTTTCTATACAGTGGGATTCGAACTCACGAACTGTACTTTGTAGGCAAACGCACTAGGCAGATTATACAGGGTGGGCCAATTACAAGTTCGTTTTTAAAAATGCAATAAAATTAATAAATTAAATTTTTTTCCATGTCTTATGGCTTTATTAGAAAGTAAGTAAGCTCCCATTAATGATGGAACACAACTTCATTCAAGTGGCTGCTGCGGCTGGCGTCGCAGTAGCGCATTCTGTCACACCAATTTGCCACGACCCTGTTGATGGTTTTAGGCTGTAGCTCACGGATTGCTTGGATGATATTGGCTTTAAGTGCTTGAATCGTTTGTGGATTGTTGGCATAACATCGGTCCTTCACGGCTCCCCACAAAAAAAAGTCCAAAATCCAAAATCGCAACTCCGAGGCGGCCAATTGACATCGCCAAGACGGCTGATAACACGATTTGGGAGTTTGGTGCGTAAAAGATCGATTGTGGCATGGGATGTGTGGCATGGCGCGCCATCCTGCATGAACCAGAGGTCGTCCAAGTCCATGTCTTCAATTTCAGTAAAAAAGAAAGTCCGATAACATGATGCCACCACTCCACAATCCGCACCAAACTGTCACTCTCTGTAGATGCATTGGCTTCTCGGCAACAACGTGCGGGTTTTCCGAGCCCCGCATGTGCTTATTAACGTAGCCGCCGAGATGAAAATGCGCCTCATCGGAAAAGATAATTTTTCGCCCAAAATCGCTGTCCAATTCAAGCTGCTCTAAGGCCCAAACTGCGAAGTGGATGGTCGTGCGACTTTAATTGCGGAGTCAAGTTGACCTTGTAAGGGAATATGTAATCCGAGATCTTTGTGCATAATTCTTCTCAGGCTAGTGCGTGAAATGTTTAACTGTCGAGATCGATGGCGTGTTGATGTTCGTGGATAGAGTCTCACACTCTGGCCTACAGCAGCCACATTTTCATCTGTGCACACCATACGACGACGGCGACCGTGAGTGTTGTCCACTAGCATGCCAGTCTTACGAACTTTTTGCACAAACTTGCGTAAGTGACGCTCGGTGGGTGCTTCATTTCGGTCAAAATTTTTTTTCAATAAACGCATACTGTTTGGGCTAGACAGCACTCACTTTGAAAATAAGTTTTTAATATTTCCCAACGTTGTTCAAGCGTAAAGCGACTCATTTCGTTCTGCGGAGGTATGATACTGAATTTCTATCCAGATTTCGAAAAACAGCTGTCAGTGTCAAACTAACCTATCATTTAAAAACGAACTTGTAATTGGCCCACCCGTTAGTAGAAGGCACAAATATGTACATAATGAAACTTAACAATATTATGGGTTGGCTTCGATATCCCGCCCGTCATTTTCTCGTTTTTCAAAATCCCAACGTTCAATATGCCGCCAGTTAAAAATCCCGCTCTCCGGTCTAAACAAAATCCCGCCATTTCAATAATCCGCTAATTCAAAATACCGCTTTTCAATATTCCGTCATAGAAAGTAGAAAAGTTTCAAAAGCCGCGCGCACAATTTATGAATCTTCTATAACAGGATTTACCATGTTTGCCGTTAAAAAAATGGGGGTCCTCGCCTTGAGAAGTCTCGGAGACATACGGCCTAATTTGAAAAATAGGTGATCTGGTCTTTCGGTAGACGAAACTTAATTCATCCCACGTAAGACAGTATTGTTGTGAAGGGGCTCAATTATCACATTACATAACTATTGATTTAATAATGTTTGGCGATATTTTGACGGGGGATTATTTCACTATCCACTTGCAGATTCTGACACGGCGGGATTTTGATGTGGCAGGATTTTGTAACGGGGAGATTTTAGACTGGATGGATTTAGTAATGTCGGGATAATGTAAAGGGGGATATTTTTTATTAAAAAACAGGAATACGAATGGGCGGAATTTTGCAAGTATCCCGTACATTAATGTTAATCTGGCGTATGAAATTCATATTCATTTGCTCAGTTTTGATTGGTGAATATGTATAGGTACATGTGTGGATGCCCATTTCACTATCTCTCCAGCCAAAGCCAACGGTCTGTTGTGATGGCGTAAAAGATGAAAAAAATATTTATTGTTGGCGCCACATTAATCGGCATACATAAATTGCCTTATTCGACTGCAAATTTAGTTCATTATTCGCCTCATATCACAGATATAATCTTCAGAAGCATTCGCTTTAAAAAAAAGGAAGCCAAAACAAAAATCATGACATTCATCATATCCCTGGGAATTTTAAGTCATCAGAGACTCACGCTCCACATATTTCCTCCTCTTTTTTTGGAGAAATTCTTAATCCATCAACACCATTTAGATTTGTTGAGTTGAAATCTAAAAAATAACCTCATTTCCAGGGAAATTGAAAAAATTAAGTATCTTCATGCCAGCATAAAGCAAGTCTCGGAACACTCTTCCTTTCTTCTCGGAAGCCATTTCCATAACAAAAAGAAGAAAAAATCTGCGTTAACACAGAAAATACCTATTTCTAAACACCGTTTCCAGGAAAAAGCAGCGATTCGCTTTCAACATTCTGAATCTATTAAGTCTGTGTATAACTAAATGCTAGCACATAGTGCTGAACAAAGTTCAAGTCTGATGAATTTCGCTATTTGCATGATTCCTCTCGATTGTTGTGTGTAGGTGAGCTGAGCAATCATAGTCGTAGAATTAAACTTAATTCGCGTGTAAACATTTCAACTCAACTACTGTTTCGGTGGCTAACAGAGAAGTTATAGGAAGATGAAAGGAATCAAATGAAACACGTCCGAATTTCCAAGTGTATACATCGCATTCAACAACTCATCAATCTTCGATTAATAGGAATACTCGTAGATAGAAATTCTTTTTATCTCTAAAGATCGTCGAAATACACACAGAAAAGTAAACAATTGCTACACTTAATCCAAATAAGATTTGTTCGCCCGTTTTTTTGCGTAACCTTCACTTACATTGCATGCGTACCCGTGCTGAACGGGCATTTACATACATTTTTTTTTATTACTATTCCCACATGACTGCGTCGCTGACCCTGCCATCAGAATTAAATACATATGTACAAGAATATTATAAAAAACTATTCTGAAAAATTGCCCACCCCACGCTATTGTAATGAGCGCGTCGATAAAAGATCCACGCTCAAGGAACAAAATATTATTATTTAGTGTATATTTTATTAGCCGACCGCCTTCGCTTTCTCAAATAAAGTTTATTGATGTTTGTGTCTAATAATGTAGTTTGTGCGATTAATTCATTCATCTCGAATCTCGTGCTCTCCCACAAGAAAACCTTAACATTTTTTTGTCGGTCATTCATATACAAAATAATGTTGTTTGATCGCACCACGTCGCGACGACGCCACCTACTATACTATACAGTGTACGTGCAGCAAAAACAACCGCGGACAAATCCGCGGCTGCTTCAAAAACACCTCCATTTATCTCTCCGTCTACGGCATGTTGTGTATGTGTCTTTTGGATAAATTAAAACTTAAAATGTAAATTAATTGTGGAAAACGAATTGGCGCGGTATAATCGCGGTGGAGGCGACGATGAATGCGCGAGATAAACGAAGAATGCGCAGATTTTCGATTGTATATTATTCAGAGAGAGAGAGAGAGAAAAATAAACCAAACCACTTAAAACGCCACAACTATCTAGTATTTTAATTAAACTCATTGAATAAATCTACACAAAATAAGATCTAAAAAAATTCCCAGAAAACATGTAAAATAATGTGGGGTCGCGCGGAGGCGATCTGGTTTTTTTCCAATTCTGAATAGGAAAAAAATAGGTGATCGAAACATACCTAAACACCATTCAAAGAGTAAATAGTGGAATATTCGTTCGTTCAACATAGGTTCAGGCAATAGATACGGCACTAGTGATAACAAGTTGTTTTGCTTACAGGTGATGCAAAACGTTTTCCGGGAAAACATATAACGCCTGGTCGATGTTGCCTCTAGTCTGAGGACGCGTACACATACAGCGCGACGCCGAGCTTTTCCGGGCCGGGCGATGCGATGCTATGTGTGCACAATCAATGCGATGACGGGCCGGGTGATGCGATGCGATTTTTATGCGAGACGATGCGATTTGTTTACATGGCACGAAAACCTGATTTTTCAATGGGATTTTATACCGGCGCTGGCTCCTGCAGTTCGCCGCTGTTTTGTACTGATATGTGCATGATTTCAGATTGGCTTCGTGACATGGCGCTAGTACCATCCATCGGTATATTATATACGTATTGTTGTTAACATAAATGAATGGATGAAATAGGTAATTTACGGAAACATGCAGTGTAATGAAATCCAATTTGTAGCGTTCACGCACTCTTTTGAGGCTGCCGGCTCCAAAATGGCATCCCTATTTTCTCAGGGAAATATGCGTCCGATCGATGCCCACCCCAGAATGGTACCCCTGTTTTCTCGGGGAAATACTCGTACAATCGGTCAGCGTGGCAAGAAACAGTAAAAGAATTTTGGGTCGCTGAATTCAAATTTGAGGACAAAAACACGTTGGGGTTGCCCGCCCCAGAATGGTACTCCTGTTTTCTCGGGGAAATGCTCGTCTAATCAGCGTGGCAGAAACACTAAGGTCAATTTGAGTCGCTTATTCCAAATTTGAGGTAAAAAAACACGAAAAAAATTTTTGGTTGGTATTAGAAGCCGATCTGAACACAAATCGTACCTCCCCGGTCGAAATCTCACTATCAGTATTTTTTTTTTGTTTATTTATTTATTTATTTTATTTAATAAAGTTTTATTGCAGAATATAATATATATAATATGTTCATTTTGTGAAATTACTTTGCAGCCCTCCTCCAAAGTTACAACTTGTGTGGGGAGGGTGTTATGTTAATGTTATTCATAAATTGACAGTTATAATTTAATTACATAATAAAAAAAAAATTTAAATTGAAAAATAAAAGTAAAATTTGGAAAAACGTAATTCAGAATCAAACAGAAACAACACGAAACCAACCTGTCCATTTATATGCACATGTATATACACTCCCAATCAATAGGATAGTTCCACTTGAAAAATGACTGTATGTCGGAAAGTGATAACGGTATTTTCTTCAAACTTGATGAAAAGGTTTTCAGAAGCCTAGTTGTTCTTCTAATAACAGACGGTCTTAGATCCGGAGTCCCGTTAGGATTTTATTACCAGTATTCTTAAAAACAGCACAAAAGTGAAAGTCATTAGGATAGTTCCACAGGAAATAAAACACAAAATAACGGTAAAAAAAGATAATTTTACTTTGAAAAATGTTGCTAATAATAAGTGGAACTTCCGTTAAGTGATATTAGCTAAAAATATTTATCCAGGATGGAAGTGTAATAGGTTTTAAAGGTAATTTAAGTTTATTTCGCCCCTAAGTTCCCCTAATGGCTTACAGAAGCTTTTCGGTGTTGTTAAACTGTCGTCTACTAGTATACATCTTCCTTGTCATCCATCCCCAAAGATTTTTGATGATATTTAGATCTAGAAAGTATGGCGGTTTTTCCAAAACCTTTATGGACTGGTCTCGAAACCAATCTTTAATCAGCCTTGCTTCTTGAATGGGGCTATTGTCTTGCTAAAATCATAAAGGGGTTGCATGGAAAATGTCGGTAATCTTAGGCATCAACGTTACGGAATAACCACCATTCTCACTAGATCTAAATATCATCAAAAAGGTTTGAGAATACCTGACAAGGAAGATCTGTACCGGTACACGACAATTTAACAACACTGATGAGCTTCTGTAAGCGATTAGGGGAAGAAATTAAGAAGAAATTAACTTAAATTACCTTTAAAACCTACACAATTATATCCCGGATAGAATTGTTTAGCTAATAGCACTTAACGGAAGTTCAACTCATTATTAGCAACATTTTACAAAGTAAAATTATGTTTTTCCCCTTATTTTGTGTTTTATTTCCTGTGGAACTATCCTAATGACTTTCACTTTTGTGCTGTTTTTAAGAATACTGGTAATAAAATCCTAACGGGACTCCGGATCTGAGACCGTCTGTTATTAGAAGAACAACTAGGCTTCTTAAAACCTTGTCACCAAGTTTGAAAAAAAATACCGTTATCACTTTCCGACATACAGTCATTTTTCAAGTGGAACTATCCTATTGATTGGGAGTGTACATACCATACACCATGCCACTATACGAAGCCAATCCAACCACAAATTATATCCCCCATGTCGCTGGTAGACGATTTCATCGGCAACAATGCGCATTCCAGCTGCTGAATAAGCACGATTTGAAGTCATGCAAAAGTTCCTCAATATCGAGTATGTATAGACTACTTCAACTACATGGGTTGTAGCTTATCAAAGGACGCCAACAAAACGGACGAAATTAAACGACGGATACAACTAGCCAATAAGATCTATTTCTCGGTCCTCCCAAATACATATTAACTCGAAGCATGCGCACAGGAACACGAAGCTCTGCGTCTATAAAACGATCATCTGACCCGTGCTATGCTATGAATGCGAAACACGGACCCTCACCCAAGCTTTCGAAATTTTGCTGAACAGATTCGAACGAAAGTTCCTTCGGCGAATTTTTGGGGCCGTTCCCGAGCGAGATGCGCTCGTACAGCCACGAGTTGTATCAATTGTACGATGAGCTGGCAGTATCGAAAATCGTGGAGCTTTCACGTTGGACATGTACAACGAATGGACGATAATCGCATGCCAAGGAAGGTGATGAACGTTAAACGAATTGACGGAGCGAGGTTGCGTGGACGGCCGAGAGCTCGCTAATAGGAGAACTCTGTAGGTGTAGACGCCCACTAGCTGCTGGGCTTCCGAAACTGGAGCACAAGGTAATGTAACAGCGACAATTAGAGGTTAACGATTCAGGCGGCCAATCGCAAATTGATGATGATGATTTCACTATTCACTAGCGGGATTTTTAAACGGCGGTTTTTTTTAGTGGGTGGGATTATGAGGTGGCGGGAT